>CM060640.1:8443914-8921414 GCA_030578275.1 Meda fulgida | reverse complement strand
TTTTTGTCACTGAAATAACAAGCACTAATTAATTGTACACAATAAATCCCAAAACATAATCTACATAAGAATGTGAACAGAAATGCATACTCTATTTCATCTGTCGCTGGGTTCAGAGAAGTGTCAGGGCACAATTAATAAGTCAACACCAGCATGTGTTACATTCACATCTTGACAATTACAGCTTGTTATGACCCTAAATCCATGACAAGTGTCTTCATACCCTTCTATCTCAGATCTATTCTAAATATTAGCTGTTGCCATCTGTTAGAAAAGATGCTGGTGTATATGAGAGCGGCTAAAAAACATAAGTATTCAGCTTAAAAACGCAGGCGCTGAGCAGGAAGTGTGTGTGTGCCATGTCTGTGACCCCTGAGAGGCCGTCAGACAGGAGGTCACGATACGAGCATCTCTCTCTCTCTCTCTCTCTCTCTCTCTCTCTCTCTCTCTCTCTCTCTCTCTCTCTCTCTCTCTCTCTCTCTCTCTCTCTCTCTCTCTCTCTCTCTCTCTCTCTCTCTCTCTCTCTCTCTCTCTCTCTCTCTCTCTCTCTCTCTCTCTCTCTCTCTCTCTCTCTCTCTCTCTCTCTCTCTCTCTCTCTCTCTCTCTCTCTCTCTCTCTCTCTCTCTCTCTCTCTCTCTCTCTCTCTCTCTCTCTCTCTCTCTCTCTCTCTCTCTCTCTCTCTCTCCCTCTCCTCCCTCCCTCCCTCCCTCCCTCCCTCCCTCTCTCTCTCTCTCTCTCTCTCTCTCTCTCTCTCTCCTGAGGAAGCCAGACGACGGAGCGGACAGCAAATCCCTGCCGGGACTCGGGACATTTGTCCTTGCTGCTGACATGTGGGGTCTGTGCCATTTATCACACATACACGCACACACAGAATAACACTCGCTCACATTTGATCCCCGTCTATCGTGCCGTCCCTGATGCCCAACCCGTTTCAAGTCATTCTGTTTCTGTGTGTCACAAGTATTGTTTCCAGCCCTGAAGAAACAAATGATGGGAGTTCATGTACTTACATGTACCACGTGTGCTTCTGGATCAGCTCTAACTGTAAGAGAAGCACACATCGAGACTGTTAGATGCACATCAGAAAAACAGCAGTAATTCATTAAACAACAAGAGAACATTTATAATCTATGATGAGTCCGAATCAATCAATCAATCACATTCACAGAATTAAATTCCAAAATAAAGAGTATTTTTTTTATTAGGGCAGCCAAATTATAACATTAATTTAGTCTGATTAAATATTTAAAATAGTGCTGGGCAAATCACATCCAAAATTAAAGTTTGTGTTTACACAATATGCATGTGTACTGTGTATAATTATTTTGTATATATAAATACAGTACAAATGCATATACATATTTAAGAAATATTTATATACTGTATATATATTAATACATAATTTATATTATATATAAATATACATATTATATATAATATATAACCAATTTTTCTTAAATATATACATGCATGTGTATGTGTATATATAATTATACACAACACACACATATAGTATGTAAACGCAAACTTTTGGATGTGATTAATCGTTGCCCAGCACTAATTTAAAACAATCAAATTTTATTTTAATTTATTAGTAAATTAGTTTTTATTTTAATAATATTTTCAAACATTTTAAATCAGGGGTGTCAATTTATAACATTAAATTATTGCAATTAATTATGAGGGGAAAAAAATAAACAAAAAACTATAGGGTTGCCTCTGGCCTGTATGTAAAAGTCATCATAAAAGTTTTTTTTTATATTACTATTATACTTGTAATATTAATATTATACTTTATATAAAATAAGTAAAAAAACGCTTTTTAAATTAAATTTTATTTCAATGCTTTTTAAGGTTTTAGTTGTAAGTTATAGTTTTAATTTAACTACTATTTCTGAATGTATATTAAATTAAGACTATCAATATAAAACAATAATTTAGTGAAATTTGTGAGGTTCAGTAAATCAAAACTGAAAGATTTCAAGATTTCACATTTATCTACCCCTAAGGCACATAAAAACAGAACAAACACCGTTGGCTGCCTTACACATCATTCAAAGAGTCTCTTTCACAATAAGTGGGCGATTCTTGGCCAATATTTGCTGCATAAAGCGCCAGCTTTTAAAGTGTTGGGAATTAGTCCGCTGTGAAGTCCAGTGTTGCAGGCTTGGCCAAGGCCACTGAGGGAGAACATGAGCCTTCTGAAAAATGACGAATGGGACACCCTACAGTCTCGCGACCTTCACGGACGAGTAAGCGAAGGCCATGAGACCGCAAATCCACACAAGAGCACCAAAGTGTGGCTGCACAAGATTAATACTGGAGTGAGTCCAGGTGCTGGTATCTAGACACACAGATCGTCGTTCACTTTTAATATGAAAAAAGATGCATCATCATGCGATGACAAATCACTGTGTGTAGAGATGAGAGGTGCCGTGATATCCAATTATTATTTGCATATCTATGCTTGAGGGGGTCATAACATTTCTCAATCATCTGTTTCTATGATGTATTTTACATATGCTAATGTTACACACTCAGACACAGGCATTTGCTCACATACAACACCCTCCAACGAAAATGATTTTCATTTAAGAAATATAATTAAGAAAATGCGCAGATACTATTTAAAAACGTTAATGGCCAAGTTTGTTTCATATGGGGACTCACTCAGTAGAGTTCCCTATCAAGGCTACGGAACTCGACATTACGGATGTCGTATATGGGAACTCCTCTCATCCTTCACTTCCGCTGAAATCTTATAGGCTAACGCCAGCAGAGCTGGCCAATTGACGCAAATATGCAAATACTGAACTTCGTAGCAGTATAAAGCAAGTGCAGCATCAATTCCCTTCAGAATCTCTCTCTTCACGCTTAAATCGTGTGCTAGAAAGCTGATACTACAACTTGAATTATTTCGCCGTCGTTGAAGTTGCGCCGAGATACTTGCACTGTCTCCTGCATCCGATGGCAACTAACTGCAACTTGTGCTCGGGCCACATCTTGCCCCCCTACATGCACCTGTTCTGCGTCGCGTGTTTGGGGCTGGCCCATGCCGAGTCAGCCCTCACGGACGGAGGGTCCTGCGACCACTGCGCGGACATGTCTCTTCGAGCTCTCAAAGCCAGGAGGGATGAGGCTCGCGCAGCAGCGGGGATTGGGCCTACCGCCGCCACTGAGCCGCTGGTAGCCCCCCCCAACCGCGGAGTCGAGGTTCGTCCCCCGGTGAGCTTTCCCGACCCCACCTTTCAGCCCCCTCGCGAGGTCGCTGACTTCGTTTCCTTCGGGGCGAGTGAGGAAGACGACTCCATGTCTCTGTCTGCCTCCGAGAACGACTGGGGTGCGGAGCAGGCCGCATCACGGACGGCCGCGGAGCAAGAGACCCCGGCGGACCTGCAGGACGAGCTTTTCCGCATCCTCTCGAAGGCCGTCGAGGAACTGGACCTGTCGTGGAAGGCTCCCGACGAACCTTCAAAGAGCAAACTGGATACCTGGTTCCTCCAATCGAGCCGCCGTCAGGCCGCTTCGAAAAGAGGAACACCGTTTTTTCCTGACGTGCATGAGCACGTGGTGAAGTCGTGGGTGGCCCCGCAATCGGCGCGCACCCTCACTTCCACCCAAGCCATGTTTGCCCCCGTGGACGAGGCGGGGGACCACGGCTACCTCCGCATCCCCCCCCGTCGAGGAGACCATTGCCGCGCACCTCTGCCCGTCGGCTCCCGCCCTGGGCTCGGACCGCAGCCTGCCGTCCCGAGCCTGTAGATTTACGGCCCACCAAGCTAACAAGGCCTACGGTGCCGCGGGGGAGGCGGTTTCTGTGTTGCATGCCATGGCCGTTCTCCAAGTGCTGCAGGCTAAGCAACTCAAGTCTCTGGATGACGCCGCCTCTATCGACGCTGACGCCATCCGAGATCTCCGTTCGGCCACGGACCTCGCGCTCCTGGCCACGAAGCGTTCGGCCCAAGCAATTGGACGTTCGATGGGGTCCCTGGTGGTCCTCCACAGACACCTGTGGCTCACCCTTTCGGACGTACAGGAGGCCGATAGGAAGACGCTGCTGAACGCACCGATCTCCCCTGCAGGCCTGTTCGGAGACGCCGTGGAGAAAGTCACTGAGCGTTACTCCGAGACGCAGAAGAAAGCGAAAGCCATGAGCCACGTGATTCCTCGGAGGGCGCCGCCGCCGCCGCAGCAGCCGCAGCCTCGCTCTCGTTCGTCTTCCGCCTCGGGCCGCCAACCTCAGGCCGCGGCTAGAAGACAGGCAGCGCCCCGCCCGGGACCGGATGCCCGTAGAGGCCGTAGCGGCCAGTGGCATGGAGCGGGCAGCAAGAGGACGCAGAGGAGCCCGCGCAGAAAGCCCACCGCGTCCTCTGCGAGGCCTAAGCAGTCGTCCTGACCGCTCGGGCAAGAGGAGAAGAGAGCGCCAGGTCGGCCCCACGTCCAAGCGGCGCGCTCTAATGCACTCGGTCCCTCTGCGTTCTGCGAGCGACCCGTGCAGTTGTTTTGTGAATGTTGTTTCTTGTTCAGAAATAAAGCAGATCACTACTTCACAAACAGAGCTTTTTTCTCCTCTTGCACCACACACTGTGTTACCCGCCCTGCCTTCGAGCAGCGCAGAGTCATGGTCAATAAATATTCCCAGCCCTCACATAGCGGCGATGACCGCAGCGGCGATGACCGCAGGTTTAGATCAGCCCACGCTCAGTCGTTTTCAGGCAGCGCGGGAGGCTATTCCGGGCATTTCGCCGTGGGTGTTGAATATAATTCGGCGCGGATACACACTTCAGTTCAAACGCAGACCACCCCGCTTCCGCGGCGTAATTCAGTCATTAACTTTGCCCCAAAACGCTCACGTGCTGAGGCAAGAAGTGTGCAGCTTGCTCGAAAAGAAGGCTATAGAACCAGTTCCCCCGAAAGAGTGGGAGGACTGATTCTACAGCCGCTACTTCGTTGTACCGAAGAAAGGAGGGGGTCTCCGCCCCATTCTGGATCTGAGACCGGTCAACAGAGCGCTTCACAAGCGCGCCTTCAGGATGACTACTCTGAAGCAAATCCTGGCGCAAATTCGCCCCGGGGATTGGTTCGCTTCAGTGGATTTAAAGGACGCTTACTTTCATATCCAGATAGTAAAGCGTCACAGGCGATTCCTGAGGTTTGCGTTTGAAAATTCGGTGTACCAATATACGGTGCTCCCGTTTGGACTAGCCCTAGCCCCCCGAACATTTTCGAAATGCGTGGACGCGGCACTTTCACCCCTCAGATCGAGCGGGATGCGCGTCTTGAACTATCTGGACGACTGGCTGGTTCTCGCGCAGTCGAGAGAAACGCTGGTCAGCCATGTGGAAGCCCTCCTTCGACACCTGGGGAGGCTCGGTTTGAGGGTGAACGTCGTGAAAAGTGTGCTCACACCGAGCCAGACTACAACATTCCTGGGAGTGTGCTTGGATTCAGTGAGAATGAGAGCGCGCCTTTCCCCCGAGCGAGCGGAGACTCTGAGCTCCTCTCTCGGTCTCTTCAAACCTGGCAGACTCGTCCCACTGAAAGAGTTTCAAAGGCTACTGGGACGGATGGCAGCGGCTTCTTCGGTGTGTCACCTGGGGCTGCTGCATATGAGACCGCTGCAACACTGGCTGAAAGCGCACGTCCGCCCGAGCGAGTGGTTTTCTGGCCACAAGCGCATTATGATCACCCGCGGATGCGCCCGCGCCCTGGACCCGTGGAGGAATCCAGATCTCTTCAGCTCAGGCGTCCCTATGGGCATAGTGACGCGGCGTGTGGAGGTCCTGACGGACGCTTCGTCCACCGGATGGGGAGCCGTCTGCCTGGGAAAGCCCGCCTCGGGTCGGTGGTTAGGGAAGCAGATGGAGTGGCACATAAATCGTTTGGAACTAGAAGCGGTCTCTCTAGCTCTAAAAGCCTTCCGGTCTCAGCTGAAGCATCAGCATGTGTTGATTCGGACCGACAACACTTCTGTGGTCTCGTACATAAATCGCCAAGGCGGGGTACATTCCAGAGCCCTTTTCAGGCAGGCGGAATCCCTTCTGCTG
Organism: Meda fulgida; assembly: GCA_030578275.1. Classification (NCBI taxonomy): domain Eukaryota; kingdom Metazoa; phylum Chordata; class Actinopteri; order Cypriniformes; family Leuciscidae; genus Meda; species Meda fulgida. The sequence goes on along the minus strand of CM060640.1, from coordinate 8,915,367 downwards.
TGGGCGGACCGATTTTTCCTCTCGCTGAGAGCGGCGCACATCCCCGGCGTTCTGAATCGCGGGGCGGATATGCTCTCGAGAAGCGGGATTCCCCAAGCGGAGTGGAGGCTTCACCCCGGGACGGTTCAGCTGATATGGGATCGTTTCGGCAGAGCGGAGGTCGACCTCTTTGCGACGAGCGAGAATGCGCATTGTCAGATGTTCTTCTCGCTGTCTCGTTCCCCCCGGGAGGTAAACGCGCTGACCGCGCGATGGCCGAAAGTCCGCCTCTATGCTTTTCCTCCGGTGAAAATTTTGCCCATGGTGTTGTGCAAAATCAGGGAGGAGAAGGCGGCGGTCACTCTGGTAGCCCGGAACTGGCCGAATCAGCCCTGGTTCGCGGATCTGGTAGAGTTACTGGCAGGACAGCCATGGGAGATTCCGCTCAGGAAGGACCTTCTGTCTCAGGCGAGCGGAACGATCTGGCATCCCAACCCCGGGCTGTGGAACCTCCATGTGTGGCCGCTGCAGGGTCGCTGAGCGGGCGGGACACGCTGCACGCGCGTGTTTTGAATACCATCGCGGAGGCGCGAGCTCCGTCCACCAGGCGCCTGTATGCTTTGAAGTGGGGTGTGTTCTCGAAATGGTGTCAGAATGTCGGTATAGACCCAGCGAACTGCTCTGTGTCGGTTATTCTACGCTTCCTTCAGTACAGGATGGACGAAGGGAGCCTACCATCCACTCTGAAGGTATATGTAGCCGCTATTGCCGTGTTTCACCCCCCTGTTGACGGGCAGTCTATCGGTAGACATGCGTCGGTGACACGGTTCCTCAAGGGAGCTAGGATATTATGCCCTGCACGGCCGCCTTCGGTGCCGCCGTGGGATTTAACGTTGGTCTTGGACGCTTTGTCGCGACCGCCTTTCGAGCCCTTAGCTTCGATTGCCATTAAGGAGCTATCGGTTAAGACGGCACTGCTTCTCGCTCTCGCCTCGGCGAAGCGAGTTGGGGATTTACAGGCTTTCTCGGTAAGTGAAGATTGTATTCGCTTTGGACCGGGAAACTGCAATGTAATTCTCAGGCCGAGGCCGGGTTACGTTCCTAAGTCGCTCAATACCCCGTTCAGAGCGCAGATTGTTTCTCTGCCTGCCCTGTCCACGGAGCCATCAACCTCTCAGGATTCGGTTGCTCAGAGTACTATTTGCCCAGTCAGAGCGCTCAGGGAATACATTTCTCGCTCGGCAGCTTTTCGACAATCGGACCAGCTGTTTGTGTGCTTTGGTGGGTGCAACAAGGGACGGGGTGTCTCTAAACAGAGGCTTGCTCACTGGATTGTGGACGCTATTGTTTTGGCTTATGATTGCCTGGGGCAGGAATGCACCCTTAACGTCAAGGCCCATTCGACTAGAGCGATTGCCTCCTCGTGGGCTTGGACTAAGGGTATGTCTATTCAGGATTTATGTCTTGCGGCTGGCTGGTCTTCTCAGAACACGTTTGCCAGGTTTTACAAGTTGGATTTGCCCTCTGTAGTGTCTCGAGTGCTTTCGGTGAGTTGATTGCACACACAGCACTGGATAGAGCTGCTCTGCGCTTTGCTTATGAGTTGTTCTGTGTGCTATTTGTGTATTTGTACTGTTGTCACCGCTATGCGTTGACCTTCTCTTACTGTGGTTATTGCCCTGTTTCTCGACAGTGCAAACTTCCCCCTATTTATACTGCTCGGGATATGCAAATTCTGGCAGTGTTTGTGAGCTTGTGATTCAATCAGAGATTAGAGGTTCGCTATTGGTCAATCTCGGCCTATCAGACGCTTGCATACTGGGGAGGGGCGGTTTTGGTATTGGGTCTGTTGTCAGTGGTTGTTTGCTGCCACGGCGGGATTCTATACAGTTCCCATATACGACATCCGTAATGTCGAGTTCCGTAGCCTTGATAGGGAACGTCTCCGGTTACTTTCGTAACCTCGGTTCCCTGAAAGGCAAGGAACGAGACATTACGCTCGCCGCCGTGTTCGCTATTGATTTAGCGTTTTTTGTTCGATTCTGAAGGGAATTGACGCTGCACTTGCTTTATACTGCTTCAGTATTTGTATATTTGCGTCAATTGGCCAGCTCTGCTGGCGTTAGCCTATAAGATTTCAGCGGAAGTGAAGGATGAGAGGAGTTCCCATATACGACATCTGTAATGTCTCGTTCCTTGCCTTTCAGGGAACCGAGGTTACGAAAGTAACCGGAGACGTTTTTATGCAAACAAATTTGTGTGAAAACATTCATATGCAAATTTCGCTTTGAATTGAAAGGGATAGTTCAACCAAAAAAATGAAAATTATCCCATAATTTACTCTAAGATGACTATCTTCTTTCAGACGAACACAATCTGAGATATATTCAAACATGTATGGGCTCTTCCAAGCTTTATAATGGTAGTCAATGGGGGGTGAGATTTTGAAGTTGGCTTGCGAGCTGGAAAAACCAGAAAACCAGAAAAACTCTAGTCAGGCCAATCACATCGTGTATAGAGTTGGTGGGCGGGCTTACCATAATGACAGCAGAGTTGCGATGGTTAAGCGTGAATTCCCAGCAACTTGAAAACAAAGAAGATGCTGGCGCTGCTGGCGAACAGAAGGCTTTCGAATCGGCTTTGGCCGCGACTGTAAGACTTGGAGTTAAGCTTTTCTCTGAGAAACGAACAAAGAACGGCACTGAAGTCCGTCGCTCTGACTACGTCACCTTCTTCGTTGCTCTGGTTGGTTGTAGCGCTATCCTATACGCTGATTTCACGCAGCCGTTATTTTGAAATCGAAAGCGAGGCTCCGTTGGGAAGAAAACCGTAAGTCTCGCCTTTAATCACTGGAGAGTCGCGAATGCGATGGCGGATTGTTGTGTTTAATGTAGAAATTAGTTATTCTAAAACTGTACATACATTTTTTTCATACTTTAGACTATATACAGTGAAATTCATTTATTAATCAAATATTTTTTATATATATAATTCAGAAAGTAAAAAAAAAGCAGGAACGAACTATATACATCCTATATTGGATATTAACATCCAATAGTGTAAATCGCGGCAGCAGCTTCAGGTTGGTAGTCCAAGGCATTGTTGTTTCTCTTTACTTCCGGGGTTCTTCCCACCGGAGCCTCACTTTCGATTTCAAAATGGCGGCTGCGTGAAATCAGCGTATTGCGTGCAGAGGGAATTTGAAAGACAACCGTTTATCCCGCTAACTTTTATTGGATTGTGCCCTGCCAACGGTGTGTTCCCAACATCTTGATGTGGTTCTGGCTTGTCAGGCTTTAAAAGTACATCTCCAAGGGGTTAATAAAGGCCTTCTGAAGCAAAGCAATGTGTGTGTGTAAGAAAATATCCATATTTAAAAATGTATAAGCGATAGTAACTAGCTACTGGCAGATGAACGTACGCATTCTGCGCAAGTCGACTAACGCCACAAGAGTATCGTAAACGTAGACGCCTCTCGCGGTTCAAACTAATTGAAATCCTCTGACATTTCTTTTTAAAATTTCTCGTTTTAGACTTGTAATTTGTGACTGGTGCTTTGTTTTGCTCTGTCCTCTGCGCTTCAGCGTTCATCATTGCGTCTTGCCTCGGTTCAGGAGTTACTCGCCGTAAGTCGATGTGTATGGTCGTCTGCCGGAAGCTAGTTATTATAGCTAAAAAAGTTTTAAATATGGATATTTTTCTTACAAAAACCCATCGCTTTGTTTCAGAAGGCCTTTATTAACCCACTGGAGCCGTGTGGATTATTTTTTATGATGGATGGATGCATTTTTTGGCCTTCAAAATCTCACCCCCCCATTCACTCCCATTATAAAGCTTGGAAGAGCCAGGACATTTTTAAATATATCTCTGATTCTGTTTGTCTGAAAGAAGATAGTCATATACACCCTGGATGGCTTGATGGTGAGTAAATCACGGTATAATTATCCCTTTAATGTAACAATATTAAGGTGAAGAAAAATATTTCCCCATCACCAGTAGCGGCCTTTGCTATATATTACCCGTTTCACTTGAAACAGGGCTCGCATAAAAAGGCCTTCGTCCGCTTGCTCTCATACAGTTCAAGAACTCATATTTTTGCCCCAAAAAATCAAGATATCTATGAGTTCTTGAACTGTATGAGTTCTTGTTTTTAATATTTCTAACATGATATTGAGTGCTGTTTTCCCGAATATCAGCATGACTGCAAATGTAATAGCCTATTGATTTTAGAGTTTTAGAGAGTAGAGACTGTCTGGTATTTTCAGGAATGTGTTGTGAATTTTGGGATTCGCATTGGGAAAGTGAATCATTTCATTGTTCACTGTGAACATGTAGCCTATTGTTAAATGGCTTTCTGAGATACATGTGAAAGGTGTTTCACAATTCAGTGCACTATCAAACTCCATCCGTGACTTAAAGACGTGTTTCTCATGTCCTTGAGAGCCATTCGGACTCATTAAAATGCCACGCTCGTAAAAGGAAACAAGACGTGGGATGTGATCATAAGACAAGAGTACAGCGAGATCACTAGGCCATTATATCATGAGTTTTTTCTCCGAAAATTCTCAAGAAAATGAAACAAATGAGGCAATTCTTTACATATGTTGTTAAGATCTCTTCTGAGTTCTGAGGACCAGGAGACCTCAGCGAGTCTCCAATTGTAGACTAGGAGAAATTATAGGGCGTTATTACAGAAATGTAAATTCCACTTCCAGTTCAAGCTAAGCTTTGTCTTGAAACGCTCTTCCTGCTGAGTGTGTGAATGCTATGCCTGTGTCTGTAAAGAAGTGTGTGACGTAATCGTGACGGAGGTGGTCCACATTGAAGAGACTTTTTATGAGACTCCTTATGAACTGTGAAGACTAAACGTCCTCAAGGACTTACTGTGACATTTCAGGCCAAAATCAATAGAAAAAGCAAAGAATTAGATTTTGCATAAATGAAAATGAATTTGCATTATACGATTATTTTCGTGATAATTAAACACATTTCCCCCCTCAGATTTTCATTATTATAATGTCAAGACCCTTTTTTTAACATTATTACAGAAAAAATTTAAATAAAATAACTCAATCAGCATGAACAAACTAAATTAAACAGGACAAATACTATAAATAGAAATCTGACACAATTTAATGCAACCTTGCTGAATAGAAGTATTCTTTTTTTTTCAATAAATAAATAAATAAATTCTTACTGACCCCAAACGTTTGAACGGCAGTGTGTAATGTTACACAAGCTTTCTATTTCAGATAAATGCTGTTCTTTTGAACTTTCTATTCATCATTAATAATAATAAGAAATGTTTCTTGAGCATCAAATTATCATATCAGAATGATTTCTGAAGGATCATGTGACACTTAAGACAGGAGGGATGCTGGAAATACAGCTTTGATCACAGGAACAAATTACATATTAACAAAGTATATTCAAATAGAAATTTCACAATATTTTTTAACTGTATTTTTAGTTAAATAAATGCAGCCTTGGTGAGCAGACTTCTTTTAAAAACATTAAAAAAATATTACAGATCTAAAACTTTTGAACAGTAGTGTGTGTGTATATATATATATATATATATATATATATATATACATATACTACCGTTCAAAAGTTTTAGATCTGTAATAAATTAATGACATATTTTTTATTAATGTTATAATAATGATTTTTTTATGCATTTTCTCACATATTTTCGCAATCAATAAAAAAAATTTATAAAACAAAATGAGCCATAAAACATTTTTTATGTGTTATTTATGCTATATATATATTTGTTCTTTTTCTATTAATTAATTAATACATTTTGATTATGGGGCAAAAAAACAAGCCAGATATGTTCCTTACAGGTTTCAAGAGATTCATCCAACATTCGGACAGACAAACGAAGAATTCCCTTGACCATTTGCACCAAGAAAAAGGCCGTTTGCCCCTAGACATGCTCATGATTGGGATTCAATGGCGTTCTTTAGCATCTCAGCAAATATTCTGTCCCTTCTTTCTCCTGTCAAAGCGTTTAACACATCCGTCCGACAAACTGACAGATAGCAGTTCCAGAGGGACCTTGACTTTTTATTCATTTATTCAAGTCAAAAGCATCTTTTTCTTGGTTGGAATATACTTCCTCTGTGAAGTGAGAAAGGTCACGGTGATAGCAGATGTGTCTGGACAAGCTGAGGTGATCTCCAAACACACAACCTCTTCCTTTGAACCGTCCGACTAGCTTTACTATCTGCTCATCAAACTTTAAAGCACACTTTCTCTTTAAAGACCAGTCACAGGGTTAAGGTTCCCCACTGAATCTAAGACAAGAGAGTCTGGAAACGCCAGAAACTCATAATCAAGTATACCCATAATTGTCGATTCAGATTCGGCCATAAAATCCCATCGTTCTCTGACTGCTAGTGGAGCGTATTTATTATACATGAAAAACACAGAGGACATTTGCAACCAAAGGAATATTATCTGCACCATGTTGTCCAACATAAGGCTGGAATAAACTATGACTTTTGCTACAATTTACAGTCTGGATGAGTCGACAACAATTGCTGAAAGTGTGCATATTATTTCATTGTATAATGGGTACAGAATATGATTTTTTAGCTTCAGAATGTGTCCATCCAGTCAGAGGACATCAAAACATGTTTGATATTTTGAGCCGATTTCAGAACACATATAGTAGTGTATGATGCTTCTGAAACCAGAGCGGTCCTTGATCTACCAGTGATGCAATAAAACACAATACAAATACAATAACAATACAAAAGAGCTCGCGTAACAAACTAACTAGTGCATCCAAATGCGCTTGACTCGTTTTTTCTTTTGCGACTCAACACACAAAGACGCTACATCAACTAACAGCTTAGCATCTATTTCACACTGAATGTTATCTACCGGTCGCCAAGAGTTGAATAATGTTCAACTTTGGGTAAAGCACAGCGTAGCGCTCATCACTGTCACATTTTACCCAGCCGTCCAATCACAGTGGAGGAGGGGCGGGACAAATACCACACCAACCAACCGCCACATTCTGCTTATAAACGATAACAAATGACAACAAGAAGCACATCTCTTCATCCAATACTTGTGCCAGAGGCAGTAGGTTACATTGTATCAACATTTTTAAATTCAGAAACAAAACCTATTTGCGAAAACAGATACTAGTATCAATTCTGTGATTATTCTGTATTATAGCACATACAGGGTCTTAACTGGAAAAACGCTGCGCCACCGAAGCGACTGAGGCATTTCAGAAGAGCGGACACACGGCCTTAGTGTAGGATGCCCAGTTTTTCATGTAACCATTTATAAAGTCGGCAAGTGCCTAGAATTTTTTTAATTGTTCTGATTTTAAAAGTTGCATAGTTCTTGTGAGTTCTAACATACCGTATTGCACACAAAAATGCATTAGCTTTTTCATGCTTCACATAAAAACCTACACATTAAAAAACAGTAGTCACTTTATATGTCAGTTAAGTCGTCTCTGCCTGTCTCCAGTGTCAAAGTGACTTTATGGTGATACTAAGGGTGTGTTCACACTTGGCAGGTTTGGTTTGGTTTAATTAAAACAAACTCTGGTGCGATTTCTCTGTTAGTGCGGTTCATTTGAGTAAGTGTGAACGCAGCCATCTGAACCCTGGCGCACCAAACAAGCGGACCGAGACCACTGGAAAGATGGGTCTTGGTTCGCTTCCAAATAAACTCTGGTGTGGTTTCGACTGAAATATGAAAGCAACACGGACCAAAGACATGTAAACGAACCAAAATCGGGACATGATGTCACAAGATGCAACCCTAAAACGGACAGAAATCTCAAGCATAGATCGCAGCAGATCTTCATTTGTGTGTGTGATGGAGGGATTCCTGCTGCTGTTTTGACTCATTTACACATTTTAAAAGCTATCTCGGTATCTTTAGGTTCAGTGTTAAAAATCCCAATGTGAACACTAAGCGGACCAGTACTAAATGTTCGTTATTTATCCGGACTAAATGAACCAAGCGAACCGAAGTGTGAACACACCCGAAAATTACTAGTTAGTTTACCATGATTCAAATTAAATTAAAATTGAGTTTATATATATATATGAAATATATGATGTTATGTAACTAAAACCATAAAAACATCTGACATGATCCCATCAGTTCAAACTCAGTAGTTTGGCAGAGCTTACCGGTAACCGTTTCCCGGCTTCGACCTCGATCATTCCTCGCAGAAGGTTCTGGCAGTCCGGTGGAATAAAATGGGGCATGTGAAACACCCCCAGCTTCACTTTTTCTAACAAGTTTCGTAAATTATCATCGTCAAACGGCAGAGCACCCTGAAAGAAAGACAGACAACAAAAGACAGTGCATCAGTCTGAGGGGAAATACAGAGTAAATGAGGATTGATGGAAAATAGAACAAATTAGACGAAAAGTGCTTAGAGGATTGACCCATAAATGCTAAGTTTTCATTTATTAAATCTTGCTTTGCAACTTTTTCATGTGTGTACTGCTGACATGCAATAGATGTGGATGAAGAGGTTTCATTTCTGATGAAAAAACAAAGCAGAGGAATAACAAAAAACTAAAGAGACAGGATGAGAGCATAACTGCACTCCAATCACTTTCGATCTGAGAGGATTTTGTGTATTCAGCATGCAGTAAGTCTACAGAAGCACAGTTTGTCTGCCAGCAGTCAATTTTATTTTAGGTTTTGGTACCGTCTGCCTTTCTACTTCAGGTCAATATATATATATTTCATAGAGGAACGAACGAGTGAACTTCAGAAGAAAGTGAAAAAAAGAAAAGAAATGTGTGACGAGACAAAACAAGATGCAATGAGTTATGAAGACTGACAAGATTAAAGATTGATGAGGAGGTGAGACATAGAGAAACAAGACGGCATGAGACCCAGTTAGATGAGTTAAAATGAATGAAGAAAACAAGACATTAGAATAGATTAAACAAGACAAGATGGGGTGAGACCAAATGAAAAAAGAGCAGAGACAAAAGGTAAAAATCTCAATATGATGACAAAATATAAGATGAGAATTGACAACAACAAGACAAGGCATGGAGACACGAAATGAGACAATGAGATTAGAGCAGTGATCCTGAGAGAAGAAAGCAGAAAAGAGACAAGACCAAATTAAATGCAACACGGTGAGATAAAATAAATAAAATAAAAGAAGAGACAAAAATGATATGAGACAAGGTGACATGAGACAAGAGAAGAGAAGAGAAGAAAAGAGAAAAAACAATATGGTACGAGACCAAACAAAACGAGACAAAATTAAATGAGATAAAATGAGATGCAGTGGGATGAAACGAGACGGAAACTGAAGAGAAGAGATGAAACAACTTGAGATGATCGTGGTTGTATCTCTCTATTAGTGTTACTTGATCTTAGTGCTGCATTTGACACCATTGACCACAACATTCTTTTAAATAGCCTAGAAAACTATGTTGGCATTAGTGGAATTGCACTAGCATGGTTTAAATCATACTTATCAGACCGTTATCATTTTGTAGCAGTAAATGAAGAGATGTCTTATCGATCACAAGTTCAGTAATGGCGTACCACAAGGCTCAGTTCTGGGACCGCTGCTGTTCACTCTGTACATGCTACCATTAGGAGATATCATTAGGAAACATGGAATTAGCTTTCACTGTTATGCTGATGATACTCAGCTCTATATTTCTTCACGCCCTGACGAAACTTACCAATTGTCCAACTTACCACTGTCTAACACTTGATGCTCTGTCAAGTCTTCGTCATCGGTTAGGAACCTGGGTGTGCTCTTTGATAGCAATCTTTCATTTGAAAGTCACAAGTCTAGTATCTGTAAAATCGCATTTTTCCATCTTAAAAATATATCTAAATTATGCCATATGCTCTCATTGACAAATGCGGAACAATTACTTCATGCGTTCATGACATCAAGGCTAGATTATTGTAATGCTTTACTGGGTGGTTGCCCTGCACGCTTAATAAACAAATTACAGCTAGTTCAAAACGCAGCAGCTCGAGTTCTTACCAGAACCAGGAAGTATGACCATATTAGCTTGGTTCTGTCAACACTGCATTGGCTCCCTATTAAACATCGTATACATTTTAAAATGTTGCTGATTACTTACAAAGTACTAAATGGTATAGCTCCGCAGTACAGTTAACACATTATAGTCCTTCACGTCTATTGCGATCTCAAAATTCTGGCCAGTTAATAATACCTAGAATATCAAAATCGACTGCTGGCGGTAGATCCTGTTCCTATTTAGCACCAAAACTTTGGAACAATCTTCCTAACATTGTCCGGGAAGCAGACACACTCTGTCAGTTCAAAGCTAGATTAAAAACACATCTCTTTGACCTAGCATTCACATAATACATTATAGACTTCTATAACTCAATGTTAGGCTGCATAGATTAGGTCATCCGGAACTGGGAACAAAATCCTGATGTACTCGTTACATCATAAGAAGAATGGCATCTACGCTAATTTTAGTGTCTTTGTTTATTCCGAGGTTTTCCTACAGCCTGCCGGATCCAGGCATGAAGAAGGACCTTCGCCTGGACCCGATGACAACGCAGTGCTGAAGTAACTAGCCTCTCCCTATGGAGGATCCCTTTACCACTCTACAGACAAAGCGTTGTGGGGATTTCGGTTCACTAACCCGAAGTGATAAAATTAAATAAAATTCCGTATCAAATTTATAGGCAAGACAAGTAGTTTGTTTAGGCATGGTTTGTAGGGAATTACAGACCTGCGAACATATATTCAAACGCACATAACTATGGAATCAATTCTTAATGCGCATGTAAACGCCATCAGCGTTTATCACAGGTTCGCGTTTAAAGTCTGTTTAGAGAGAACGGCGTCGTCTTAGCGGCCCCTAATTTAATAACAAATGATCATTTCAACGGAAGTGAATCAATCAAAACTAACTTTAGCTGGAAAATAACATTATTCAAGAACCGCTATAAAACCAAAACAATCTGTTACCTTAAATTATATGTTTATCTCTGTAAAGCTGCTTTGAAATAATCTACATTGTTAAAAGTGCTATATAAATGAAGATGATTTGACTTGACATGAGGCAAAATGAAACGAGTTAAAACAAACTTGACAGAATGAAAGAATAGAACAAAAAAAAGACAAGACGAGCTGAAATGAGCTGAGACTAAATGAGAAAAGACTTGACGAGACAAAACGAAATGAGACAAAATGAAAGAAGGGACAAAAACTTGATGCAAGATGAGACAAGATGAGATGAGAAAGGCAAGGAGATGAGATCACATGAGACAAGACGAAATGAGTTGAGATAAAAAAAGATAAAAGAGGACACAAGATGAGGTGAAGGGGAAAAGAAGTGTTTGTTTGAATGTAATGTGCAGCTCTAGTCTGTTCTGCAGTTACACAGAATAATCTCTGAAGAAAGAACTCACTCATCATTTCCAGAACGTCAAAAACAATCCAGCCGTGGTTTAAACTGCAGGCCAGAGTCTCAGTGTGGAGAGAGAAACCTCTCAGACTCAAGCGTTTCCAATGAGCTGGAACTCCTGGGACAGATCTGCTAATAATGCAGTGCAGAGGCGCGTCCTACACTTGCTCAAAATATTAGTCTTTGAGACTTAGAAACATAAATTTCCAGCCTTCATACACATATGCATGTTCCTTTTCACAAAATACCATTTCTGATGAAAAAGGTTCGATGATGACATTCTGAAAACATGACTTTATCTTCAATATCCATCACACTTTTCAAATCAGCAACATAATAAAACGTGTTTGAATGTTGTTTGTCACTTTCTACATAATTTGACTGAACTGAAGGGAAAATATCTAGCTCATGCAAAAATGAGTCTTTAATCTTCGTTCCATACACTAATTGCAAACATATTTCATGTTTCTCAGAAGAAATGGGTTTAGAACATGAATGTGAGTAATTGTTGACAGAAATGTTATATTTGTCTGAGGTAATGTGTGGAGTGACTCACCACTAACAGAGCGAAGAGAATGACCCCACAGCTCCAAACGTCTGCTTTCCTTCCGTCATACTTCTCTCCCTATAACACACAGCAATAACTCTCAATACAGATCAGCTCTTGCATTCAGAATTCTCTTTTTTTCTTCCACAAAGTAAAAGAAATACTCACCCGGATCACTTCAGGACACGCATAATGAGGAGATCTGTGAAAAGACATCAAGAGTTACTGGCAGTAATAACTGTGTTAAATAATCAATCAACATTTTTATATTATTTATTTCATTTTTATTATTTTATGACTTACAAATACTAAAAAATATATATTTTATAAAGTAATGATTTATTTTTATTATATTTTATTATAATTTTGTATTATTATAAAATGTTTTATACACTAAATGAACAGAATAATTAGAATTATATTTAAAAAATTATATACAAAAATTATATTAAAAATATATATATTGTAATATCGATTGTATTAATTACATTAATAAGTGATTAGTGATTGTTTATAATGTATTTGTCATTTAATCATTCAAGAGATTTGTTCAAAAACACTGATTCATGAAACAAGAGAAGTCTTTTTGAGTGAGTCATTGAATCATTCATTCAAAACGATTATGATCGTAATGAATTACATAAATTCAAATAAAATATTAAATTAACATTTTGTCAGAACCTAGTCTATTTAGAATCGTGGGAGAATCTCTATTTAAAAAATATATGTTTTCTCAATCTATTCAGATTCGTGCAGCTTTTATATTCATTTATTAATATGTGACCATTCTGTGACAATAGACAGAACAAAAATGGCCAACATATATATGAACTTGAAAAATGGGTATTTCAATGAATATTTAATCTTTTGAACTGATTCACTAAAACAAACAGTTCAAACGTACTGGTTTTCAGAGCACAGAAATACATAATGATTTCTGAAGGATCATACGACAAAGAAGACTGAAAATCCAGATTAACCATCGTGGGAATAAATTACATTTAAAATAACATTAAAGTAGAAATAATTTTTTAAAATTGTAATATTATTTCACAATGTTACTTTTCCACTGTATTTTTGATCAAATAAATGCAGCTTTGGTGAACAGAAGAGACTTCTCTCAAAAACTGATCTGCAACATCTCCTGATCTTACTCACTATATTATTTCCGCCAAACAAAAATATTAAATCATCACAACACAGATCACTAGAAAAGCTGTAACAAAACTCAAAAGCACTGAGTTTTAGTGGCACTGCTCCGTGACGTCTGACACTGTTTGCATGATTAATATCGAGATGTGGTTGGAGGGACACAGAGACACACTAAAGAAGAAGACGACATCACCTCTGAGTAATTGGGTCACAAAATGTTGACAGCACTTCCTCTTACACCAGCTGACATCCTGTCTCCATTAATCTTTCCTGACAAATCCTATTCTACAGCAGTGTTGTGCATCTGCGCATGATACTCTTCCCGCGCTTTCTTTTTCAGAGATAAACAGGGACGTTCAGAGTTAATCATATTATTGGGAGAGTTTCTCAGTAAGCTGCAAACATCTCCCATGATCCCTCAAAAACCGTTACAAGTGCGCATTTATGCAAATGTGAATCCAGTTAGTGAGAGCTTTTTCTTATCATCTAAACGTGTTGTACTTGAAGAACTCCAGCTGCATACAGAAACACTACAAACGTCAACTATAAAGCTGCCTTTAGGGTTTAAAGGCCCCCTGAAATCAAAATGTATGTTTTTTAGCTTTTAGTATGAATATGTTAGCCTTAAGGTAATGAATAAAGCTGGTGTGTGTCCAAAACAATGACAGAATTTTGCATTTAGGAGATACAAGCATTCAAAACTTACAGTCTCTCACTTCCGCTAAAATGGATCATAGATTTTTATGACATCACCACAGACTTCAGCTTCTCATCACATCTTCTGTCCAATCAAATACTCTCTAGAATCTAAAGCTCCGCCCCCTACGCTATAAACACCACCTGGCCAAAGCGACCGTTGTTAAAGAGCAATATGGGTTGGAGATGTTTGTTCAGTTGCACAAACGCTCGAGTTTTATTACGTTTTCCAACTGTACGTTGGTTAAGAATGAAACGGCTAGAATTTATTCACACCTCTACTATTGAATCCAGCGTATCATCAGCGCTCGGATTCGCTTCCATGGAGCTGTCAAGTGCGACTCGCAGTCTGTGAGGTCAACTAAACGCTATTGGCTGTTTGAAAAGTGGGAGGAGCCATACAATATGTCCCGCCTTAGTTTCCTGTTTCAGTGAAAATTACATCAACGCATCAAACAAAGCTGCGCGTTCAAGGACACTTCAGTGGGACTTTAACAAGAGCAGATCGGGAGGACAACTCAAAGTATGAGTAAGTGTAGCCGATCTGTCAAAGCTAATTCAGTCTTAACCTCAGATAAAGTTGGCAAAGCATATGGTCTAATAGAATATTCTACAAGTATATGTCACAAAACACTTTCGTAATTAATATTGCAACAGAAGTCGGTTCTTCGACTGGTGGATGTATTGGTCCTAATCAAGTGTGCCGCACATGTCCTAAAACGTGAAGCCACAGCATTTTGATCTCCCCCTGGTGGCTGGACCCAGTAAAGGTCATAAACCCCGCCCTCTCCATGTAATCAAATGGGAATCGAACCAAACTAAGAAACATCCAATTACACTTATTTATTTATTTATTTATTTATTTATTTATTTTTGGTTTCAGTCATTTTAGGTAGTTCTCATCCAGGTGAGTGCATGTTCAAGTAATCGTTTTTTCCAGTAAGTTTGGTTTTAGTTAGTTACTTGATGCTATAAAAACAGGGTTGCACAAATAACCCTAAAAAAACCTTAAAAAAATCGTGGGTTATTTTTTCTAGTCAAATCCTAGGTTGAGTTTTTTTTGGGGGTCAGACGTAACAACCCAATGTTTGGGTAGTTTTTGTACCCATCTCCTAGGTCAGACGTAACAACCCAGTGTTTGAGTTATTTATCGTGGGCTTTTTGCGCCCTCTTCAGGAGAGAGCAGTGCAGCTCCGTCAAATGGGTGTATGTCTTCGGTATAATACAGGTTTGTGTACATTTTTTGTATCTATAAATTCGATATTACTCTGTATATTGTTTAATTTCATGCAAAGCAACATACAGAGGCACCTAAGTGAGTCACCTGAGTCACATAAGCAAATGTCGCATCGGTCTATCCGCGTGATGGAGACGCCTGGTGCCTTCCAAGTTGCATAAAATTGTATGATTTTATTTAAAAAAGATACAGAATATAAATGCTTAAAAAGTTCAAATATGTTCTCAGAACTGTACACTGATTGTTTATGGACAGGTTATGGAGTCAGTCATATTTCGGCTGCGGGTGAAAAGTAGGGCGGCAGTCTGAAGTTATAGTTCACAAAACACGACCATCTTTTATTTTTACAGTATGGTAACAAGCTGCCATTATGTTTTCATAAAACATTGCTGAAGCTGTTCAGCACACATCAAAACAGACTGCAGTTTCACTCCAAACCTATTGCCCTCAACACATTAGCCTAGACCGGCCCGCTTGATGATTCTGATTCTGATGGCATAACCACAGCGTTTCAGTTGTTTTCCTCTAAAGCAGGTGTGTTACATATCGAGATCAAAACGAATCGGATGTTTTAAGGCCGTAAAACGCTTTCATTGTTTATGTTGATGAGGAAGGCAAATGAGAGCTAAAAATAGAGCCATTAACGGATGAGTTTATGGAGGAACCCTGCAGTACGTGTGCCGGATCATTTATCCACTCCAAGCTGTTTGCTAGAGCTCATTTCCCCTCGCGTTCCTGCAGAACTCCTCAACCAATGACAGCAGATATTAGATGCCTCATAACTGATGTGGGTGTACAAACCATCAGACATATGGGTTCAAATTTCTCTTTTTGCTGTAATGTACAATGATCATTAAGCCGAAATGGTGCATGGTAATAGGGATACAAAAATAAACACCGTAAACACTAGCGGAAGACATCCACGAAGCTCACAATCAATAATGGCCATATTATCTGATGCCGGATTGGATAAAAAGGCATTCATTGGTTTGAGCCAAATCAAATGTTACACGAATAATAAAACATCTGTATAGAACTATAGATTAATTATATTACTTATTTATATGAATTATATAAATTAAATTAAATAAAAAAATAAATGTATAAATTATAGTAAAGATTTTTTAAAAGAATGAATGAAAAAACAAATAAAATAAACAGATAAAATATTTAAATGAATGGATGAATGGAGAAATTAAATGAACAAATATTTTGAACGAATGAACATTTTTTAAATTGTTAATAAAGTAATCAATGATGTTTTTAAATAATGAAATAATGAAAATTGTTTAAAAGAATCAATGATTAAATAGAAAAAACTATATTTTTAAATGAATGAATGAATTAATAAATACAGGTGAAGTAAATGAGGTGAATAAACAAATATTTTTAAATGTTTAAAAAATGATGAATGAATGAGTGAATTATTGTATTTTTTTAAAAATAATTAATAAACTAACGAATGCTGTTTTTTAAATGAATGAATTAATGAATAAATGGAGAAATTGAACAAATATTTGATAAAATGAATTAAATGTTTTTAAAAGAAGGAATGACTGAAGCGATATAATTATGTTTTATTAATGAATTAATAATATTAATGAATAAACAAATAAACACAAACAGTAAATAAATAAATACATGTTTTTAAAATAATTCATGATTTAAACTTTTTTTCTAAAAAAAATTCTTAAAAGAGTCCCAGTATGTGGTCAGACACATCCTATAAAGTCAGTAAAACTGTAAACAGGATCTATTTTTCCTTCATATTTCCATCATTACAGCAGCTGAGAGGTCACATGATCTGCCGTCTCCCTTCATAACGACTAATAAACAAAAAAAAACACTAAAAACTAAAAACAATAAAGCTGCTCTACTTTTGCATAAAAGTTCAAGTTTTCTTGACTTTCTCAATAAAAATAAATAAATATTTTTGACTTAAATTAATTAATATTGTATATCCATGTGCGGTGTATTTATTTACTAAGAAACGATGTAATTCGTGTGGATTATCAAAAAAGAAACCCCTTCAGGGTGGGGTTTAAAATAGTTTGGGGTCACTGGAAACGTCAAGGACATTCGGCCCAGAATCAACACGAAGCTGCTCTGGAGATCATTTTAAGGATGATGGGACCTGAACAGATTCGTTCTGATAGCCGATGTTGAGTCAGGGCGCTGGGAGGCTTCTGTGACTCCCTGACCCGAGGTGTCCGGGACGCCGGCACACAGAGGTACAGGACGGTCCTGTTTGACCTCTGCAGAGCTGTGATCACATGAGGCGACTCGTGTAAGGGGACGACGTGCTGATTTTATTACATCAGGCTTTAATCTATGGCCATGTCTGAGTGTTATCCTAAAGGTCGGGCAAGCATGGCAAAATGAATCAACTGTCAAAAGGCTAAGGGTTTTATGGCATATGTCGGGGACAAAGTCGCTTTTTGAAAGGAGAAATGATTACATTAAGGAAGAAATAAAGGGCAGCAAATGAGTCAGGCTCCTATCTCTTCACACCAGGCCTCGAACAAACAACGGAAGAAAAGAAAGCACTGGGTTTTCATGACAGATAATCACACTGATGATGTCAGAGGGGGCGTGTCGTAAAACTCAGATGAGAGTTCATTGGTTGATTCCACATTGGTGCACTGACATTTTTTAATCTCAACTGGCAAATGGATGAATTATTCATAGCAATTGCATTCAATTGTTCAAAAGTGAAATTAGTATTAAGAAGTATTAAGAAGGTTAAACAATTTTTTTTTTTCAAATAAGTTATATTTTTTACTTTCTATCAACTTGGTTTTAGTATCATTGAGATACAATTATAGTTTTATATTTAATATAATATAATTATACATTTTTAAATCTACATTTACATATAAAATATATAAATAAACATTTTTAAAAGTTTGTGTCTTCAGGCCCCCAAAACGCCACTGTTGTGTCAAATCAACAGCCAAGAGATGGTCAGGTCATATATCACATTCAAAATTCACAATTTTGATTCATGGATTCATTTATTTTGCAGATTGTGACATTTTTATGAGCTAAAGTTATACATTTATAATGATGAAAACAGGATTTTTTTTAATTTGCTTGTTTAAATAAAGAAATATTGAATATTTACAACTGAAAGCTCCTATAGCCTGTCCCAGAACCTTGGCCTAGATGCTTTTACTCCTTTCAGATGCAAAAAAAAGTTAGCCAATCATAACAGACATTATTTAGATATTTAAGTCTTAAAGGTACAGAAGTAAAACACGCCAGATCATTGACCGACGCAGTCCATGACGTTATAAGCGCAGTGAGTCCACTCAGAAAAGGTTACTATTCGCTTCATTTAAATATCTGTTCTTAAAATAACACACATATATTTAGTTGTCCGCCAAAACCCTATTGTATTGTTCTAAATTTACTTGAACCATTTAAGTCTCCACTATACTTAATGATAAGTCTTTAAACTAATGTCATGTGTTGCATTTCACAATTGAAAAAAACAGATGTGACGATTTCCAACACATTTTGATGATGAAAAATATGCAATTTGGTGCTGTTGCTGATATTTATATTTATAAAGTATGTTTAATTTCTGATCACATTATTTATATAATGTAGATCAATGAAATCTTAATAACTGTATAACAGACTACTTACATAAAAGTGCATATAAATATCCGTTGTCACTCTATATCTCAGAATATTATTTCTTAGTTAGATGTTTGGTTTTATGATCAAAACTTGTATATTTAAATAAATTATTAAAATATTAATAATGATATAAAAAAAATCGTACTTTATTAAAATCAGTACTTTTAAAATTACACTAATTTAGAGGTCTTGTGCGTATCAGATATGATACAGTAGGCTTTATAGGGTTAAGCAACTATGGAGGACATGCTATTCTTTACACATATATTAAGTGTGACTAAAGCTTAGCTCAAGGACGTAACAGGAGAATAACTGACGTCCTCTACGGCCTGTGCTGAACACAGCTTGTCCTCATCATGTGTAAGTGTAATAATAATGCTCATGTTCACTCACCCACAGCTGGTTTCCAGCAGACTGTCCCCCACCTGCAGGGACGCCATCCCGAAGTCTGCTATCCGGATGTTATTCTTCTCGTCCAGCAACAGGTTCTCCGGCTTCAGGTCCCTGTGACTGTTCCAAACCAAGGACAAGACAAAGAAATATTCAAATGACACGTGAAAACTGTGAAACATTGTTGGCCTAATGGTTAGAGAGTCGGACTGGTAACCCGAAGGTCCCGGGTTCGATTCTCAATACTAGGAGAAAGGCATCTAACCCCCAATCACTCCCCGGGCGCCACAGCGAATGGTCTCACGGTTTCCAGTGTGTGTGTGTGTGTGTGTGTGTTCACTACTCACTACTAATGTGTGTGCTCTAACTTGGAAGGGTTAAATGCAGAGGACAACTTCCGAGTATGTGTTACATACTTGGCCTTCACATGTCACTTTCACTTTCACTTTTCAATTATCTCCGTTTCTTCTCTTTCTTCCAGCACTGCAACTCTACAAGAGCCTGTGGGAGGAGATGACAGATGCGGTCTCAGTGTCTGAAGCTCTCATCTGACCATGGGCCGACATGAACGAGCTTCTGCCGACTGAAGTTAAAGCGTTCTCTTAATTCATCTGTTGCCCCACTTGTTACTGTGTGACGCAAGATGACAGTTTCTACGTTTTGGTGCATACGAAACAAAAGTATTGTGAATAAAACAAAACAAAACATGCCAGGCAATGTGTTACATTAATTACAAAAACAAAACAGTGCACAAAAAACAAACAAAACAAACAAAAACACCGAAGCAGATTTCATAAAATAAAACTAGATTAAGATGCATTTTAAAGAGTTTTAAATGATTAAAAGAATAAAAAAAATTTGTGAAAATATGGCTAATTTCAAATTTATGTGATTACAGTTGTAGGATTTTTTTTGTTTCTTTTTCAGATTTTATTTATTTTTATCATAACAATTTGTTATTTGTAGTGTTTGTTTGTTACTTGACGGAAATTTAAAGTGACAGTGACACTCAAAGTGAGCATAAAAAATAAAAATAAAAACACACGAACACGTTTATGAACCTGAATCTCATATGGGCTAATAAAACTGAATATGAAAAGATTTATACCTCAACGATGTTCATGGGACAAATTGCAGAGGTGAGGTTTATTAGCCGCCACACTGGTAACATCAGTAATGGCTCTTTAAAGTCTCTCCCTGACAGATTAACGTGACCCAGGCGGCGTAATCTCCCCTCAACAGAAACGCTTTAATGATATGATCAGCGACTGACTATATATTTCCCTAATCTAACAGCTGTGAGGTTAATTTGCACCGCTCTGGTCTAGAGGTTAATGGAGAAACGTGGGAAAGCGAACTGCATGTTATTGGTTGTGGTAATAAAACATCCCATGATGTTTTTGATAGTATGGTGTTGGTTTTGGCCACTGAGGGCGCAGAGGCACCAAATGTTTCCCCAGTCTGCTGTGAGATCTTAAATTGCATGTTTATTGGCCCAGTGATAGTTTAAACATTTTACGCACACGTTGCTGTGTTGTTTGGTGATAGAGATCTGCATTTAAATGTTGCTTAATATGTTTTTTTTATGGTAGCCGTTAAAAAGGCAGTTCTGGCTGAAGTATTCCTTCCTATAAAAACCTAATAAACTGTATCTGTTTAGCATCTGCATGCTTAAAGATTACTGGTCTGGTGCGTTGTGTCAGCTCCAACATGTTGTGTTTTGATGCTAAACGTCAATTAAGAAACATCAATGATTAGTTTGAGCTCAACTTCGCTAATTTCACCGAAACCACCCAATCCAAAGTGAGTGAGTGACTGACTGAGAGTGATGGAGTGATTGAGTGACTGAGAGTGAGTGAGTGAGTGACTGACTGACTGAGAGTGATGGAGTGAGTGAGTGACTGAGAGTGAGTGACTGAGTGACTGAGTGAGTGACTGACTGACTGACAGAGTGATTGAGTGAGTGAGTGAGTGAGTGAGTGAGTGAGTGAGTGAGCGAGTGAGTGAGTGAGTGAGTGAGTGGAATGAGTGAGTGATGGAGTGAGTGAGTGATGGAGTGAGTGAGTGAGTGAGTGGAATGAGTGAGTGATGGAGTGAGTGAGTGATGGAGTGGAATGAGTGAGCGATGGAGTGAGTGACTGAGTGATGGAGTGAGGGAGTGAGTGAGTGAGTGAGTGAGTGAGTGAGTGAGTGAGTGAGTGAGTGAGTGATGGAGTGAGTGATGGAGTGAGTGATGGAGTGAGTGATGGAGTGAGTGAGTGAGTGACTGAGTGAGTGATGGAGTGAGTGAGTGATGGAGTGGAATGAGTGAGCGATGGAGTGAGTGAGTGAGTGATGGAGTGAGTGACTGAGTGAGTGAGTGAGTGAGTGAGTGAGTGAGTGAGTAGTGAGTGATGGAGTGAGTGAGTGAGTGAGTGAGTGAGTGATGGAGTGAGTGAGTGAGTGATGGAGTGAGTGAGTGAGTGAGTGAGTGATGGAGTGAGTGAGTGAATGATGGAGTGAGTGAGTGAGTGAGTGAGTGAGTGAGTGAGTGAGTGAGTGAGTGAGTGAGTGATGGAGTGAGTGATGGAGTGAGTGACTGAGTGAGAGTGAGTGAGAGTGAGTGAGTGAGTGAGTGAGTAAGAGTGAGTGAGCAAATATTTTAAATGAATGAGTGAAAAAGTAATATTGTTAAATTAATGAATGAAATTAAAAGAATGGACAAATATATTTTTTAATAATTAATGATTTCATAAATCTATAAATATTTTTGATGAATGAATAAATGGAAGAATTAATTCATAAATGAACAAATAAAATACATGAACATATTTTTAAATGAATGGATGAACGAATAAGTTTATCAAATGAATGAACACGTTTATAAATAAATAAAGTCTAACAAGAAAAGGTATCATTGGCATCAGAGATTATTTTGTACAAAAACTCCCAACTTTTTTTTTTTTTTTTTGCTTTCATCCCCACCATATTTTAAAGGCTCAATTAGCACTCAAACAAGCTTTAGATTATTGTAATGTAAAGAGCAGCGGGCGGCACATGCGATAGTACATTAGCAAGCTTACTCGCATGCTGTTCACAGCGGTCTAATTATGAGAGAGTTTAATTACAAAACATGTATGTCTACATATTAAGTAGTGCGTTAGATTTTCTGCATGCTGGATATCTGATGTTGGCCAATTTACTTTCTTAATGCACATTCCTGTTATTGTGCACAATTTATCACCCCATATTGTCATCATGAAAACTAAATGCAACTTGTTCCATCCAGTGGCATTCCACAAAATTTGACAGCCCTCATGTGATAATATGCATTTGTATTAAGTGTGAAATAGTGAAATATACGTTTTAACCAACAGGTGCCAAATTGCCAATGGTATAATAATCAACAGTTAACTGCAAACAAATGGAATGCCTATTTTTATGATCCAATCAATTCCCAATGAATAAAATCCAGTGCTATTTTATCCCTGTTTAACTCAAAAACGCATGTTTTTTTTTTGCTTTGCATATTGACAGCAATACAGAAAAAGTGATCATATTTTTACACCAAAAGCCAAACATGATGATTATCACCTACTACCAGTGACTGTTTTCCACACAAAATGTTAGGCTCCCTGAATTGACAACTTGGGATATCACAGTGGGATCCAGCACAGTGGTAACCCTATTACAAAAGCCAGGATCTCATCCAAACCGTTCTCTAGTGGCACATAAAAACCTTATAACACCGTAGTGCACTCAGAGAGTCAAATAAAGAAGCACAGAAAGTGCATTTGTGCTGATTTCAGATTTCTTAAATGATCTCCTTGACTCTTATTACCGCTGAGGGGTGGAAGGAGGTGCTACTGCACTGATCTTTGCCTGTTATTTGTGGAGCAGGTGGGTGTCAAGTGAGTCAATATGGTCTTGGAAATATCAGTAAAAATGGGTTGGGAGAGTTATTCCTTTCAGCTAGACAGCTAGGTGTATTTATGTACGCTCTTGTCTGACAGGCGTTGTCATACACGGACTCTATCGGTAGCTATATTTGCAACAATATTCATGTCTCAAAGCTCCAGAAAGATGATCTCGTAGGTGGACAGAAAGATGTGGAATGATCATTTGGCCTTCAGCTATTAAAACGTCTAAAGATCAACGCTCATGATTCAAATAGCCAAGTCAGTCTGCCCATCACAATAATATATATATATATATATATATATAAATATATGGATGCTCAACAGTATAACATGAGCTCTGTTCAAAAACTGTAACCTTATAAAGTGAGTGATTTAGGCAGCAACTTTACAGACCACTTAATATCCCGTGACTCAATTGATTCCAATGGTTTGTTGTTAGCATGTTGCTACGCTAACAATATGATAAGGTTCGTCGCATATGTAACATTTAGTGGGCAAAAAATGTCTTGCGAAAAATAATTTACGAGCCAAATAGGCCCCGAAATCTGTGTGGGCAACTTTTTCATCCTCACGTGAAACTCACGGCTGCGGATTCCTATTTAAATATGACGCTCGCGAAATTTCATTGAACAATGGTAAGTATGAAATATACTCTAATAAATCCACAAAGTTATTTTTAAAATAATGAAATTAAATAATTTTTCCTTGAATGTAACACTACACTCTTGCCTCATTTAGTATGCACGTTCTATGAATATGCAAATGAGCCCCACCTCCACTCACTCACACAGCTCAGAGATCCACTCGTTGACGATCACACGTTGATCTGATTGGTTACAAGGTAGTTTGTGACGTCAGAAACACCAGCGATTTCAAATTGTGTTTTTGAGACTGTATTTATTTCACTGCAGTTTTAAGGAGAAAATACTCAGCAATGATTTTGACTTATGAAATTGTCTTAAAGCATATTAAAAACACCAAAGAGACATTTAAATAACATTAAAAACTTCATCACAGGGGGACTTTAAATGAAAGATATTGAAATCAGCTTTTCTTGACTTGCCAGTCATCTTGATCTTTTACATCGCTTCTTGCATGTTTTGTGACACTTTCAAAGTAAGATATATAGTGAGTAGCGCTAGAAGCTTATTCAGTTTTATCTGAAACAGATTAATGTGAATCTGGGAATGTTATATTGGTGGTTCTTGTACATAGCACGACACTTTGGAACTGATAGTGTTATCAAAAACAAATGCGAGTACACAAACGAAAGCCCATTTGCTGAAGCAACCATAAGCTCTTTTATCGTGTTTCAGGAAGACTCATACACAAGTGCTCCACATCGCAAGTGCGATGCTGTACCAGATGAGCTACCGAACAAGTTTATTGTCAGAAAAGCCGTACTGTACATATGGAATTGGTTATGTGATGCAAATGTATTGGTTTACAGACAGGACCTTAAACAAAATTTTTGCCACACCTGCCAATGACTGGTGACTTTTAAAAATAATACCGGCTATAAATATTTTAAAAATACTCGCATTTGGCGCTTGGCGAGTGTTCATTTTAGGCCCGGTTTACAAAAAATGGTGCTTTACTGCCATTAGTGTTCACTTGAGCTGGAAACTGCAGCAAATTGTATGTTGCATGTGTGTTTTTTTGGAGTTTTGCATAAAACAGGCACGTTTTTCCAATGTGCTTATGTTGCACAATTCATTTGTATCACCTTAAAGTGTCAGTTAACCCAAAAAGGTGAAAATGGAGATGAAGATCATTGTAATTATGCATAATATGTTTACTGAGCATAAACGCACACACTTAAGTATAATTATACTGTCTACCTTTTGAAGCAGCTGTCATACACCCCTATGATGCCTTAAAAAGCTGTGCAGGTTTTGGAATTGATATGAAAGTTATACGTGTAGGCAAAGAGAAAGAAAGAGAAAAGACAGACAACGGACAAACAAAAAAGACAAAAAGCTTGCCAGACAAATCGCAAGAGTGGGACGAATACTGAAATAGGAAAGGACGGCAGTGGAAAAAGAGAATATAGGGAAGGTAATTCTCTCATCATCCCCTGCTGACTGTCCCAGCATGAGATCAGAGGGAACAGGCGCCTCTCAGTCACATATGAAGTAAGCAAACAGCCGGGGAAGTGTGACAGTATGGCAGGGACATTTCTCATCCCTGGTGTAGCATACTGTCCCTACTGCTGCTCTGCGTGAGGCCTGCAGCTTTGAGAAGTGATGCACGGACGAGAGACAGCAAGACACTGAGTCCGTTGGGCTCAGGAGACACACTAAGGTCCTGTTTACACCTGGTATCAAGTTGCGTTTTGGTCGGAGAGTAGGCGTCTTTTGTGGCTGTTTGAACACATTCAACCACATGAGCGTTTACACTACGAAAGCAATCTGGTTGAATAAGTGGTCGAAAGTAGACAAGCCAAAAACGTTTTAGACCCACATTTCACACATGTATTTAACGTCGTCCAACTTGTGATCCAATCAACCAAAACGCATCTTAATGCCAGGTGTAAACAGAGAGATTAATTACTGATCTTGGTGATTACTTTATCATTTAACCCAAGACTTTATCCTTTAAGATACACTATATTGCCTAAAGTATTGGGATGAATCATTGAAATCACCCCTCCAAATCATTGAAATCAGGTTTTCCAATCACTTCCATGGCACCTAGGCATGCAGACTCCTTCTACAAACATTTGTGAAAGAATGGGTCGCTCTCAGGAGCTCAGTGACTTCAAGCGTGGAACCAGGATAGGTCCATTCGTGAAATTTCCCCACTACTAAATATTCCACTGTCAACTGTTAGTGGTATTATAACAAAGTGGAAGCAATTGGGAATAACAGTAACTCCGCAACAAAGTGGTAGGCCACGTTCACAGTGCAGGGTCAGCACATGCTGAGGTATACAGAGCGCAGAAGTCGCAAAAACTTTCTGTAGTCAATAGCTACAGTACAGACCTCCAAACTTCGTGTGGCTTCAGATTAGCTCATGAACAGTGCGTAGAGCTTCATGGAATGGGTTTCCATGGCCGAGCAGCTGCATCCAAGCCTTACATCAACAAGTGCAATGCAAAGCGTCGGATGCTGTGGTGTAAAGCCACCGCCACTGGACTCTAGAGCAGTGGAGACGTGTTCTCTGGAGTGACGAATCACACTTCTCTGTCTGGCAATCCGATGGACGAGTCTGGGTTTGGCAGTTGCCAGGAGAACGGGACTTGCAAGTGTAAAGTTAGGTGGAGGGGGGATTATGGTGTGGGGTTGTTTTTCAGGGGTGGGTCTTGGCCCCTTAGTTCTAGTGAAAGGAACTCTTAATGCTTCAGCATACCAAGATTTTTTGGACAATTTCATGCTCCCAACTTTGTGGGAAAAGTTTGTGGATGTTCCTGTTCCAACATGACTGCGCACCAGTGTACAAAGCAAGGTCCATAAAGACATGGATGAGCGAGTTTGGTGTGGAGGAATTTGACTGGCCTGCACAGAGTCCTGACCTCAACCCGATAGAACACCTTTGGGATGAATAAGAGCGGAGACTGCGAGCCAAGTCTTCTCGTCCAACATCAGTCCCTGACCTCAAAAATGCGCTTCTAGAAGATTGGTCAAAAATTCCCATAAACACACTCCTAAACCTTGTGGAAAGCCTTACCAGAATAGTTGAAGCTATTATAGCTGCAAAGGGTGGGCCAACTCTATATTAAACCCTACGGATTAAGATTGTGATGTCATTAAAGGGTATGCAAAGGCAGATTTCCCAAAATTGTTGGCAATATTGTGTATCATTCAACACCATGGTACAAGAAAACTGTAATCATTCAGTTCCATAGTGTATCAAAGTGCGATGTTATAACCATCTGATAGCATCCCTGAACCTCAGTATTTTGTTGTGAGGGAATTCTTTCATCTTGTCTGTATGTGGATGCGCACAAATGCAAATGTGTATGTGTGTGGTGTAAGAGCCACACTGATTACCCATAATACCTCCCTTTTATCTCTAAATATATCAGCTTGATAACACTCTCATGCGTTAAATGAGAGGATTTGCTCGTTTATCCAGGTGTTGTTGTTTTTTTCTCTCAGTGTTTCAGAGGTACAGCTCAAAGTATAGATTTCGCTGTCAGAATGATTATACGTTGAAATGAGAGCACATGAATGGCACCATAACCCTTGAAAACGCATCTGTGGCACTGCCAGAAGTCAAAATCATGCCAGAACCTAATTGGTACTGATGATAATTAAGTTGTAAATGTGTCTGTTTTACAAAATAATTTAGTTTTAGATATTTTATGTACTGTTGATGAAGAATAGTAATAAAACTTAGCAATAAAACCTGGAATTTATTCCCTAATGGCCATCCTTTAACCTTCATTTTGCATTTTTTCTCATTAGCTCTATAAAGTTCTTATGGCAGTAGATGGGAAAACTGAGAAAGCCATGCATTTAGTTGCCCAACATGTTCATTTGGATTTGGCCAAAATGATAGCAATTTATTCTAAGTGGGAACTTCATAGAAACACTAAAAAGCAGCATAAGTGCATTTATCACCATTTCATACTATTTGTCCAAGGTTTCTTTCAGTGCAACAAGGTATTTGCAAAACAAAAGGCCTGATTAAAACTGATGATATGGTTCAAAAGTTAATATCTGCTAATGATGTTTGTAAAAGAACATGATCATTATACATCGTTGGTTAAGCCCTCACCTTTCCCATTTTCATAACCCGACTTTATGCTTCAGTGAACCAAACAGGACCAATTATCAAAAACAAACGAAATTACCAGCTTACAGAAATAACAGCTTCAGATATTCCATCAAATGAAACATGTCAGCAAATTTGGTTACGCTGCGGTTTTATTGTGATGACAAACTGTAATCAATTGGATAAAGAGTTTCGGGTTTAAAAAGTGCAAAAGCCACCGGTGTGTGAAAAACTATCAAGAAGCTCAGGAACTCTCAGTTTCTCTTCCCTTTTTTGAGTCATAAAACACCATTTTGTCTTCAATTGATGTGGTTATTCTTTTCAGCTCACCATAAACAACACACAAACACATAGAATGGGTCATTCAATCAC
This sequence comes from Meda fulgida, assembly GCA_030578275.1. Classification (NCBI taxonomy): domain Eukaryota; kingdom Metazoa; phylum Chordata; class Actinopteri; order Cypriniformes; family Leuciscidae; genus Meda; species Meda fulgida. The sequence goes on along the minus strand of CM060640.1, from coordinate 8,887,308 downwards.
CATTTGGACATGCAATATGATTTTTAAAAGGGGAATATCACATGATTTGATTCATGATTGTAAATCCTCCCTCAGACCATCCGATCCCTCCAAAAAAAGCAGTCCGGATGAGGGCTCTGATCATAAATCAAGAAGAGAAACTATGAGAGGCGGCGTGCCTCGCTTTGCCTTGCCTCGGATGGCTTTTGAGAGAAAAAAGAGCTTGAGTCTGATATCTTGATATGGTTATAATCGAAAGCCCCGGGGTATGAATATGAATTTAACGAGCACAAGAGGGAAGAGTTTGCGCGAGCTCGCCGGTCGCCTCAAATCTATTAAGTGTGAAAAAGGTGGGAAAGACTAGACTGGACTGGCTTTTAGGAAGCATTACTGAGGCTTTGTGTTTTGGATAAGCTTTTATTTAGAGTTTTCTATGTGCTTTGGAGCATTTAAACACTAAAAAGGTTCAATTTCACAGCTTGTTTGTGTGTAATGCATTTGGGATTGAGGTTGGACACCAAATATATATATAAAAAAAAAATGTTTTCAATTATTATCAACACAGCTATAATAATTTCCATTAAAACAGACCAACATGTTCAGGAATGGCTGGTCACACTCACCATATTGAGTGACTGTGGCAGAAGTCCAGAGCTGAGATGATCTGTCTGAAGAACTTTCGAGCTTCTTTGGGTGTTAATCTGCCCTTCTTTACCAGATAGTCAAACAGCTCTCCGCCTGACACATGCTCTAAAACCAAATATCTGCAAAGAGAAACAAAAGACAGAAATAGCATTATAGTAAAACCTTTTAATGAAACAGGAGGTTTGGGCGGGACAAATCAAAGAGCCTGTATAACTTATGAACCTTTAGAGTCCCCCTGCAGTTAATTATATACCTTAAAACTCATCTTTGATAATCCAAATGACATATTTTTAAAAAAAAAACACTGTGAAAATAATTTCTTCATGCCTTAAAATAACTTGAATGTAACTCTAAACCCTTGCTTCATTTTGTATATGTGGTTCTATTAATATGTAAATTAGTCAACAGCACCTGTCAATCCCACCAGCTCAGAAAACCTGATCCACTCGGCCAACTGTAGTGAACACCACACCACACAATGGCAAGTTATACAGGGTTGTCTACAAGTAGATAAATTAGAATCAGGGCTGTCAATATATGAACACTTTTAATCGCGTTTATTCGCACACTTTTGATCGATCGTGATTAATCACATACTTATAGTGAAATTAAGCATATATAATTTATCTTGTTTAATGCCATATATGTTTGAACCAGAAACTGATTCAGAAAAAGAAGAGGAAATGCGAGTTATACAGGGTCGTCTACAAATTGATGTATTACAATTAGGGCTGTCAATATTAGATATGAGCAATATGTCAAAGTTGGATTTAGTTATTTCCAAAAAAGGACACTTGGAGACTCCAAAAGGACACCTAATAACCAAATGATAATAGGAGTCCATATAATTTATAAATTGATGCACACCAAATCACGCGCACACACACACCAAAAAAACATTACAGAACAAATATTTTAAGAGTTCAGTGTACAGTATGTGTACAGTGCGACAGCAAAGAGCTTGTTTAGAGCTTTTTACAGCTTGTTTACATTTTAAAAGTCAAAGTTGCGATACTGAACAGGACCACATGGAGATGCCAAAAGAAAAACTACCGCCTTGACCTGACTGGATTATATGCCAATAACAGTAGACAGATCCATTCAGAATTACTAAACACAGCAACATACACATGACAGATACAAAATATTAACCTGAATGTGTGTGGAAACAATGTGTATGCAATACAATACAATGTGCGATCAGTGCATTGAGACTTATTCACAGACTGTTTGCGCATCGTTCTCAAGTGCGCTTATTGTACAACTGGTACAGGTTTGCTTTATCCAGCAAAGAAACGTTATCATCTGTCCATACAGCGATGGGATGTTTTGAGGTTCCGTTCAATCTGTATTTCACACAGAGCGATGCATTGAGGGCTTGCACTCTACAGAAACAATCACAGAACATGACAGAGCTTGTGTTTTAAACCTAAACAGACACTGGAATGAATAACTCACTGAAAACTGACTGCGACTCACTCTTCTCTCTGCCTGCTCTAATGTAATAAGCCTGCTTTTCTTTACATTGATGCGTTTAATGCATTCGCTTACTGGATAATTGGAGTTTAACGGTAAAATGATCTGATCGCAAACTCTGTCTGCTATGGTAGCTTGTTTCTGCCACAGAATAAAAAATAAAAAAGGCAATTGCGACTTTATATCCCACAATTCAGACTTTTTTTCTCAAAATTTCATTATGTAAAGTTGCAATTGCAGTATCAAACAGCTAATAATGTGTTGCTAATCTCAGACTTTGTGTTTGTGATGTTAGGAACGGCTGTTTGAAACTGTGTTTTTGAGACTCATAATTACATCATGTTGTGTGCAAGATGAGTCATCAATATTTTAGGTCCTAATGTAAACACTTTAGTTTGTAAACATTTAGGAGAACACTAGCTTATAAAGTCGACAACATCAAAGCTAACAGACATGGATTTAGATTTAATGGCTTGAGTCTAAAATGAAACCTCATTCAAAGAACTAATGTTTTCCTTAAGACGCTTTTCAAAGAACCTGGTTGAAGTCTCAAAGAGAATAGACAATTTCATCTTCAAGTATGGGGGATATTCATTTAAACAAGCAAAGAGAGTCGAGAGTGATTCTCTTTGGTTGGAGGTTGTACATGGCAGAGAAATACGTGGCTGACAGCTTCCGTTTTACATTGTCCAAGTGTGTGAACCAAAAGAGCACAATGGAAGATGAGTGTGAAGATAAAAGGGATACCAAGAAAGTAAACACGATAAAACTTTTAGAGGGTTTTAGTTTCGTTAAGTCTCCTTGACGATGACATGCTGTTATGGTTTGAAATTAGGCTGTTTTTGAAAGATTGTCAGGAAAAGTTTGGAGGACTAGAGAGCCTGAATGGACAGTCAATTTTTAAGTTTCTGTGGAGAAACTGCCTTCAAACACACTCACACTAAAGTAAAAAAAGCAAGTCAGTGTCATAAACAATTCCAAGCCAGTGGAATGGTACGTATCGGTGGAAGACGCCGGCAACTTGGTGTCATAGCCAGTTTTTAGATTACATTAGATTAACCTCCACTCAATTCTTTCTTTTTTTCAAGCAGTAAACTAAATGTCAAGCCATTAAAATCATCGCTCTGTTCACATCACTGTCATTGAGATTGTTTTATACAAAAGCTCAACGTACAAGAATGCTAAGAAACGTACATTTAGACAGAGTATATATGAGGAGCTCTTTTCCAAAACGCGATAAACGCCATTTAAAAAAAATAAAAATGAGTTTGTCATGTCATTTTGCTGTGTTCTGAACCTATTCACTGCTCCATCAATGTTTCATGCCAAATCGCTATATTTCCTTGTTTAAAATGTACTGCAAGATCCAGTTATTTTCCAAACCGCGATAAGCGCCAAACCTATTTTTAGCCGAAACGTGATAAATCCTCTCTCGACCAATCAGAATTCAGTGAGCGTTCTACGCAATCCAGCATCGGCGTGCTGAACAGAGGTTTGTTTATGTTCATTCATTCCTCAAAATGAGTGTTTTAAATGGTGATAACACTTTTGATGGCCTTGATGAGCCAGTGAGACCTACACCTGGGGTAGATGCTGCTGCCAAAGGTTTCTGTCAATAATTTCTGCCAAAAATGGCATTCGACAATCAAGGAGCAAAAGTCGAATATCGTTAGAAAATCGAAATTTTTATTTTATTTTTATTAATCAACTGTTTTCTATGTGTCAGTGTCTGCAAAGACGAAATTGACGATCAGCATCTCTGTAGTGAACGCGCCTAGAGAGAAATGCATGTAATGGATTACATAATCAGAGAGTATGCTATTTATTTTGTTTTTAATTGTTTTGTTTAAAGATATTTCAAGCTTTCTATATAGATATATTTCTTATGACTCTGTGAGGCATACGCTGAGTTTCGGTTAATTTATGATGAGATGCGCTCCAGTTCACGTGCAATGCAAGTGACCACGCCGGCGCCTCCATGTCATGATTATATTGTCTATTTGCTTCTTATTTATTAAATCCAGGCAATTGGTTGATGAAAAAAATATTAAAATTAAGATACAATTTATACAAAACGAAATATCACTTTAAAGAAAGGCTTTCTACAAAACAAAACTTAATTAAGTGGCCAAAATCATCCATTTTTGGATTTTTCTTCTGTGGATTTATAGTGTTTTGAAAAAAAAATTACTTTGAATTTATCATCAACAATATTATTGTTTGATTTAATTTATTGTTGTTTTGATTTATCGCGTTTTGGAAAAGATTTTTCCATTTTTTGACCTATTTGCTCCATTTGCCAAAACAGGTGGAAATAAAGTTGCAACAATAAACTGCAGCATCTCCGAGCGCGTTTCATCTCTGAATGAATCAGTGTAAAAAATAAATAAATAAAAAGTTGTGTGATTGGATGAGTGAATGAGTCAATGAATCACCTATCGCCACCTACTGGCTTAACCTGGCAGCGGTACTAAAATAAATGTGATAATACCATAACACTGTGATATATAGCATAGAACAGGGGTTCGCGACCTATGCAATGCTGAGGGGTAATCGCTGGAATGTGAGCAAAAGGGAAAGAGGTGTGTGTATTTAATTTAGATCAATTTTTAGATAAAATATATTTGGAGGTAATAATTTCTCATAGTAACACAGCTTGTTTTTAAATTAGAACCTATAAGTACAATCTGACTTCTGACCTGTAATGCTGCCTGAATCATACACTGTTCGTTCGTTGGCCAGAGGAGAACTGGCCCCCGACTGAGCCTGGGTTTCTCCCAAGGTTTTATTCTCCATTCTGTCACCTGATGGAGTTTTGGTTCCTTGCCACTGATGCCTTGGCTTTTGGCTTGCTTAGTTGGGGACATTTCAATATTCAACGATATTATTGATTTGCCAAACTTAAGGTGGATGATGATGCAATTTTCTTCTAGAAACAAACTTTGATGTATTATTTTCTTGTTATAACTGTGAAGCTGCTTTGATACAATCTGTATTGTAAAAAGCGCTATATAAATAAAGATGGCTTGACTTGACAATTAAAGTGTGAGATGTAAACTGCACAAGTCAATGAAAGCGCACAATCCTGACAAAACCATTAACGCACATTACGAGCTGCTGATAGCAGATGTATCAGGCTGTCAGCTTAAAGTTTGTTCTGTTGTTTTTGTTGTGCTTAGCTTTGATAATGCTATATATTTCAGAGATATTCAAATAAGTGCATATAATCCTATTAAAAACACAAGGATGGTAATGTGCAAACACTGTTCACACGTAGTAGGGTTCAGTAGGGTCACATTGGATATCTGTCATTGAAAGTCTAATTTAAATCTTAAAACAAACAAACTTGTAGGATTTTGATGAATTTAAAACAAATTTTATGGAACATTGCTTCAGAAATATTTGAGGTTCTGCACTCTTTCTAGATTACTAATCAAATTACTAATCAAATTAACTAGGAAACTTCATGGCATATCATGACAAAAAGGTTGTCCGGCATAGAATGATATTCATGGTACACTGATAAGTCAAAACACTATAAACAGTCACTATTGATCATCTCCTAACAAGGCCACATATTGAGGTCTGGGTAGATTAGGTGGTACAGTAAGCAAACAATCAGTTCTCATAATCAACGTGTTGGATGTAGGAGAAATGTGCAGCAATAAAGATCTGAGTTTGATAAGAGCCAAATTGTAATGGCTAGGTGACTGGGTCAGAGTATCTCTGAAACTGAGAGGATTGTGTGTTGATCCTGGTAAGCAATGGTGAGAATTTACCTACAGCTTCTGAGGAGGGACAAACCATAAACCGGCGCCAGGGTGTAGGGTGCCAAGGCTCATCGATGCACGAGGGCAACAAAGGATATCCAGTCTGGCCTAAGCCAACAGAAGGTCTACTGTGGCACAACACACAACATTTTAATGATGGTTATGGGAGAAATGTGTCACAACACACAGTGCATCTCACACTGCTGTGTATGGGGCTGTGTAGCTGCAGACCAATCAGAGTACCCATAATGACCCATGATATTGAAAGTGTCTACAATGGACAAGTGAGCATTGTAACTGGACCTTGGAGCCGGAAGAAGGTCATCTGGTCCATGGAGTCCTGTTTCCTTTTACGTCACTTGGACGGCCATGAACGTGTGCAAGTTTACCTGGGGAAGTGATGCACCAGAATACACTGTGGGAAAACGTCAACTCAGTGGAGGGAATGTGAGGCTCTAGGCAATGTTCTGCTGTGAAATTCGGCCATTCATGTAGACGACAATTTGACACGTTCCAACTTCCAAACATTGTTGCAGACCTTCATGACAACAGTATTCCCTGGGAAGGGTCTCTTTCAGAAGGATAGCTTTATCCCTGACACACTACACACATTGTTCAGGAATGGTTGAGGAACATGATGAAGAGGTGTTGCCCTGGCCTCGAAATTCACCAGATCTCAATCCGATCTGAGCATCTGTGAGATGTGCTGGACCAACAAGTTCAATCCACAGAGGCTAAAACTTGCAACCTACAGGACTTGAAGGATCTGCTGCAAAAGTCTTGGTGCCAGAAACCACAGGACACCTTCAGGTCTCGTAGAGTCAATGCCTCGGGGGGTCGACGCTGTTTTGGCAGCACTCAGAGGACTAACAACATATTAGGAAGGTAATTATAATGTTTTGGCTCTTATGCATATTAAGAATGATAAGAATGTTAAAAATCCCAGTATTACCATGATACCAAGAGATGTAAAATATTAAACACATGCAGCGCTTCAAAACCAGAGAAAATATAAACGAGTGATGAGGTAAACAGAAATAATATTCATAAAGATTTGTTGATGCCAAAAAAGCTAAGTGAATTATCATGGTGTTTACATGAAGGATGAGTCGTGGCCCCATTAGCAGCTCTCAAACTGCCATGACTAACAGGCTGCTTCACACTTTCATCATTAAGAGTGTTGTAGCACCAGCAGAACCAGTCTTATAAAACCTTTCAGGATCAAACACACATTTCTGCCAAACTTTCAGGATACACCACCAAACTCCAATTGATTTTACTAAACACTCTCACATTTTGGGTTAGTCATATTTCATCTTCATTAAATAATTTAGAATAAAATAATAAGTATAAATGTTCAAAGTCTAGATAAGTGTCTTCACAAAAACAACTGTATCGATGGTACTTTGATAAGGAAACTAAACTATGGTTCCACCATGGTACATGTTCAAAAAATGGTTATCGTTAGCATCTTAAGATGTACTGTATGAGAAAATCATTTATCATTTGCATATAGCCTAAGATTATGAAGCATAATTGTATTTATTATTATTATATTTTTATGTAATAATTATTAGTCAGTTTTAATGTCTATTTAAAGATCTTAAATACTACAAATCAATACAAATGAGCAAAGCAATATTTTACTTTCATCAAAATTCTTATAATACTTACAAATATTTCTTATTTTCGTAGACATCGTGCAACTTTAATACATGCGGGTGTTCTATTAGCTTCAAGATGGCGATCTCTCGCTCCACCTGTGGAGAAGTAAAGAGACAAGACAGATATTGAACTCACAACAAAAACAACAACAAAAATTAATCACAATAATGTGCATTTTAAGGTAATGTTTAATCATAAATACTTTAATGGTTCAGATTCCTCCTAACAATTCCAGTTGTTTAATGGTTCCATTCATGATTATTTTAGTACTTGTAAAGAATAAATGTCTGCATATCTGACCTGAATGATAATTCATTTTAAAACAATTCTTGCAAAAGGTGTTTACACTGTTTTTTATTAGAATAATGAGTTTTTAGAGGCCTTAAAGGTGCAGTAAATGATTTGAGAAACGCTGATGAAAATTTAAATCAATACCTAAACGAACAATTGTGTGAATATTTGCTAGATGTCTGTTCTGTGTGTGTGCTGAAAAAAGGTGTGTCTGTACATAGTCCTGACTGTTTAAATAGAACAAAAAACTAGGTGGATCGGACCGATCCACAGAGCACTTTTGTAGCCAATCAGCAGTAGGGGGCGTGTCCACTCATGATGGGGGAGCAGAGAGTGTGAGCAAGCGGGACATTTGTAGAAGACTGTAAAAAGAGAGATGACTGAGATATTACCAAAGAGGAAATGGTCAGAGGAATATAATTGGACAAAGAAGTGTTACGATCAGACAAGAGATTTAGGATCCGCGTGAATATTGGAGAACCTTTCAAGCGCAGGAGAGACGTTAGAGAGAGGGAAGGCTTGAAATCGAATGCGAGTAACACGACAGCTGTTAGTTTGGGCCCGAGCAATCAAGGGGGAGAGGTGTGTTTGTTTGGGTGTCGATTTCAAATATCAAGTGTTTCTCAGAAATTGCTTACTGCACTTTCTGATAGTAAACAACAATCCTAAACTAACAAAAAGTGTGGTAGCATATTTATTATTTTATAAATTACTACCAACAAAATTTGTAATGAGTAATTCATAATTTAACTACACATTGTCATATAAATTTACACAACAATGCCGTTTATGGGGGGCCTGAAAACACAAACTTTTGAAAACGAGTTTCAAAGTACAAGTTTTTGAAAACAATACCGTTATCATCTCCTTGTAAACTGCAAAAACACCAATTCATGAAAACCGTGACATCATGCGTATTCGTTTTTAGTACATCATTATAAACTAGATGCACTGTTTTTGATTCACTACTCCATGTTTGAACCGATACAGCAGTATTTGGGAGCAGTCAACTTATCCTCCATCAGGCTGCTGAGCTCTGAGAGGTTTTTTTAAATGTAAAATGATCACAGATCAGCAAAAAACCTCAGAGTTCAGAGCCCCATGTTAGGAAGAGCACACCTTTGCAGAATTCTTCAGCAATACACAGCACAAGTTTGAAAAGCGAAGCATACTTGTCAGTCTATTGCACAGATGCTTCTTTAACTTGATTCCCACATGCACAAAATAAACATAGTTTCTCATTGAATCAAGCTTAAGATGACTTCTAAAGACAGTCTACGTGAAAGATCTCTCTGACCTGACAGGGAACCAAAGGAAATCTTAAAGTCGCAAGCACTTCGTAAAAAAAGCTCATAAGTCAGAGACCGAACCTAAGATTGTGCAAGTTGTAAGCAAGTCCTTGATTTACATCACTGTCTTCTGGAATATTCCTAGCATGCACACCTGCCACTTCAGATCAGAGCAGAGGATGGGGACGTAGACCATATTTCCTGATCCCACCTGACCCTGATCCCGGTTCTCAAAACCCGCTGTACTTCACTCACCCAAACACACCACACTACAGTAAAGAGCACTCAGGTGACACTAATGCTCTCTAATGCTTTGAAATCTATGGAGTCAAACGTCAAGCTTCAGTTGTAACTCTGTAACGTGACTTTGACCCCATTTGCCATTGACTTTTCAAAGCACAGCCAATGATTTACCCAAATAAATTGCATGATGAATCATGTGAAAACATTGTTCACAAAAACAAAACAAAGTAATTGAGAGAAAACATAAAAAACTGTACGTTTTTTTCTGAATGTTCAGTTGTTTCTGAAAATGTTTTTAGCATGTGATTCTCTTTGTACACAGTCCAGTTATACAATCTTCCAAAGCCGTGTTTACGTTTAAACGCACTAAATTTAAACATCATTCAATTCATTACTTCTATATAGATTTATATACAGTTCCTTAAGCAAGTGGCAAAGTATTTAAACATATAGGCCTACTGTATGTTAAAATCACAAACATTTTAAATTAAAACTTACAATTGACAAAAACAGCAAACTCTCATGCCTTTTCTTTTGAAATTAAATCTCTATACAAGAAATGTGTCATAAAGAACTTTATGTTTTTCCACCTCCGTGAAGAGATGAGTGTCGCCTTTTATCTAAATGTGAGGTAAGGTGAAGTTTTCCTTGAATTACCCAGGGCAAAAAGCCATGTTTTGACTGTGAAACACATAGAGTTTAAATTATACGCATTTATGGTGTGTGAACCTGGAGTAAGGTTAAATTCCTTGCTAATGTTTTAAGTATCCTAAATGCACAATTAAACAGTTTTACTGTTTTTGACTTTTGAAAATCCAAACGTGACTGGAAATGTATAACGCAAATCCACTGAAGGTGAAGAACCCATGTGTAGTTTATTTAAAGTCCCCCTGTGGTGAAAATCAAGTTTTTAAGGTTGTTTTTATGTCTATGTGGTGTTTTTAATATGATTTAAGACAAACTGTGTAAATTCATAATTCAACAGCATTGCTGAGTATTTTCTCCTTAAAACTGCAGTGAAATAAAGAGTCTCAAAAACACAATTTGAAATCGCTGGTGTTTCTGACGTCACAAACTACCTTGTAACCAATCAGATCAACGTGTGATCGCCAGGCGGGGCTCATTTGCATATTCATAGAGCTGCATATTTTTCAAATATTTTTTTTTTTAAATGTGTCCTTTTGATGATCAAAGATGAGTTATAAGGGATAAAATTATTGACTAGAGGGGGACTTTAACATAAATGTGAACAAAGTACAAAATAAACAAAGACCTGACTTGACTTGAAACTTGAATAACAACAGGCTCACTGATCGATTGCTCCTGTCTGCCTTCCTGCCTGCTGTGAGTTTGTTTGCGTCGAGGCTGTAAGCTCTACGCCTCGTATTAGCTTTGTATTTCTTTCTGTTTTGAACCATCATTTACTATCATTCCTAGTTGTTTATATTACTAAATATAGTTTACCCACCATCTCAGATTAACCTTACATCGCTAGCTTCCGTTATTGTTAGCACAGAACGCGTGTTTACGCGCCACCCGCGCTCATTTATTTATTATTTATTTTCTCTCGCGCCCCCGCGCCTTTGAGTTAATAAAAGCCCAGGTAAGTAAGAATCAGTCAACACAAACGGTGAGTAATGTCTTGTCCTGTTATTGTCACCTGTGTCACATGTCATATGTTTAGTGTAGCCTTCTCCGATGGCAATATAGGATTTATTTGTGATAAATGCAAGGAGACAGTCAGGCTGACGGAGAAGATTTCAGAGCTAGAGACACGCATCCAAACTTTAATTGAGGATAGTAAGGATAGTACTAGAGCTTTAGATACTATTTTGGATGCGCCTAGCATAGTGAACTCTGTACATGATTCGGTTCCGGCTGAAGTAGAGCCCAGGCAGCAGGGCAGATGGGTGACCGTGAGAGATCGCTCTAGTCGCGGATTAAAAAACCACCCTTCCGTTCCGATTACCATAACAAATCGATTTGCCCCACTCAGTGAAACACCCACTGAGAATTCTGTTGATTGTGCCCTGGTAATTGGTGATTCGATCACACGGAACCTGAAAATAGAGACACCAGCCACCATAGTCACATGTTTGCCCGGAGCCAGAGCGCCTGACATCAAAGCAAATTTAAAAGTGCTGGCTAATGCTAATCGTAAATTCTCTAAGATCATTATTCATGTCGGCACTAATGATGTTCGACTCCGCCAGTCGGAGATCACCAAAATTAATATTAAAGAGGTGTGTAAACTCGCAAGTACGATGTCAGGCACTGTAATTTTCTCTGGCCCCCTTCCTGTTCGCAGGAGTGATGAGATAGTTAGCAGATTGGCCTCACTCAATGGTTGGTTGTCTAAGTGGTGTCCGTTGAATAATATAGAATTCATAGACAATTGGAAAAGTTTTTGGGGCAAGCCTGACCTGTTGAAAAGAGATGGTGTTCATCCCTCCTGGGATGGTGCTGCTCTTCTCTCTAGTAATATGGCACATAGTCTTAGAGCTAAAACATGACAATCTGGGGCTCAGGTCAGGAAGCAGACAGACTGGCTAAACCGACCGTCTGCTAGCGGCCTCGCGTCACCAAGGTCAGATAAATCCCATCACATAGAGCCTCTTTCACCTAGATATCATCATATAGAGACTGTGTCTGTTCCCCGAATTTGGAAATCCAAAAAACGCCAGGTAAAAAATTTAATTGATGTTCAACAAATAAAAAACAGATATAATACAGATGAACAAATGATAAAGCTTGGGTTGCTGAATATTCGATCCCTTACTTCAAAATCGCTCATAGTTAATGATATGATTTCAAGTTATAATCTAGATGTGCTGTGTTTGACAGAAACCTGGCTAAAACCAAACGATTACATTACTTTAAATGAGTCAACCCCACAAGATTACTGTTATAAACATGAACCTCGTCTAAAACGCAAAGGGGGAGGTGTTGCTGTAATTTATAGTAATATTTTCAAAACCACTAAGAAATCTATTTTTAAATATACTTCTTTTGAAGTGTTGGTGCTTAATGTAAAAATATATAGTGTAAACGATAAATCACGTTTGAGATTTCTGCTGGCTACTGTATACAGGCCACCAGGGCACCATAAAGATTTTATCAAAGAATTTGCGGACTTTCTATCAGAATTAGTATTGGCTAACGATAAAATACTAATTGTTGGTGATTTTAATATACATGTAGATAATGAAAAAGATGCATTGGGATTGGCACTTAAAGACACTGTAAACTCAATTGGAGTTAGACAACACGTGTCAGGACCCACTCATTGTCGTAATCATACTCTAGATCTAATATTATCACATGGAATAGATGTTGATGCCGTTGAAATTCTGCAGCAGAGCGATGACATCTCAGACCATTATCTAGTCTCATGTAAATTACATTTAGCCAAGGCTGCAAAGCCGACTCCGTGTTATAAATATGTTAGACCTATAACTTCTGCCACTAAAGATTGCTTTATCAATAATCTTCCTAATAAGTTTCATCATCTCAGCATCCCGGATAGCTTAGAAGAACTCGATATTGATACAGAAACTTTTAACTCTCTCTTTTCCAGCACTTTAGACGCAGTTGCTCCGTTGCGCTTAAAGAAGATTAAAGAAAATAGTCCAACGCCGTGGTACAACGAGCACACTCAGGCCCTTAAGAGAGCAGCCAGAAAAATGGAGCGCAACTGGAAGAAAACAAAACTAGAGGTATTTCGGATTTCATGGAAAGAGAGCTCGATTGCTTACAGAGAGGCTTTAAAAGCTGCTAGATCTGCTTATTTTTCAACCCTATTAGAAGAAAATAAACATAATCCTAGGTATTTATTTGAAACAGTGGCTAAACTAACGAAAAAGAAAGCTTTAAGCACAGAAGTTTCCAAGCAACACAGCAGTAATGACTTTATGAACTTCTTCACTTATAAGATTGATAATATCAGGGACAAAATTATAACTATGCAACCGTCTACTACAGTATCGCATCAGGGAGTGCATTGTAGTCTCCCTGAGGAAAAATTGTTTTCATTTGTTGCTATAGGAGAGGAAGATTTCTGCAAACTCGTTAATTCATCTAAATCGACAACTTGTATGTTAGACCCCATACCGACTAAGCTACTGAAAGAGATGCTTCCAGAGATCATAGATCCTCTTCTTAATATCATTAATTCGTCTTTGTCTCTAGGATATGTACCAAAAACCTTTAAGCTGGCTATGATAAAACCGCTTGTTAAAAAACCGCAACTTGATCCTTCAGAATTAGTCAATTACAGGCCAATCTCAAATCTGCCTTTTCTGTCAAAGATATTAGAAAAAGCAGTATCCTCACAACTGTGTTCCTTTCTTGAAAGAAATGATATCTGCGAGGATTTTCAGTCAGGATTTAGACCGCACCATAGTACTGAGACAGCTCTCATTAGAGTTACAAATGATTTACTTTTATCATCCGATCGTGGTTGTATCTCTCTATTAGTGTTACTTGATCTTAGTGCTGCATTTGACACAATTGACCACAACATTCTTTTAAATAGACTGGAAAACTATGTTGGCATTAGTGGAATTGCACTAGCATGGTTTAAATCATACTTATCTGACCGTTATCAGTTTGTAGCAGTAAATGAAGAGATGTCTTATCGATCACAAGTTCAGTATGGCGTACCACAAGGCTCAGTACTAGGACCGCTGCTGTTCACTCTGTACATGCTACCATTAGGACATATCATTAGGAAACATGGAATTAGCTTTCATTGTTATGCCAATGATACTCAGCTGTATATTTCTTCAAAACCTAACGAAACTTACCAATTCACAAAATTAACGGAATGCATAGCTGATATAAAAAATTGGATGACTAGTAATTTCCTACTACTAAACTCTGAAAAAACAGAGATTCTAATTATTGGACAAAAAACTTCCACACGTAATAACCTAGAATACTGTCTAACCCTTGATGGCTGCTCTGTTAAGTCTTCGTCGTCGGTTAGGAACCTGGGTGTGCTCTTTGATAGCAATCTTTCATTTGAAAGTCATGTGTCTAGTATCTGTAAAACCGCATTTTTTCATCTTAAAAATATATCTAAATTACGACATATGCTCTCATTAACAAATGCGGAACAATTAGTTCATGCTTTCATGACAACAAGACTAGATTATTGTAATGCTCTACTAGGTGGTTGCCCTTCACGCTTAATAAATAAACTACAGCTGGTCCAAAACGCAGCCGCTCGAGTTCTTACTAGAACCAGGAAATATGACCATATTAGCCCGGTTCTGTCAACACTGCATTGGCTGCCTATTAAACATCGTATAAATTTTAAAATATTGTTGATTACTTACAAAGCACTAAATGGTTTAGCTCCGCAGTACTTGAGCGAGCTCTTAACGCATTATAGTCCTTCACGTCTATTGCGATCTCAAAATTCGGGCCAGTTGATAATACCTAGAATTTCAAAATCGACTGCGGGCGGTAGATCCTTTTCCTATTTAGCACCAAAACTTTGGAACAGTCTTCCGACCATTGTCCGGGAAGCAGACACACTCTGTCAGTTCAAAGCTAGACTAAAAACACATCTCTTTGACCTAGCATACACATAATATATTATAGACATCTATAATTCAATATTAGGCTGCATAGATTAGGTCAGCCGGAACTGGGAACACTTCCCTTAAATCCTGATGTACTCGTTACATCATCATAAGAAGAATGGCATCTACGCTAATTTTAGTGTCTTTGTTTATCCCGAGGTTTTCCCGCAGCCGACCGGATCCAGGCCGTATCCAGATCTGACTAGGAGCTTTGCCTGGACCCGATGACAACGCAGTGCTGAAGTGCCAACTAGCCTCTCCCTATGGAGGATCCCTTTCCCACTCTACAGATAAAATGTTGTGATTCCGGTTCGCGTACCCACCCCGAAGTGATAAAATAAAACAAAATTCTGTATCAAATTTACAGTTACTGTAAATCAGGCCTCTAGTTCATAAACGCCAGAGGAGAACTGGCCCCCGACTGAGCCTGGGTTCTCCCAAGGTTTTTTTTTCTCCATTAGGTCACCTGATGGAGTTTTAGGACACCAGTAGGTCACTTGATGGAGTTTTTCGGTTCCTTGCCACTGTTGCCTTTGGCTTGTTCAGTTGGGGATATTCAAAATAATTAGCCAAGCATTAATACCATTGATCAGCCCTACCAAACGTGGATGTTTTTTTCACTAAGAAACAAACATTATGTTATTTGATTGATATTGTGAAGCTGCTTTGATGCAATTTATATTGTGAAAAGCGCTATATAAATACACTTGACTTGACTTGACAAACTCACCAACAGGTTACATTAACAACATCAAAGCTAGACAAAGAAAAAAGGGAACATGAGGGCTGTTTATACAGAGAGACAAATGACTAACAAGGAACACCAGAGAACAACCAAACGATGAACCAATGAGAACACATGACACATAGACAAGGGAAGCAAATGGCAAACAGGAAGCATGACAGTGAGAATTACAAAATAAAAGACATGAAAACAGAAATATATATAATTTCCAAATATGATAAAAAAAGATACAATAAAAATAAAAAATAAAAATCATTAAATGCCTAAAGTTAAGGAAACCCTCTATTCTTCAGCCAACAGTTGGTTGGTTCCCCAAAAATAAAATGAATTGAGCATAAAATGGCATAAAAATGAATTGAGCACCAAGTGCAAATAGCCCAACCTTGTCGGCAGAGGCTTTTTACATGAACTCTGCGCACCACTGTCTGATTGAGCCAGACAAAATGAGCCTCTGCTAACAGGAGCAGCGTTCAAAACATCTACCCATTCAACACTTTATTCCCAAAATTAGATAATCTATAGCCACTTTATTTCCCCTTTTCAAATATTTTCTTAATTACACTTAGTGTAAATCTAGCATCTATCTCTATTAGCATCTAGGGTAAATAAAATCTATCGCTAAGAAAATACTGCTAATTCCACTTAGTGTAAATAACATTTAATGTTAGTTGCACTTAATGTACATAGCCTGTGCCAAAAATGTGTTTACATTTCTATGCAACGTATACCCCTCTATTCTAAGACTGTATAACTAGCCTCTGTATTCAGGTAAATATCTGGATTTATTCGGCTTCATGAACTGACATTATCTGCTCAACACGGAGTTAAAGTCCTTCACTTGCTGTTTTAATCAGGCATACAGATGTGATGACTATTCAGGGAATAAACAATCTGGCCAATGGCTGAAGAGAGTGCTGGAACAACCACGGAAATCCCGAACAGAGCCATCTTGACAAACGTGGCACCACATCAAAACTCTCAGAGCAGCTGATCCAAAGCCAGTTAGAAGAGCCAGGCAGGGAATTTGGCGGAGTGGAATGTCATTCAACACAAGATGTGCCACGGGATCTCGAGTGAGCAGAAACCACTGTCAGGGGCTTGGGGAAAGAAATCTGTGCGGTTGAGGACTACTCGATAAAAGCAAATTAAGTCACGCTGAAGATGTCTATTATATCTAGAAAAATCTATCCGTTAGCATTGCTGTAGCATTCATCTTAACGGCAGTGGCTTTTTGAGCAAATCACCTATAAAAGGTAACCAAATAAAAGTAATAAGGGATTTTCTTACACCCTGAATACAAAAAAAGTTATGGGTAACACTTTAATGTTACTGTGTCCTTGTGACATATGTTACATGTACTTACCATACCAATAACAGTAAATTATGCATAATTACATGCAATTAATTAACCCTCAACCAAAACCTAATCCTACCCTAACTCTATAGTCAGTAGTACATATAGTTAATTAATATTACTCAGTACTTAAATATATAATTACACTGTAACAATGACACTTTAAAATAAAGTGTAAACAAGTTACATTATCTAATATTCTAAGAGACTTATTGACCTTGAACACAATGTCATTTCTTACTTGTATTTATTTATGCTTTGTTTCCTGTTTGTTTCATTTGCACCATATGGCTTTAATAGTACCTTATGCAGAAATGTGTTTTTGTTAAAGTAATAATAAGTTACTAAGCAGTTATTCTAGTTAATTTAATTTTCTTCTAAAACAATGAAAAAATCTAAATTACTTACTACAGAAATTAAAACCATATTGCTCACAGAAGATGTGCATTCAAGTCATTGCAATTTTAATGTACTTTTTTTAATAAAAAAAATTAAGTTGTACTTTAAGTACAAACAAAAAGTCTGAAAAAAATGAAGCTGACTGCTTTTGGCAACAAGCCCTTTAGAGCAATGAAGTAGCTCTTCAAGATTTGTGAAAACTTGGAAGCTCCGGGATATAAATTCCTGATGATCAACCCTCTGGGGACTAAGCCCTTTTTGGTCCGTTTTCTCTATTTTTACATTTGAGCTTATAAACCATATGTAATGGAGATGGAACACCATGTGTTTGGTATATATGGATTTAGAAGACCCCAAGCTAACATAAGAATGCATGTAATGTGTTTATAAAGAAAGTATGAGTAAAAAATGTACAATAAATGTACAATAAACTAGAGAATTTCAAAAACGAAAATTGTATTTTTGTCATTTATTACTGAAAATCACACCTCACACAACAATAGTAAACAATATGTTTTTCTTTTTTTGCTTGACAGACATTTGTAATTGTTCAATCAAAAGTACAATATTTCATTATCTGTGGAAAAAGACTCACTTTCCAGTAATTGTTCCAGAGCTTGTTCTGAGGTAAATCTTTTACTGCTAGCATAAAAGTGCTAAAACAATAAAATAATAATGCTATAATTGCTAATATTATATATATATATATATATATATATATATATATTATAATCGTTCTGTCTCTCTCTCATATAAATCTCTGTGCGCTCTGTAATACTCCGCTCCGTTCGCTCTGTCTCTTTCTCCACTCGACGCTGTTTGCGTGAAATTGCGTCATATCACTTACTATAGTACCACCCCTTGCAAGGCTACAGAGTCCTCTTATTAGCTATAATACGTCATGGTAACCTTCCTCTGATTGGGTAAGAAAAATATTCCTCCCAGCGGCAATTTTTCCATTGGTCTTTTCGTGTGGAATATTCCTAACAACATCGATTTTATTGGCCTTGTATTACGCAATAAGGACGTGTGTATACCATATACCACTGTTTTCAGCGAAATCTGAGGAAGACGGCAAAAAAGACCGCACCTCTCTATCATTAATAATCATTTAAGATAATTACACATTTGTAAAAGTATGCCATGTTGGACGCTACCGCTCAATCCGTCCCCAGAGGATTAAAGAGTTGCTGCAAATGAGCCCGACTCTCTCCTCCGCCCATTAACATCATGTCCACCCTACGCTCGCCAACTTCTCATTGCTCCATCTCACCATATTGACCCATTCCCTCAAAATGTCAGTTTGCTGACACCTGTGCACCTACTTCTATGAATAGCCGAGCGTTAATTAACTCTACACATCTGTGTGCATGCAGCCATCCAATTTCCATATAACTTCATTAGCGAGTTATTACACTGGGTCTGGCTCAGACACTACACCATTTTGAGTAAACGTGGGCCGGCAGAGATTCGGGTTCAGGTTGCAGGGTTCTTGATTTGTGGGGGTGAGTTGAGAAGAAGGCAATCAACCGAGCCAAAATCGTTAACATGAAGGCAGATCATTAGATTTGAGTGAGAACACCTCTGCAAGCTGGTGAGTTCGCCAAGCTCTTGCAGGTCACCAGGTTTCCAAGTCCAATAATTAGCGATAATATAAGTGCCGTGCAGTAATAGAGACCAGCATGAACCTCATTTTCAGGAATGACCGTTTCTTTCGACAGTCCATCGCACAAACTCAAGGTTGAGTATGTGTGCGAGAGTGACGCTAATCCAAATTGGTTATTTGACTGGGAAATAATTCGTCTTGTAGATTCTCTCCCACTCATTATTGAGTTGTTAACTCAAAACGTACAGGAATCACTTCGTGTGAATTCGCTGATCGTTACTGGTCTGTAGAAAGCAGTCACGGAGGTCATCTCCACTTGCGCTAAGGGAGCTAATGATTGAATACTGGGTACTACTGTAGTTTTTTATGCTAGCTTTCTTTTTTCATCTTTTTTTTTGGAAACAAGTTGAGTTGGGGAGGAGGGTAGTTTAGACGAGAGATACAGTAGCCTTATACATTATACAGCAAAAACACACAGCAATTCTTTAAGGGGTTCAATATAATTCATTATGCACAATCATAGTGTAATTTCAAGGTACAGATGGTGTGTTGAAAAAGGGTAATAAAACATCCCATGGAAAGGGGTTTGGAAATAGGATGGTTTAGATAAATTAACCATGGCGGAGTGCTAAACCGACAGCTGTTTCAATCCAAGTGTGTTTTAGAGCCAGTTGGTTGAAATTTCCACACAGGAGGCTTCATTAGCTCAACAGCTAGAGTGGTTTGTAAACTGCTATCTTGTAGCTTAACAGTCATACATGGCATTATTACACCAAACATTCTGTATAATACCGCAATAATGTGTTTTATTGTAATTAGATTTGGTATGAATGCAAAAACCTCAGACATTCAACAAATAAGTTGGAAATTGGAACGGCACAGCCCTGAAGCAAACATTAGTATTAGCCAAGTAAACAAATGCTGATGCCATTAACAAAGTAACTAAATAGTAAAATTGTCACAAAATTTGTACAACTTTTAAAGAAATTGTGACTTGTACTTGCACTGACGCCACAATGCTAGTATTGTAAGTGTTGCTATGTGGTTCTTAAAGGGATACTTCACCCAAAAATAAAAAATTGCTGTTAATTTACTCCAAGATGTAGGTGTTTTTTTTTTTTTTTTTTTTTGTTTGTAGGAATGTAAGAAGATTTTTAGCTGGTGATACTTATAATGCAAGTCAATGGCTACCGTCACTTAGAGAGTTAAAAAAAACATTTACACGCAAAACTAAATTAATACCCGTGGCTCCTGGCGATAGATTAATGTCTAAAACTAATGAACTGTTCAACTAAAGAAAAGAAAAAAAACCTACATTTTGAATGGTCTGAGGGTGAGTAAATTAACAGATTTTTTTTTTCATTTTTGGGTAAACTAACCCTTTAAGGGGTTCTGAAGGCTTTTTGGTGCTATTCTATGCCTTAGCACCACTATTTACAATGGACATATTCCAGGGCCAGTTCTCGGTTTTTAACATTGCTAGGAGAAATGACAAGCAAGTGGAAGCTACACTTTGAGTACAACATTAAAGGAAGGTCTCCTAATTACTGTATCTTAACCAGATAAAACGCTGCTGCTGTACGAACTACAAAAGGCGCCTTGCTTAAACACAGAGCCACAGAAGAAACAAATTAGTGATTGTGATCCAACAAATTAAATATTGAATAATAAGATGGTTTGACCTCATACTGAGAAAAGCCTATGAAAATAGTGCAATTCAATTGACTCATGACTAGTGTGTGTTACACTGACATAGCAAATTGCCCACGATGCATTGCGTGCAGACTCAGTTTTACTCTGGACCTGAATCCTTCTATTTTATTGCACTGAAGAATTAAGCCAGTACTTGTGCAATAATAATCAGCTTCAGCGATGGCTAATTTTTCTTGCTCAAGTGCATTCCCATAAATACCGTTTCTAACACTGCAGCTTAGCTGCAACTTCAGTTAATTAGGGTTATAAGCTAGTAAGGTAAATTAATTGTTTCGAGTTAATTCAAAATGCTTTAATTGCAGAACAAAAAGGGTTCTCGAGACATAAATAGCTTCTTGTAAAGATTGTAAAGCAGTAAATATTAATTATTTTAATTTTCTTTACCCAGTGGTCAGGAGCAACTTGAAATGCAGTGTTTTGCATTTTGCATACAGTGCTTTCCATTAATGCTGGTGTGTTGTGTTGTGCTGAAAACAAACTAACTAACAAAAAACATCTTAAGCCAGCCTAAGCTAGTTTTCTGGTCTGAAACTGTTTTCTTAGTCTGGTAAGGATGGTCTGTTGGCTGGTTTTTGACATTTTCAGCTGGTCAGGCTGGGAGAAGAGCTGGCTAACCACCAGCTATGAACACCAGCATGGCCATGAGATCAACCAGACCAACTGAAGACCAGCTTGGTGAGGATAGGAGACCAGCTTTACCCAATTAAACCCAGCAAATCAGCTTAGGCTGGTTTAAGCAGGGGTTATTTTCAGCATTGAGGGATGTGCAAAGCAACACATTTACAAAATAAACCTGTTGGTAGCTCAAGTTTCCAATTGTATTCTGCTTGTAAAATTTAAAATGTAAAAGCTAACTGTCCACATGCTGAAACCCTTTCTGAGCTATTGTATCTCTTCATTATGGAAGCTAATTTAAAAAAAAAAAAATTTATAACTCACAATTTTGACATTATTACACACTATTGGGACTTTTTATCTCAAAATTCTGACATTTTTTTCTCACAATTGCAAGTTTACATATCAGAATTGCGTGATATAAAGTAGCAATTGCGAGTTAATAAAGTCAGTATTGTGTGATATAAAGTCACAAATGTGAGATACAAACTCACAATTGCTAGAAATAAACTTCTCACTTTATAACACGTGATAGGTAGATATAAAGTCAGAATCGCATGATATAAAGTCGCAATTGCGATTGTGAGATATAAACTCGCAATTCTGAGGAAAAAAGTCAGAAAGTCACAATTATCTTTTAAAATGTTTTGTTCTGTGGCGGACAGAAGTTCCATACTTCATTCATCAACTAACCCAAAACTTAAAATCTTAAAACTTAAAATTGGTATGCACCAATTCTATATAATAAAAGTCACTCAAACCACACTATTGCACAGAGATGTATTGAACTCAACTGACAAACATGTGACAGTAAGTAGACCTTATATCAGTAGAACCGTGAAAGCCAACTTGTCGTGTCATAAACGCACTCGCCTAATGAAAAAGTGTGGGGGATATATTATCAAAAAGTGGAGGGGACACGTCTCTTGCGTAATATAAGCTCATGCTTGCAGAACAAAACATGAAAAACCACTTAATCCACTAAACTAGTTAAGATGGACATCCTGTCATGTCATATCTAGTATCTAGTCTAATTGCAACTAAAAGGAAAAAGTGAACTGATACATGATGAAACAATCAGCAAACGCGTTCAGCAACTGTGCCCTGCAGGAGCCGTAGTATTATGATGTTATGCTGCCACATTTTCTCCTTTTCCTCTCCTCTCACATTCCCTTCTTCAATGAATCCCAGAGCCCTTTCACTCACTTTCAAGACCAAGAGCCCTTTACATATCATGAGATCAGAAAGGGGCCGACAGACTGACAGACATGAATCAAAGTTGAATTTTGCTATTTGATCTGAGCCCATTTTATCGCTATCGCTAATTCTGCCTCAGATTTTGGAAAGTTGCGTGCTCCTGGAAAAGCACAAAGGGGAGACATTTGGGCTGAGCTAAGCCGGCACGCATCTTTTCCCCAGTTGAGGTGCTGATGGTGCGAGCTGGGTTTGGTGCCCTGGGCCTTAACCGCATCTCTGTTCATTAACACAACATGTGCTGAGTGTGAATGTTCTTTGCAGTGAGTGGAAGCCACGGCGGTGTGAACACAGCTGTTAGCATTGCACAGCGGTGGCAAAAACAAAGATGACTGAAAGGGAAATGTGGGGACTGGTATATTGTACTACTGAGCTAAAAGCCTTGTGTTACAGGAGACAAGAGCAGTTTGATGACTCATTTGAACCACATTAACCCTGTAAGGCCCACTGTTGTAATATTACAACATCAGGTTTAGCTCTACTAAAAATAAACCTGCAGATGTTTTTTTTTTCACATTTACACGACTAATAGGTTGTATTGATCAGCCTTGGAATGCTATTGGGAGGAATATTTTGTGAATAGGCCTGTTCCCCTGACCATGAACTCACACAACCTGCGAACATGACTTGAAGCACATCATCATGTTTTACCGGACTGGATAAATCAACACTCAAGTAAGTAAAATGTCCCAAATACTTGTTTTTTTTTATGTGATTAGTAATATGTCTAGATCATACAGATATTAAGGTACTGTTGAATGCTTTAATCGTTTGATTATGAGCTTGTAATGTCAACGTCGTAATTTTACAACATTGAGAGAAAGGTGTAGCAAAATTTGCTTGTGCACCTTAGACATTACATGGATGAATTGTACTGTTCCATGTGACATAAATGCTATTAGCATGATACTGGGAGGGCACAATAAGCTAGCCAGACTGTAATGTGTGAATTCTGTGGAATGTGTGAATTCTTTAAAATGTGTAAGTATGATTAGGATATGGAAAATAACCAGTGTTTTTTTTTTTTTTTTTTCCATTTCAGAATGCCACCAGCCAGGAAAGACTGTATTATCTACAAAGTGTATTATGTCCCAAAATGGAAATCGTGATTTTGAAATGGATTCTGATAGAAGTGATGAAGAGGAATGTGGAGATGCCTGTGAACTGAATCACTCATCTGATGATTATGTGGACATTATGCCAACAAAATCAAGTCATTTAAGAACGCAGGCCAGGCCCCCGTGACAGGTATAGCTGGTTGATAAAGGATTTAATCAGTCCAAACACTGATTTTCCAGGTCAAGATATCACTAATGATGCCTTCATACACCACTGGAGTATATCTGAAACTTTGTGTCAGAAGACATGAGCAAAATAGAGGATGCTGCAGAAACTGCAAAGGCTTACACCAACACACTTTGCAGCAAGTGCAATGTCCGCCTCTGCTTCTCGGAGGACAAGAACTGCCTTTGGGACTATCATAATTGAATATGGTTAGGAACAGAGCTAAATCAAATAAATGCCAAAGTTTTCATTCAGTATATATAGGCTACTGTTATGGCACTACATAAGCAGTACACCCTGTAAATACACCCTTCGGGTGTTCTCTACATTTGTTCATATAGTGAGTGAAATCAATGAAATTCTGCTACCCAACAACCCCAAAGTTGCAATATTACAACATATACCTAAAAACTCATTTATTTCTGCATTAGAGTCATCTTACAACAACATGAACAAAGTGAAAAAAGCACTTGTTTTTTCTATATTTGGGTCTTTAAGGGTTAAACCTTAACTATTCATCTTTAATGTTAATAAAGTATTATTTAAATACCAGACTCTTTATCAGTAAATGGTGGATATTTTTATATATAAATTCAAAATGATTTGTTATATATATATATATAACAAATCATTTTGAATTTATTTATGGTGGAATTGAATTACCATTGTAGCTCAACATGCAGCGAATATCACCAACAATCAAAATACACCAAAAGTCTACAGCAAAATTTGAATAAACTCAAAATCATTTGGTTTTTGGTGATTTAAGTTTATCAGGAAGTCATAAGTGCTCAGTTCCCAACCTTAAATGTGAAGTTTTATTTTTTAAGGCTATTAACAGAAGAATTGCCTTTCTTAATACTACAATAGCTGTCAATCAAATGGGTCTCTAGTGAACCACAGTAGAAAACGTAAGTTGTCTCTAAGAGTTTGAGTGCATTTGTCCTTCTGCAAAATGTACTTGGACTCTTTTTTTCCTGAAGATCAGATACCGAAGGATGACGTGCTGAATCCATAAAACCTCACCAATGGGACAAACACAAGGCATGATGAAGTACTACCTGCCCAAACAGTTTGTCTCAAGGTCATGCAAATACACATGAGGACTCTGCGTCTGATTTGCTTCTGTGTGTCGCCCTTTATTTGCACAGCCAGCTTTCCTGAGCTGCCGGAAGGCTGGTGTGCTCATCCTGTTTAACTCGCTGCTCAGGGATTAGCTCAGTGAAATTTGTTGGCATGTTTCAGGAGTACTAAGGGATTCAGATTCGCCTCCTTGTCAGGATAATCTACAGATTCCAGTCCAAGACAGCAGAAAGCTGCCTACTCATCTTTTCCCTCTTGATTTAAAGCATGCTACGCCAGAGGAAACTAATGCAGCTGGAAATGTCAGGAAGTTTAGTTCGGAAATTACCTGAGACAAGAACATCAACTATGAGTCTAAACAACATGCTCTGAACATTGTAAGAGATAAGGAGATCTTGTCTCCAGGATCACTTCAAATAGGAAAGGCTTCAAGAAAGACCTTCAATATGTACCAAATCAAAACAAAACTTATTTACAGAGAGTTCATGTCGAAACAAGAAGCATCACATCAATGATGTCATCTTGAGGCACTTTATGATGTTGTAGGGTTAACAGGCTATGGGTAGTCAATAACAGCATGCTGTGTTTGAATCCTGGCCTGCTTTTACCAAGGGTAAATTGCACTCAAATTGACTTTGTTTGAGATGGAAAGCAGTAGCCTGCTACACACTCACATCAGCAGGATCCAAGGTAATCTCAGCAGTGCTCATCTCCTTTACAGTGAATCCAAAGATCCTAACACGGGTGCATCGTCAATACCTCAGAATCAACGATCGATCTGAAAACACCATGCCTGGATCAGCTCAATCCAACTACGGCAACAGAGATGTGATGACTATATCTCGTTCATAGAGATATTGCAATTCTTTTCACCTCCTTCCACTTTGACCAGCCCAATGTTTGCAGGATACCCACTCTTGCCCCTCCAAGGACACAAGTCTTGCTTCCTTCAATCAAGCTCAAAGCTGAAAAGGCCTCTTTCGAAAAAATAAATAAAATAAAAAAACAGAAAAAAAACCTCTCCAAATCACAAGCTGACACGCAATGACAACTCCGTCATGCAGTCAATTTCAGCTCTGATGGCAGCTGAGTTATGACACAACTGAGGCACTAGTCAGTCCTAACGGACATATCCTTTTATGACCTTGTCCATAATGGAGTCTAATGGTTTATGATGTGTAGTGCTGGAGAGAAAGGTTATCTGAGGTTTCACTCCATGCAGTCCCCTTTCCTGTGAGCGCAGGGTGAATAATGGGAAGGATTTATCATTCCGAGAATTTTTATCACGGTTAAACAGAGGTGCCTCTGGTCAAATATAGGGAATCCTCTTCATAGATAATGCTGAACGGGGATGAACCAGAACAGATTTACTGCCCTTGGCATGAGGTTAGCACCATCATATCCATTTGATTTCAAACATGATTGGGATAACTGTAACTGAATTTAAGGTGAAGAAATGGAAAGCTGGTGAATGATAGTAGGGGTCAATAGGGCTTTGAGGAGACCCAGACAGGTAACTGCAACACCTTCATAAGTTCAAATCAAATTACTCTTTAAAGGAAAATAATTGCAATACTTCTGCCCTCTAGTGTTATATTCCTCCGCAAATTCAGGAATGAACAGCCATCCAAATGCGAGTAGAAAGCACTACTTCAAGAAAATTCAAGAATAAATGGTCCTCTGAATGTAGTGAATTAAGTTTCCTTTCTCTAGATCCCGAAAGTCTCAGCAGGTCAATGATGAGGTTAAGCCTTCTAGAGACTCAACCGATCAATATAACTTGGCCAGACCATTATATGCAGCCCTATAGCCAAGTGACAACTCATAGGTTATTTCTTTTTTAACAAAGTAACTCAAATTGGAAAGTCTCCTATCATTTGTGGAAAAGCTTGAGGTAAAGACTAAATTCAGTCTAGGTTTGAGTTCTTCTGGCGGTTTTAGACAAACTACTTATCACATGTCAATTAACTTAACACAAGTCAATAAAGCTTCAGTGATCTGTACTGGTGTGGGTACATGTTTTCTGGCTCAACTTGACTGTCTATTGTATTCCTGACTAGAAAGAGATTGGCACAAGTGCCTATTGACACATTTAAAATGGAATATGGAAAATGGAATATCACGATTCCTGGAACATCACGATTCCTGGAACACGGTTAAACACTGGAACTTGAGCATGATTGAGCAATTAAGCCTTTCAACCTGCAGGCAGCCGTCGACACTCATTAGCTCTCACCAGCAGAATCCACATTTTACACCCACCACCAACCTGAGGGTGGTCAGTCGGAATGATGTTAAGCAAAACACTTCAACATGCCTATTAACACAAGCTGCCGAGCGCCAAGATAAATCCAGACGGACCGTTTGCCATAAATGAGGCCATGATAAAGATGGAATGGCATGAAATACAACCCAGCATGGACAAAGATAGCCTTGGCTGTGGGTGTCCGGGTTTTAATTCTTTGTTCTTCTCTTCTGTCCTGCAACAAAGACCAGTATGTTTTAGATGACTGGTACCTCAGGAAAAACAGAAAAAACTTCACAGTAATAACCCATTTGAATGAACTACACGTTTATCCCATATAGCCCTGTTTTCATTTCAAATTTTTGCTCAGATGATGGAAAATGCCATATTTAATTGATCTCATATCAAGATTACTTGAAGCTTGTTTCAAACTGTAAGCTGTAAATGTCAAGATGGACTCAAGATACACCTAAAGAAAATGCATAAAACCATGTTCACAGTCACACTGGCAGTGATTTGCAGCATCAAAAATGGAAAAAATCTTTCAATTTCAATGAGAGTCTTATTTCAATTGACATGACAGCGTCGTTGGCTACACAATATGGACACGTGACACACGTCCAGCCACTTGACAGAGTTGAGAATAGTATCATTATGCAAATGAGCTGCAACATAACGCCCGAATACAAATGGGACGAAAGACAGTGAAGTGCACATGTGTAGGAAAAGAAGATGGAAAAGAAGATAATTACTTTGAGGGATTTTACTCTTCTATATGATTGGTCTCTATTTTTTTTTTTTTTAAAGTCAGAGATTGTCAGAATAGTCTCAGGATGTACAGAGACCTGGCAACCTCCAGCGATTGTCAGAGTAAATGGTGGTTAAGAGATAAAAATCTTGATTCTTCTGTAAAATTACTTAAACCTCCAGCTGCACCATTCCAAAATAATAAGTGTTGTGAACTTTACAGTCTCTGGAAATGACAGAACATAGCAACAGCAAGAGGTTTCAATTTGAAAAAAGCTGTTTGAAGCAACAGACAATAGCACACTTAGACCAGAAAGAGAGAGACAGTGAAAGTGAAAAGTTTATGGCAGTGCCATTCTACTGGAGTGACCAGCTGCAAAGTAATCTGAACTTCAAAAATACCCGCAGTAATTCAGCAATTTCAGACGTTCGGTAACTGAGTTGGTCTCTGACATTTCAAGCAGCCCAAAACCTTTTGGAACAAAAATCCATTCCCAATTTAGTGCAGCATGGAGCGATCCATACTCGCTAGAAATCAAGTTAAGGACAGAGGAAAATCTACGGAGAATGGGGAACAAAATTAGAGAGGAATGTCAGATAACCTTCCATTGATTATGTCACATCATGGACTTGGAAAAAAAAATTAACAGAAAAGGTATTGAAATACTAAGTAACTAGCAACATTTAATACAATAATTAAACATCCACACTCTCATAACTTATATTATATATATATATATATATATATATATATATATATATATATATATATATATATATATATATATACTGCATGTTACTTGTCAACTATCCATGTATGCAAATCTCAAAAGCTGCACATAAAAGTGCATTTTTTTGTTTCACATTTCATAAAAAAAATAATTCATTACAAATTGCAACAGGATGGTGGGTGGAGGTAGACAACACGAACGCACAAATAAGATCCCTGAAGAAGTCGTGGAACACTTGAGGGTGCTTAAGGTCTTTATGAGGAGGAAACGCGGCTGGAGGGAAGGAGGCTGGGAATCCTCAGCAGGGAGACACTTCTGTGGCTCTGGGAGAAATGAAGGGAGCATCTATAATCATTTGGCGGTGTGGAAAGAAATGAAGACGGAGGGGGGGGGGGGGAGCTTGCACTGTCATCCCAGTGTCAGGATAACCTGATTAGAGTCAGCCGTGATTCATCTATCACTCCCACTCTTTCATCTGAGCTGTTAGGAAAACTTATTTGCGTTCCCTCCAACAAGTCGTAGCTTTCTGCTTCTCACTTACTTTTCAGACTTTCTTTGATGCTTCTTGCATTTTTGCGCTCTCCCAAGGAAAGTTTTCCAGTCGTCTCATCTTTCTGTCACATGAGGAATTAATGGCTCAGATGCACATTATTGTGCACATATAAAGACTTAAAAATCTACAAACCAAAAACATAGACACTTTGAGACAGGCATTCTTACACACCTCAGGTCAAGTAGTGCTGTGCTGGATACAAGCATGTCTTGATATACTGCCATTCATTTTCTAACAATATCCATGTATAAGTATTTATATGTTAGAGGTAGGAAAAACAATGTATTCATTTCTGAACTAAATATGAACTGTTTAACTTCTTTCAAACAATTAATGCAACATCATTTTTTCCACAAGCCACTATAAATACAATTACAATTCTAAATGAATCCAATTTGTGTCACAATTTGTCCTCAACACATCTGTCAAGATGCCTACAACTCACAGATTCTAGATAGTCTCAGAATCTGGTATTCATTGGCATAAATTCAAGGTCAGTGGCAAACGGGGTCAAAGTTAAAATTGTTTGACCTGAATGTTGCGTTACAGAGCTTGACCTTCGCACAACACTGAATCAGGGGTACCAATGCAGCTTGACACTTGGATGTAGTTCAGTGCACTGGGGAACATTGACTTGAATCATGTGAGAGAAACTTCTATGACTGAACATCCTCACATTGGTTATTCTTGGCTCAATTCTTTCATTTTTGTCAATGTAGGGTGACGGCGCCCCCTCTCCCTCTCCCCCTCTCTCTCTCAATCTATCTGTAGGATTGCAGAAGTTATGGGGCACAAGGTCATGCTTTACCCACCCCCACTCCTCACCCTGCTCCTGCCTCAATTATTTGCTTCAGGGGGCAATTACTCCAGCCTTGCAGACCTCTCCTTCCCATTTCTCTCTCTCTCTCTCTCTCTCTCTCTCTCTCTCTCTCTCTCTCTCTATATATATATATATATATATATATATATATATATATATATATATTTTTTTTTTTTTTTTTTTTTTTTTTTTTTCACACAGTAATTTTTATTTTGGGTTAACTACACAATACATTTTGTCACTATCCACGATACACATTGTTGCATTTTTATATTGCAACATATTGTGACACCCCTAGTTGGAACTGAAGTCTGCAGGAAAGTAGTTTTCCAGGTGCAGGGTTGTCTTCCACTGGTTTACGCCAATGATTCCCAACTGGTTTTGCATCAGGACCAAGCAAATAATCTAATCAAATCTAATGATTTCAACAAGAATTTCCAATCCTGCAATGTTTCTGTAAGCAATGGGAATAGTGACGAGTCCATTTGTGCTTTCGTAGACCCAAATCGCGCATTCCATTGTTCTGGCTTTTCCAAACCCTCAAAGTATTCCTATCCGTCAAAAACTTCATCAGAGGTTTCTCTAGTGTGTAAATGCCGTAACCTCTCAGCCTAAAGTAACACAAATGAAAGCGGATGTCTTCCAATATTTCATTGAGGGCATCCAGGCCAAAACAATAAAATAAACCAACAGCCTTTGTGAGGAGCCGCCTGAATTGGTACCTCTGTTCTGAGATCAGAGTGGATATTGAGCGCTTGTCACTGGACGCTTCAAATCAATACGAGCTGAAGCCAAGGGGAGAAGGTGCAGATTGTGGGATGATTTATGCCTCACAAAGGGCGTCTAATACCCCGTTCAGAGTGTGATAGGCTCTACTAGGGCGGATGAAAAAAAGCAACGCTGGAATCTATAGCTATTTGATTCACGAGCGCACAGCACAGATCTGCAAACCCAGTGGGGAAAACGGTCTCAGCTTTTTTTCTGCAGGAATAATTTGTTTGGGAACAGAGTGTATGACTGCTCGAGGAGCGAATCAAGCATTCAGTAGCTGAGAGGTCTATAGTTCTACATCATAATAGAGTTCAGTGGGCTGAAAGTTTTGTGTCGCAAACCGCATTAAAGAAGTGCTGCACCTCATTTTGATTCAATCTTTTTTTTTCCTTCTTGAATTGTTACCAGGTGTCTATAAAGGTGCATTTGCACCGACAGCTATTAAATTGCTGGAACTCTCACTGAAAGGGAAAGTGACATGTGAAGGCTAAGTATTGTAATCCATATTCGAAAATTTGTCCACTGCATTTAACCCATCAAAGTTAGTGCACACAGATTAGGAGCAGTGAGTAGTGAAAACACACACACAGTGCAAACGATGGACAGTGGACACACACTTGCTATAAACTGTAGTGTTCCTACTCCTCACAACAAGCAACTATGTCAGCAAATCAACCATGTGAGCTACACCCCAAAATATGATGATTGCCTTAAGAATCAAAAAATATATATTGTGTGTTTTCCAAAATTAATTATTTTTTTAGATTTATTTTTAAATACTTTTTTATTGATTTTATATCGTCACTGAATTAAGGTCAAAAACATTATTATTAAAATCCCCTGTGGTAAAAATCAAGCTTTTAATGTTGTTTATATGTCTATGCTGTGTTTTTAATATGCTTAAAGACAAACCATGTGTAAATTCATAAGTCAACAGCATTGCTGAGTATTTTCTCCTTAAAACTGCAGTGAACTAAAGACAGTCTCAAAAACGCGGTTTGAAATCGCTGGTGTTTCTGACGTCACAAACTACCTTGTAACCAATCAGATCAACGTGTGATCGTCAACGAGTGGATCGCTGACCTGTGTGAGTGGAGGCGGGGCTAATTTGCATATTCATAGCACCGCATATAATAAATGAGGCAAGAGTGTAGAGTTACATTTAAACTATTTTAAGTCGTGAAGAAACGTTTTTTTCTAGGATTTTTTTTTTAAAATATGTTATTTTGGAGGGATAAAGTTAGTGACTACCGGGGGGACTTTAAGTAAATATTTTGGAATATATTTACTTTATATTGCTGGCAGTGTGTGTTTTTTCTCCATCTACTATTAGCGTAATGTTAGCTATATATAAACTCTTTGACAACTAGGACAGTCAACAGTATAAAATAACTCTGATGAATTCTGACCTATAAAAATGAAAAAACTTATAATCTCAAATGAAATTAAATTAAATAAAAATATTAACTTTCTGAAAGCATATTAAGCTGTGTTTCTAGAAAATGAAAAAGCATTACAATTAATGATATTAGATGTGTCCATATTCGCTTACTTGTGCACTCTATTCTATGCTATTTTGTTGTATAGTGCAAATATTGTGTTCATGCTAAAAATTACAACATAAAAAAGTGCACTTCAAATACAGAAAAAGTGCACCTATTTAACCGAGAAGAGAAAAAAAAAAAGAAATTTTGGAAACTTCATGCAAACAACTGTTGCAACTTTAATTATGCAGCAGAGGTGAAGGACTATCAGACAACAACAACAGGGAAAAAATTGTTCTGGAAGTATAACAACACAACAACGCTAATGTCGACACTGCAGAAACGGTGTAAGAGCCAGTGTTACGGAAAATCAAACTGCAATTTCAAATAGTGCTCTGACTTCCATACATTTTCTCACACTCTATAAAACTGCATTTCTCCTTCCATTCCTCTTGGTCTCCTTATCTGCATCCATCTATTCCCCGTTTCCCTCTCTCCCTGTTGTGTCTCTTTGATGCTGTGTCAGTAGAGGAGAGTGAGAGAGCGAGTTACCGTGGATAATGAGCTTTAATCAGACCCAGAGCTCACAGGAAGCACAATCATCAGACCAGCACTCGCTGTGCGCCCGCTTTAACACACACACAGAACGCCATACCAACTGCTTTTCTGAAAGAGATGCTATATTTAGTATAGTATATTTAAATTTTGAAAATACTGCAGTGCAGAAGTATGTAGTGTACAGTGTATAATGTAGTACGCTAGTGTTTCATTTTGAACATGGCCAAAAAAAAGAGAAAAACTCCCAGATACATACACTTCAATATTTGTGTTTATATTTGTGTGTTTGTGTTTCTTACCCCTCTGAACTCAGATATGCTAATGCTAATCTATTTACTTGGCCGACTTTGAAACTAGCTTGAAATGTAGATTAAACCTCTAGTTTTAGGGGTGCTCACATGAAGAAAAGTGTATGAAAATTTATATATGTACACTCACACACAGAGATGGGGACTTATCTGCTTTTTGCAGACTATGGTGTGTGTGTGTGTGTGTGTGTGTGTGTGTGTGTGTGTGTGTGTGTGTGTGTGTGTGTGTGTGTGTGTGTGTGTGTGCGCCTGCGTGCGTGGCTATTAGTCAGTAGAAACTCTATAATCTCGGGAGTTTTACAAATGTTAAATATTCCCTTAGGCCTCGACAATGCGCCACATCCCACTCGCGTTCTCACACGTACACAATACACTCATGTTCAATCACAGAGCCCATCAGTTACACACTCCCTATCAAACACACACTCTTTTCCAAAGCCTTGTGAGTTGCACTGCTATATACTGTGTACATAGTCAGCTAACTTCCAAATAAGCTATATACAAAATAGAAGTGTGATTTGAAATGCTCTACTGTACATTGATGGCAACTGCACACCGCACTAAATTGCACTCATGTGCAGCACATACCTCACAAATGATAGTAGGTGCTAAGCTAATAATATGATTCTCTAAATAAGCTTAAAAATACACATGTATTTGGAACAATACTACATTTTAATTAAAATTAGTCAAATACTTTTATTGAAACTTCTCATTACTGGATCAAATTAATAGTCCACTTTTATCTCCATCTGCCATCTTTGGATGATTTATCTAATTTGTGGCAAATTATCTGGGATTGTCTTCTTGGTAAAGATACACGTGAGGCTGTCTAATTTTGGCCAAATTTAACTAATTGTTGAGTTTGACAACAAACACACCACAAAACACAACAATACAGCATAGTTCAAAATATAATAATAATGAATGATTTCTGAACATTGACTCTCAGTCTTTATTCACTTTTTTCTCAAATTTCTCAATAGAATTAATACAAGTATAGAATATAGTTGCATGGTTCTAACAGGGGCTCATTGTAACGCAGTTTCAGCATTAAATAACATATATAAGATTAATATAATATCAGATTTGTCTAGTTTAAATAAACACAAACAAAAAAAACAGATGAAAAATGAAATACAGAAAGAAATATACTTTTGCTATGGTTAAATAAATGTTCAATGATATCTTCCAAAGATTTTTTCAATTTTGGTGCAATTTTTTCTCTATATAGTGTTGATATGGCGACTAGTAAATACACTAAGTTTCATCATGCTGGCATGTGTGGAAAGTTTTAAACCATGTGTGTTACAAATAGCCCAACGTAGGGGTGAGCGGGGCAAAACCTTAGTTTAAAGCTGCTGAAAGTCAATTTTGTCACAATTCAGACACACATCCACAATTTAAAAACTTCAGGGTATCTAACAGTTCATCTAAAAATGTAAATAAATTAAAATAATTTGAGAGTCGGGGCCGTCAACCTTTCATAACTAATAGTAAAGTGCCCTTTCGGTTGTATTTCGGTAACTAAAATAACAGGGTTAGTCAAGCTACACAAAAAAGGATGTGAAAATATAAAAGTAAGTAGTCTATATTACATATTTCAAGTCTTCTAAAGTTGTATAACAGCTTTGTGTGATAAACAAACCAAAATTACATTTGTTATTCACTGATAATGACAGACATCACTATACAGGTGCAGCATGGACATTCTGCAAAACATCTCCTTTTGTGTTCCACAGAACAAAACTAATCCAAATGGTTTCAAAAAGACATGCGAGTGAGTGAATGAATACAGAATTTCATATTTGGGCGAACTATTTATTTAAGCCCAAAACTGAAGTCCTTATCTAACTCTCATAGCTTCCATAACATCATCTTTTTCAATCTAAATCCTCTTTCTTATAATCCTTCAACACGGCTGCTGTGATTTTGGCCCATATGTGCTTGTGTGGGCTTCATGTGGTTTTGTCCTCTACATCTACAAATAAAATCAGTGATGTGGACACTGGAAAGAATGCCTGTGAGAATCTCATCCCCAGCGGGACACTGTGGCGGGGCGTAGGTGCCATGACGGAAACAGAGAACGCAACATTTGCATTTAAAAAGGTGACATTTGCAATGCTGGTCTGGAGCCGCAGGAATGACAGGAGAGGCAGGTGCAGGGATAGCCCATATTCATCTCGGTGACAGGACGACAACAATGAGAATGTCAAAGCCAAGAGAAAGACAGCACACCGAATCACACACACATACACTCACGCACACATATGCTTTGAACAGAGGCCGCTGTCCAAAATAACCCTGACAATCCACCCCCTCATCTCTCAACCCCATGTGGAGATAAATTGGTGGCTGTTCAAATCGACTTTTACCTCATACCGAAGTAATTACATGGACACAACGGCTGCAAATTGTAATATCTGTTGTAGTCACATTAAACATCAAGATCAGGAAGGGTGGAACATGCATTATTTATGTGATATGTGGAATAAATTACATTGTAAACACAGACTGTTTAGACCTGAGGAGCATATGATTAGTGTGAGTTTAATCGCAGTCGGGTCGTTTGGAGTTCATGTGGAAGTGTTGGTGCTAATGAGATGCGGATATGGAGCGTGTTCGCTCGGTGAGGGCTTCTGATTAGCCGCCCACTCAGCGAGGAGTTCTGATTGGCTGCCCGCTCGGCAAGGAGTTCTGATTGGCTGCCCGCTCGGGGCTTCTGATTGGCTGCCCACTCGGCGAGGAGTTCTGATTGGCTGCCCACTCGGTGAGGGCTTCTGATTGGCTGTCTGCTCAGCGAGGGGTTCTGATTGGCTGCCTGCGTAGCAAGGGCTTCTGATTGGCTGCCCACTCGGCGAGGAGTTCTGATTGGCTGCCCACTCGGTGAGGGCTTCTGATTGGCTGCCCACTCGGTGAGGGCTTCTGATTGGCTGCCTGCTCAGCGAGGGGTTCTGATTGGCTGCCATTTTTTTGGGGGGGGGGGGTCTTCATCAGAATGGTACGAAACTTGCTAAAAGTTTTGGCACTTGCTATGTGAACACAAAAAATCATGGACATGATTTGAACAGGTTATATGGTCCTGAAAAATGGTCGCACTTGTGCTCCTGCTCCTCGCAGTCAAAAATGATTTATGGCTTTGATTTTCTTTGAGTAAAACATGTTTTTGAAAATATATATTTCATATAACAATTTTAAATAGTATTTTTGCACATTTTTCATAACAATAAACGTAAAATTCTGTAACTTTTTTTAAAGTTCACCTTTTACAACTTTTTCCACTTCAGCAATAATCTGCCAAGAGTCGTCTTGAAAAAGAGATCAAACTTAAGTCTGTGCCCTAAAGCATTTTTTAAAGGTTTACGACAGTTTAAGTTGGAAATTAAATTTTCAGGTCTATGCTTAAAAAGTAAGAAAAACGGATTATAAATACGGCGTAAATATAATTTAGTACCATAAAATCCCCTAAAAATACAAAATATTAAATAAAAAACATTATCGAACTAAAATATAGTACATTAATTTCATTGAAATACACCAAAACCATTTTTGACCGACACGTGAAGAGCACCAGAGGGTTAAAAACAAAACTGGTGTGTATTTTAGTTGCCAGTCCTACAAAAACCTTAAGCCTCAGGTTATGCTTGTTTCCAAAAAGATCTTAATTTTGGCCTCGGACTCCTGGAAACACCTCAAATGTGCAAATATCTGAAAGAATTGTAGTGTTTACGGTCTCTAATCTTTCAGAGTTTATTTATTGCTGCTTGTCCCTGGCCAAATCCCTTCCTCCTTAATATCAGTTAGAGCAAAAGGAAAACAGTTACTATCTAAGTTTGCATCTAAAATGATATATTTTGAAGCATGTGTGTTAGATGATATTCTAAATTAAAGCATTCTACAAGTTTGCCCCCATTTCCAAATAATAACAAGCATCTCATAATTTAATACGCCTCCCTTGAAAGACAATTATCCTTAATCAGGTTCTTTGGTCTTCAGTTTTAGTCTCTGTGTTCCCACGACTGCTTTTATCAGAGGAGATAATTATGGGCCAACTACTACCCAGAGTATAGTTTTGCAGGCTATATATATCATTATGAGGCTGTTGTCTCGGTTTTATTAATTAATTAATTTGTATTATCTTTATTTTTAAACAACTTTAGGAAAAACTAGAGGGCGAAATGAACGCATTAAACACCCAACAAGTTGTTCCAAGCCTGTATGACTTTTTGTTTTCATGAAAAACAAATAGAGATGTTAGGCAGGATATTCATGCTGTTTTTTTAAAAACAATGATAGTGAAACATTGACAGACTTCAAAAATATCACAAAAAAGCATCATAAAAGTACCAAAGCAGTCAATATGACTTACAAGTGCATTGTTTTATATGAGAATTATGTCCATAACATTGTACAATCAGTCATGTGAAGGCGAATTATAGCGGTGTTAAAAACTTAATTTTAAACCTAAATTTTTGCATATGCAAATATGGCACCTTCAGATTTACAAGACACAAGAAAAAAAACGTTTGGCATTATCGACTTTATATTTTATTTTTACATTTGAGAGCTGCAACAAAGGGAAAGATTTTCAGTGAATAATGCCTTTAAATAAAAAAAAAATTTAAAACACAAAGCTATCATACAGTATAACTTCAGAAGATTTGAATTTGTTGAAGATTTGAAGATTTGTGAAACTGACAACTTTTATGGTGCATTTTGACATTTTTGGGAGCTTGAGAGCCTTTGGTCACCATTCAGTTTCATTGTATGGAATGAGCAGCGTTTACATTCTGCTAAATTTCTCCTTTTGAGTTTCATAGAAGAAAGTAAGCCAAATCATGTTTTAGGTGAGTAAATGATGTCGGAATTTATATTTTGGGAGTGTTTTTGTGTGTAAATCTGATATTTCCCAAGATAGAATGAAATCTTACCTTCATTAACACGGATTCGCTGAGCTTTTCTCGGTTTACAATCTTTATGGCGACTTTCTGACATGTGACACAGTGGATCCCGAGCTTTACAAGGCCTGGAGGAAAAAAAGAAAGAAAGAAAAGGTTGAAAGAAAACCATTGGTCTAATCACTGGTCTGCATCCACAACATTGGTCTGCAACATGGCTGAGCAATTTAATCACAACTGCACAAAAACCCTTTCACAGGCCATTTCCTTTCACACACCGAAACACGAGCATCTTTCCCTCGGCACCTGTGAGACACTCCATTCATATCTCACGACCAACAGCCACGTATAGTAGATAAGCAAAACTGCGAGCAAAATTGATGGTGTACAGCAGCAACCTAAAGGCCTCTCTGCTTTATCACTCGTGACGTGGAGTTTCATGGTGCGCGGGCAGCTCAAGGAAATCGTTTCTACGAAACATCCGCCACACGGTTAACACTTTTATTAGTCAAAGTGTTGAATGTTTACAGGCTTACAGAGCAATGCTTCACGGTTCCCCTCTCTTCTCCATACTTTCAAGGACTCACTAAAGAAAAATCTCTAGCGTAAATACCTCTGGTCCTTCCACGATTGTTGAGCAAGCATTTTCAAACGAAACAAAAACCACTAAAGACGATTCAGCAAAGTTGTTTTGCACCACAAATTGTTGATAGGAAGGGTTTGACGCCTGTGCGAGACAAGATAATGAATGTTTCATATCCTAAGGTGCACGCGTATCGAAAAACTGAAAAAAGTGCATAAACGAAAAATGCTGTGATTTGCAAAGAGGGTGCAGTGAATGTTTTTAGTTTGTAACAAAGTGTAAGCAACCCCCCACCTCATCCCAACCAAATCCTCGTCCCCGATGACACTCAACAGACACTCCTGAACAACCACTGCTCTCA
Source organism: Meda fulgida (assembly GCA_030578275.1). Lineage (NCBI taxonomy): Eukaryota > Metazoa > Chordata > Actinopteri > Cypriniformes > Leuciscidae > Meda > Meda fulgida. Next base: position 8,848,250 of record CM060640.1, on the reverse strand, counting down.
TGTGACTCAATGGCTCTTTACAAGCTAAAGGAAAATGGCTGCTTTTGAAGGGTTTTAAGATGAATTGCAAAACTATCCACTGCTGAAGGAGATGAAATGGCAAATTCTGTTTTATATCTGTAATGAAACTGTTCATAATATAATATAATACAATATAATATAATTAGTGTTATAAAGATGTATGTGTATAGCGCTTTATAAATCATCATTCAGCACATGTACAGGTCCTTCTCAAAAAATTAGCATATTGTGATTAAGTTCATTATTTTCCATAATGTAATGATAAAAATTCAACTTTCATATATTTTAGATTCATTGCACAACAACTGAAATAATTCAGGTCTTTATTTGTTTTAATTGTCTCAAAAAATTAGCATATTTCATCCGACCAATAAAAGAAGTGTTTTTAATACAAAAAAAAAGTTAACCTTCAAATAATTATGTTCAGTTATGCACTCAATACTTGGTAGGGAATGCTTTTGCAGAAATGACTGCTTCAATGCGGCGTGGCATGGAGGCAATCAGCCTTGTGGCACTGCTGAGGTGTTATGGAGGCCCAGGATGCTTCGATAGCGGCCTTAAGCTCATACAGAGTGTTGGGTCTTACGTCTCTCAACTTTCTCTTCACAATATCCCACAGATTCTCTATGGGGTTCAGGTCAGGAGAGTTGGCAGGCCAATTGAGCACAGTAATACCATGGTCAGTAAACCATTTACCAGTGGTTTTGGCACTGTGAGCAGGTGCCAGGTCGTGCTGAAAAATGAAATCTTCATCTCCATAAAGCTTTTCAGCAGGTGGAAGCATGAAGTGCTCCAAAATCTCCTGATAGCTAGCTGCATTGACCCTGCCCTTGATAAAACACAGTGGACCAACACCAGCAGCTGACATGGCACCCCAGACCATCACTGACTGTGGGTACTTGACACTGGACTTCAGGCATTTTGGCATTTCCTTCTCCCCAGTCTTCCTCCAGACTCTGACACCTTGATTTCCGAATGACATGCAAAATTTGCTTTCATCCGAAAAAAGTACTTTGGACCACTGAGCAACAGTCCAGTGCTGCTTCTCTGTAGCCCAGGTCAGGCGCTTCTGCCGCTGTTTCTGGTTCAAAAGTGGCTTGACCTGGGGAATGCGGCACCTGTAGCCCATTTCCTGCACACGCCTGTGCACGGTGGCTCTGGATGTTTCTACTCCAGACTCAGTCCACTGCTTCCGCAGGTCCCCCAAGGTCTGGAATCGGTCCTTCTCCACAATCTTCCTCAGGGTTTGGTCACCTATTCTCGTTGTGCAGCGTTTTTTGCCACACTTTTTCCTTCCCACAGACTTCCCACTGAGGTGCCTTGATACAGCACTCTGGGAACAGCCTATTTGTTCAGAAATTTCTTTCTGTGTCTTACCCTCTTGCTTGAGGGTGTCAATGATGGCCTTCTGGACAGCAGTCAGGTCAGCAGTCTTACCCATGATTGCGGTTTTGAGTAATGAAACAGGCTGGGAGTTTTTAAATGCCTCAGGAATCTTTTGCAGGTGTTTAGAGTTAATTAGTTTATTTAGATGATTAGGTTAATAGCTCGTTTAGAGAACCTTTTCATGATATGCTATTTTTTTTAGATAGGAATTTTGGATTTTCATGAGCTGTATGCCAAAATCATCCGTATTAAAACAATAAAAGACCTGAAATATTTCAGTTGGTGTGCAATGAATCTAAAATATATGAAAGTTTAATTTTTATCACTACATTATTAAAAATAATGAACTATCACAATATGTAAATTTTTTGAGTTTTGAGAAGGACCTGTATTCTGTCTGCTGTACGATTCAACAAGTGGCACTAAACTGAAGTAGCTTGCCATTATCTTTTACAATTATTTCTTAGAGAAAAATTTTGAGCAGAACAGTATTTGAATAAATGTTTATCCAATAAAACATTAACAATGCAACTGTCATGATTCCCCAGTACTTTATGTTCAAGGACTCTTATTTTGATAATCTTTTGTCTGGTTGTGTCTGGTTTGTTTCCCTTGTTAGTATCCATGACAACTAATCACCTTCACCTGTTCCTGGTTATCCCTCATTACCCATGGTGCGTCCCAATTCGTATACTATCCGTCCTAAATATAATTAGAAAATAGAATTAGTGTGTCCCAAGTCGTAGTATGTTGAAATGAGTATTCCAAAGATACCCAGATGGTCTACTATTTCTAAAATGCATTTATTTTAGAAAATAAATACATTTTGCGCCAACCTGCCAAATGCGGGTACAAATCAACTGTGGCAGATAACTAGCCTGTCAAATCACTAGCCAATTTGGTGTGTTACTTATCGTGTTTACTCACTTTGCTGGGGAAGTTTGTGTAAGCCAAATCTGCGCAGATTTAGCGCAAATACTCAACTAGTGAGTCATAACTCATAATGATATATTAAATAAAGCGTATTGCGCAGACTCTGGCTTACTTGAACATACTTCACTATGCAACAAATAACAGCACGCTTGTTCATTTGCATTGAAGCAATAGCGAAAATTAAAATGCAATTGGTTAACAGAAAAGACATAGTTATTTTCCATCATCCTACTTTTTTATGTTCTTTGTACTGTATTAATCTGTCCACCTAAAATAAATATTTGGTGATGGGATGAAAGAGGAAGGGAGGAGATGGCTGGATGACAGGATTTTGTTTGAATAGGAAACGAATGTATGAAATTCAAATTGTATAATATATATATTTTAGAGCAAATTTTAGAGTGGCCTTTTATTGTGGCCAGCCTAAGGCACACCTGTGCAATAATCATGCTGTCTAATCAGCATCTTGATATGCCACACCTGTGAGGTGGATTGATTATCTCCTTACAGACTACAACAGCAAAAGTACCAAAACCCACAACGACCGAGCAAATAAATATAGTAAACAATAGGATGTTTTTACACCAAAAGCACATTTTTCCCACTCAAACACACACACACACCCAGCATGGACACGCACTCGCACAGAAACGTGCTGTCAGCGCTGCTCTGACGATTATATCAGTAAAATACTTTAACAATTAAAAGCTACATGATATTTTTCACTAGTGACTTGTCTCACGCCGCTTTTCTTGGAGCAGATAAACTTAAGTTTTGTTATTAGTAGAGATGCTGGTGCCAAACACTGTTGAGAGACACAGAATCAGGTAATTCACATACGCTTAATCAATCTCTCTCTCTCTCTCTCTCTCTCTCTCTCTCTCTCTCTCTCATAACTGCATTAGTCTGCTATCAATGGCTCAAGCCTGTACTAGCTCTAAAATGATGTTTTGGAATTAGCAATGGAGGCTTGGGATGAGATGCGTAAGAAATTAATCCCACGCATAAGACCGTTTTAAGGACAAAACCCTGACAAACGTCTTAAAATACATCTGAACAATGTTTTGAGGTGTGGTAACCATAGTAAGCGGAATAATTGACTAATAATTGATGGGCCATTGAATTATTGAAAGATAGTGCACACCTCGGAAACCAAAACAAAATTCTGTATCAAATTACAGTTACTGTAAATCCGGCCTCTAGTTCATAAACGCCAGAGGAGAACTGGCCCCCGACTGAGCCTGGGTTCTCCCAAGGTTTTTTTTCTCTCCATTAAGTCACCTGATGGAGTTTTAGGACACCAGTAGGTCACTTGATGGAGTTTTTCGGTTCCTTGCCACTGTTGCCTTTGGCTTGCTCAGTTGGGGATATTCAAATTAACTAACCAAGCATTAATACCATTGATCAGCCCTACCAAACGTGGATGTTTTTTCCACTAAGAAACAAACATTGTTATGTTATTTGATTGATACTGTGAAGCTGCTTTGATATAATCTATACTGTGAAAAGCGCTATATAAATGTGACCGAACACGGAAAGTAGGGACACAAGTCGGCAGCACAACTTACGAGCAAAATGAGAAAGAAGTGGGTTTTTCTAAATTGGTGATTTCCACTTTTTTGCAGAATCTGTTAGTTGAGGTCATGAAGAAGCCTCTCCATGTTTGAAATAACAGTATTAGTATATTTAAAAGCGTACATTTTGAGGTTGAAATCGGCCTGTTTTTCGGAGATTATAGGATGCAGTGGGGGCGTGTCATTGTCTACAGGTGTGTATTATTTCCATACTGGATAAGCCGGCTTTTGCCCCCGCCCCCCAACAGCGTGGCTACTTATTATGCAGTGCTCTGGCCTGCTCTATCTGATATCAAAATTCAATGAAGATAGACGCCGCAAAGATTATCGCAGACGAGCTGAACTGTGGCCGTTACAATGTGTAATGTGCGTATTTCATGATGGTGTGTGCAACGCACGCTTCCAGTGCCTCCCTATGGACGTCTGTGTTTTTTCGCCCCGGTCGCGAGCGCACTCTCTCTCTTCGGAGCCAGGCGAAAGTATAAAGGCTTCACCGTCTCAAAACTAAGCGCTGTCTTGGTCTCTCTCCCTCGCACATATTAATCAAAATAAATCAACACAATGGTAAGGTCGGAAGACTTAAGTTTCATGTGGAGCATTCGGATTTTTTTTTTTCCTGAATTACCGCTGGGTGTGAATTGTGCTAAAATACCTTATCTTCTCTGAAAAGCGTTCCGCACATTCAGCTGACATAAACCACACTTTAAATAAACAAAAAAAAACTATCCAGTGATGAGATGTTTTCTGTGATGACACAAATCTTGTGGGATGTCCTAACCGCCGGGATAATCACACAACGCGCACACGCGTCCGATAATTACACGTCCAATTCGCAAACTAATGACTAATTTGAACCGATTCGTTCAATACAGTTATACAGTTTTATCGGTAGATGCTAAGAGACATTTATTTATATATTACCTGTTTGCAAACTTATTTTTCTTTTTCTTTGAAGGCACATATTCCTGACCTTTTTGCTCCCCCCCTGTGCTTTACAGCTTTACAGGGGGAGCTTGACAGGGGGTATGGCTTATCTAAATGAGATGTAAATGAGCCCTATTGTCACTCCCATCATGAGAGAGAGGTGAGAACTGCACAATCTTTAGAGGCCGTTTTCTCATCTTTGAGCTTTTTTGAGTGTCTACATTCAAATGGCCACAACTTCTCCAAATAAGTTGTGATTTCCATGTTACACAGATTTCCATGTTACACATCGTTGGAAAGCTTGGAGACTACACTTTCAGAATCTGTGAATAACTCAAAACGCCCCAGAACCGACTTGTGTCCCTACTTTCCGTGATCGGTCACAAATATACTTGACTTGACCTCGGGTGTGCATTATTTTTCTAATAATTCAAAGATCTGTCGTTAATTATTCCTTGCTTATTATTTCTTAGAAAAGTATTTTAAACAGTGAAAGAAAATAACAGTCTTATTATGAATATTTGATCAACTTTTGTCAGATGGTGCAACCAACATGCAGAAAGATGCGCAAAAATAAGGTGAACAAGTCTCTTAACTTATCAGACCCGACCTATTCAGGACAAGTGAAGGTTAGTTCAGGTTCTAAAATGTCATGTGGTGCGACTCCCCAAATGCTTAAAGCCCATGTTGCAGGTTAACCACCTCTGTCGATTAATGGGTACATAAATCACTCAAGATTTGTATATCATTTTTAAAATATCTCAAAAATGGTCTTAAAGACCAACCTTACAGTTTTTGGTATTAATGGGGTTTTTTAACGCAATTTGGTGATGACGTCACGTTGGGGAGAAGTGGAGGAAAGGTAGCCTCAACCTAGTATTAGAACTATGGCGACTGACTGGGTAATACATGAGGAAGAGGCGGCAAGAGCCAACTTGTATGATAGCCCGCAGCCGTATAATTTTGAACCTGCCAGACGTGAGAGGGCAAATGATGAGGAATTGCCAAGAACCGATGGCCGTCAAAGCCAATTAAATGCATGGTCCGAGGAGAATGAGTGGAGAGTTGGTGAAGTGTCCTGGTGAGTTGCTGTCATTTAGCAACGCAGCAATGAGCACTGGAGCTAGTCTACGGGCAGCAGTGCACAATAACGACACATTTTTTTTAAGTGTCATTGAATAGCACCGAGTGAAAAATCAATGTTTTCTTTATATCTAGTGGCAGTGATCATGACGTTCTGATAAGTACCGGTAACCTTTGTCATAGTGTCGTAGTACTGGTAAACTTTGTCTTTGTCATCTAGAAATAGAAGGCATCGTGCTACCTAAATGGGCGTTTCTAACCGTTTATCTATTCCTCCTGTGAAAATGTTGTTGCAAACTTAGCCGCCGCGTGTCTGTCGCTGTTTTTGGCAGGTGCTTGTGTGGGCGTTGCCGTCCCATGGAAACTGCGTTGGAAAGCTTGTGCTGTAGGGAAGTGAGTGCGTTTTGGTCACTGGTCGAGGAGCTCACCCCGCGACCAGATGTGACGTTTATTTGCTAACGTTATGGTATCTGGCTGTCTGCCTATCTCTCTCTATTCTATCGATATCTATATCTATCTAAATATCTATCTATCTATCTATCTATCTATCTATCTATCTATCTATCTATCCATCCATCATCCATCAATCTATCTATCTGTCTATCTATTATATCTAATCTACGTATCTATCTAATCTACGTATCTATCTATCTATATCCATGTATTTATCTATCTATCTATAATCTGCACTATCTGAATACTCTCGTCTACTACTCGTCTCTCTAGTTGCTCTACAGGCGGGCTTTGGTAAATTCTCTCCCCAAGGTGACGTAATGCAATGCATTGTGGGGGAAAGGAGAATCATTGCAAACCGCTGTAAGATAGTACCTACTTTTTCGTATTATATTCCGTCAGATTCTCCATGTGGAGAAAAAAAATGCTGTTATAATTACATTAATTTATGATAAACGATTCACATTCCGGGTGGAACTAGTCTCAGGTCTGGATCTGGACTACAAACTGCTAATTGGTAACCTCTGAAATAGGATGTACCGTACAGGAATACGTTATACAGTAAAACCCTGCACCTTTCAGAGAATTCACTTCAGGTTCTCTGCCCTGCAAAATGATGGAGAGACAGAGAGGGAATATTATTCAAATGTCACCCGAGGCTAATTAAACAATAATGGCGCCTGACAGCGAACTCAACAGTTGACAAGACTATTAGAATGGATCCAATCATCAGAGATCACCGGTCACAAATAAAGAAAAAATATCTCATAATAACAGGAATAAAAATACCCCCAGAAAATGAAAAAACAAAATGTCCCTTCTCATAATCAAAAGGCTTCTGTTTATGAGATTCAAGAGGCCAGGGATTTCATGCACTTTGAGCACTGTGACCTCTTCCAGCCAGCAATGATAATACAGAGAGACATTAGCACAAAGCATATATGTAGAGAGCATATCACAGTTAGACGTCATACCGCATGACATTATCACAAAGATAGAATGTATTAAGTGCAAGGGCAGAAGAAATGGCCTTATCAAAAAGAAGGGGAAAAAGCCATGCGACAGGGAAACTGCTGAACGAAACTCTTCGCGTGCGCTCCATCTGCTCTGATAAGAACTCAAGAACACTGGGCCGAGTCACAGCGTATAACTGACAACAGAGCGAGCGCTTGCTCTGTATCGATTTCAGTCTGTGTGCACCTTCACAATCAATACAATTAAAAGAGCTCCTGTCCACTGCAACATCATAATAATGCTCAAAAACACAATATTCACCTTGACCCAAGATTTAATATATGCATTAGCACATATTGCAGTTGCCAATATTTGAGTAGATATTCATTTTTAAATATATATGAAATATTCTATCATTATGCCTAAATTCAAACCAGTTGAACGGGATAACATATTTTATCCTTTTATTCAATAACTGTCATTTTTTTTGTCAACATTCATACCAAAAAATACTGCTCTGGTACCATGTTAACTAAATTGAATGACTTGACTAAATGACCCAATTCATAGTATTTTTTTACATTTTTTATTTATTTTAAGCAAGTTGTGATTTAAAATGAAAAACTGTTCATAACCAATGATGAAGCATAAGGACCAAAAAATAAGATTTTTTTTTAATTAAAAATAAAATAGTATGGCGATACCATACCAGTCAGTTCATATAAATAAGCAGTCCTGAAAGCCCTACTCCTGTATATAAAAAGACTTGGAAGTTTACTTAAAATTGTTAATACTACCTTGAATATCTTATCTAGTGTTCCTTTCATGTTATGATCACACTGCCAAAATGAGCTCTATTTCTCTCTGAAGAATAAGCAGTTCACAAATTCCTCCTTTCGCTCAGCCATAACTGACTCCAGATGCAAAGACCTTTCCTTATTGCTCCTCTGTGACAGAAATAAGATTTCTGCATCTCTAATTTAGTTGTTGTTCATTCTGTATATGTACACAAATGTGCGGACAGTTTTTCTTCGTGCCTGTTGGCTCATGACTCAATTTAGGGAATTATCTTAAACTTGTGTCTACTTTAAATAATGCTAGTTCTTCGATCAGAGGGGTTTATTACATTTTAGCACATTTTAGTTGTGAACCTACTGACAATTTGTTTCAAAATATCCAGGTTCTCTCCAGGCAGGCATCACTTTAATAACATTCTACTTCTGGATATGTGTGGGCATTTTCCCCCAAAAAAAGATGGAAAATGAAAATAATGGAGAAAATGTGTCAGGATAACTAGTTTATGGGGCTTGACATTTGACATTTGTGCAAAATTATATTGTGTTGCTTCTTGCACATTTTATGACACTTTCAAAGTGAAATGCCCAGTGATTAGCACTGAAATGTTAATGCATCGTGTTAGAAAATAATGTATCACCTCCACTAAACCCTACCCTAAACGCAACCAATAGTGTTAACAAAAGCAAACGTGAGATAAAAACACATTTGCTGAAGCAACCATGCCATCTGATCTGCTTCCACAAGTCTTTGAGCTCTTATTATGTGACTCGTGTGTCACTGTACAGAGCGTTCCATATTACCAGATGCTGTACCAGATGAGCCACAGAGCAAGTCTACTACATTAGAAAAGCCATACATATGATGCGATACAAACGTGAAAATGTATCAGTTTACAAATCATGCACTATGTTAAAAGTGTTTTCAGGTTACAACATAGCATCAGTTTGCCACTGCAATCAGAGAATTGGATGGATGGATGGATGGATGGATGGATGGATGGATGGATGGATGGATGGATGGATGGGCGGACAGACAGATGGACGGATGGAGATGGATGGACGGACGGATGGACATGGATGGATGGATGGATGGATGGACGGACAGACAGACGGACGGATGGAGATGGATGGACGGACGGACGGAGGGAGATGGATGGATGGATGGACAATGCTACCTAAAATGTGGGCACTACCTAAAAACATCCAACAAATGGAAAAGTTTCCTAAGCCCCTGCACATATGTGCCTCGCCAAACCGCCTCCTTATTCTAATGAGCCCCTCATGAATTATTCAAAAATCTATAATTATGCATTCCTTTTGCTGACGTGGAGTTTGATGCATTAAAAATAGATCTGAGCGGAACGGCAGCACAAGCCCCAGTGGAGTCCCGCTGCTGTGTTTTGACTGCCTCTCTCTAGATCCGCAATGCTCTCGGCCTGTCGACCAGGAGGATGTGTCTATGACAGTCCCGTTCTTGCAGTCCCCGTCCCACTCTGGACGCATCACTGACAGGCTGCGGGAAATCTGGATCCCTCACGACAGCGCTGCTACATTCTGATGATGGGGTGGCCAGGGGTTTTGCCGAAAGCGTTTGCTTCAAAAGCACAATGAGTCGCTGTTGCAACTTCCAGGACTGGTGTTTGTCCCGGCAGTGTGCGCATACATGCTTTTGGATGTGGGCGTCTGTCATTTTTGCCAAAAGACCTTTACTGCTCAGCCCTACGATACCTTCCCCCCGGTAGGGGTGATCAAATTTTGAGGAGGTGCATGCATACATTTGAATGTCAATTAGACTCCGCTGACAGACCTGGCGACGTGTGCAGACAGTCAAGTGTTTAGATGTTGTAGCAAACGCAGTCACACGTGACAAACTGGGCCACCTACAGTCATCCTCACCACCATAATGAGGGAAAAACATTCAATATAAGGTTTAATATCCGTCTACACCTACAGAATATAAATGATCATGCCTTTCTGCCTTAGAGATGCCATATTCTACACAGTTGTAGCATTTAGTGCATTTGTCATTGATATTGTTTTGAAATTTGGTGCAAAAGACCTTAGCTGTTTAATTAGCTGTAAAATATCCATACGCTACACTGAGGAACAAATATTAAATACACAAGAGCCCTACTGTACCTGCATTTACACTATATTTTTCACTGAAGTCCATTTATAATGTTAGTCAAGGTTTTACATGACCAATCACTCACCTCACTTACGTTTAGAATTAATCTTCTTAAGGCTGAAATTTGTTTTTAAAGGCTAAAGTACCTTTAAAGGGGTGGTTGATTATGATTTCACTTTTCTAACTTTAGTTAGTGTGTAATGTTGCTGTTTGAGCAAAAACAACATCTGTAAAGTTACAACGTTCAAAGTTCAAAGCAAAGGAAGATATTTGCTTTTAAATCAATTGTTTTTATTTTATATAAGGACTACAACAAACGCCTGGTAGGGACTACACAAGCTTCCTCCCGGGGTAGTGACATCACTAACCCTAAAATGTACATAAACCCCTCCCCCAGGAACACGCAGGCCATGTTGAGAAGAGGAAGAGTTGTAGTCGAGCACATTTGTGAGTCAGCTCAAGCTGTCGCATCCGTCTTTTCACATGTAATACAGAACGTTACACAAATGCAATAGCATGTCACTCTGTAGGCATCTTACAACAGTTTCCACACAAGCGATTTATAGATTATCATGACAGAATATGCTAACCATAGACTTGAAGATAGTTAACTCCACAACATGAACAGGAAATGTCCTGTTGCGTTCTACGTTGTCACTTCTTCTTGGGTCTCTCCATCATTGTCCAACTCCAGTTTAAACGTAAAAGGCAGAACAGTTTCTGACATTTCAGTGTGTGTCTGTGTGAGGTAATCGGAGCTGCTAACACACATTCGCGCTCTTGAAGCTCCTCCCTCTGTGACGGGAGCAGCAGCTCATTTGCATTTAAAGGGACACACACGAAACAACGCTTTTTACTGACCCTTCAAAAAAGGGACAATTTTAACACATAGCGCTTTTCACAATATAGATTGTATCAAAGCAGCTTCACAGTATCAATCAAATAACATAACAATGTTTGTTTCTTTGTGAAAAAAACATCCACGTTTGGTAGGGCTGATCAATGGTATTAATGATTGGTTAATTAATTTGAATATCCCCAATGTAAAAACATCATGTAAAAAATTATCTGTGGGGTATTTTGAGGTACACACTCTGGGGACAACATGACTTATTTTTCATATTATTAAAAGGGGCATTATACCACCCCTTTAAGACTTTAAAACATGTAAAAAGGCTAGTGATTGGCTATCCTCAGTATCCCAGCATTGAAAATAAGCATTTTTAAAAATGACATTTAAATTCAAAGGCTGTTTTAAAGGCTGCTGTACTTTTAAGTCATCTATATGTAAATTAGCTCTGTTATGATTTGATAATCTCAACATGCATAGAAAATAACCATTGATTAAAGTTTTTAAGGCTTAAATTTCAATTAATGGGTGGTTTTGAAAACTACCATACCTTTAAGACCACTATTTTGTATGCAAATGAGCTCTGCTATGATTGGCTAATCTCGAGCATAGTTAATAAGCATTGATATATGGGCGGTCACATGTTAATGAGCTAAAAAAAAGTCCCTGTTAATCAAGTCAGTTAATTCGGCGGCCATCTTGACAACAATCTAACTATTTTCTAGTGAGGCAGTCCTTGAACAGAAAAAGAGCCTCAAAATCTTCAAAACTGCTAGCCAAACATAAATTTGGTATCTATGTTAAAACCCTAATCTGATAACTATCTAAAATAAAAAAAAAGAAGCTGGTCAAGCTAATGCTCACGCTATTGCGTATCCTAGTGTAAACAAACAGGTGATTTCTACGGTGGCCCTGAAGGGCAAAAAAAAAAAAAATCACAAATCAGAAAACACAACAAGAAGTCAGAAAACAAAACAACTCAATATCAAAACGGCGTTTCACAATATAATTTTTTTTTAATTCAAAATGGCAATTGTCTGTTTCGGTTGTCCATGATATGACCACTTAAAAAAAATGTAATGGAAGTGTGCCGTTCCACAAGGGTTGTGAGGAATCAATAGCAGGGCTGATGGTGAGATGTTTACAGGCTCTCACGGGGTGCTTGTAGCCATAAGGTTCGCATTCATTTTGTTCCTCTCTACACGGCCTGTGAGACTAGAAAGGGGCTTTTTCATAATGTTTCCCGAGTTCCTCCAGGAATCTGTCCATAAGCTGGTTCATGCTCACAGATGAGCTTTAACCTCTCATTGTGTGCGAGTAAATACACACCGCTTGCGCATGCATGGATACGGTGTGTGTCGTGTGTTTGCGGGTGTGATCAGGGACTCAGCAGATGTTTGCTGTTGAACAGATTAGCAGAGACAGACCCAGAGGCTCTTGGACCGCTCAACACAGTTGTGTAACATTTGCACATGCTGTCTCTCTTCCATTTTTATCTAGTCATTAATACCGTAATGTTGCGCAACAAACCCAGCTTCCTCCATCAGGCACAACGAGAAATTCTACACGTAATTAAATGACGATAATATATGATATAGATAATGATAATATTGATAATATTTGATAATGATAATATTTTGACATAGTAATACAAAAAAGGAGAAAAATAAATGTAATTATTTGGTCCATTGACAAAAATAAGAGTGTGAGTGTTGGTTTAGTATTATTTTTGTAGTATTAGAGTTTTTAGTAATATTTTGAAATATCTTTTATTTTATCTCAATACATTTTATATTTTATCCATTTTGCAATTTTTCTTAGTTATATATTCATACTAAAAATAAATAATCATAACATTATATATATATATATATATATATATATATATATATATATATATATATATATGTGTGTGTGTGTGTGTGTGTCCTTTTGCCATTTGTATTAGTTATATATTTATACTAATAATAAAATAATACATGTAAATAATATAAATAATAATAAAATAATAAAAAAGCTAAAGGACCAAAAATGTATGTAGTTTGTAAAAAAAAATTATATATATCCATCATAAAAACCATCATTTTATTACATATTGAATACATTGTATACACATCTCAATCAATATATTCAATAACATTTTATTTTCGAGTTTATAGGTTTTTTGTTGTTGTTGTTTTTTACTGATAGGTCTCTCAATAGTTCAAATATTTTTATTCATTTATTTATTTATTTTTTGGAAAGAGCTGCACCACAAAAGTTTTTACAATCTGAACTAACCTTACCATGTCACAACCGGCAAACTATCTGTTCTGAAAGAATTAATTTATCCCGAAAGTGTCCGATATTAAGGGGATAGTGAGAATAAAGTGAGATATTCCTACTGATATTTGGTGTCTGCCACATGTTGCGCTCTGAATATCACGTGGAGTGGGGTTTAGATATGATGGCATTACAGCTGTTACAGTACACTCTTCTGCAGCCTCATGAGTGCTTTGTTGTGTTGCTTTGCTGTTGGAGGAGACCGCGTGCTTCCCGTGGCACAAACTTTCAGACTCAAAGCACATCTCCTCCTTACCGGATCCAGGCCGTATCCAGATCTGACTAGGAGCTTTGCCTGGACCCGATGACAACGCAGTGCTGAAGTGCCAACTAGCCTCTCCCTATGGAGGATCCCTTTCCCACTCTACAGATAAAACGTTGTGATTCCGGTTCGCGTACCCACCCCGAAGTGATAAAATAAAACAAAATTCTGTATCAAATTACAGTTACTATAAATCTGGCCTCTAGTTCATAAACGCCAGAGGAGAACTGGCCCCCGACTGAGCCTGGGTTCTCCCAAGGTTTTTTTTTTTCTCCAGTAGGTCACCTGATGGAGTTTTAGGACACCAGTAGGTCACTTGATGGAGTTTTCCGGTTCCTTGCCACTGTTGCCTTTGGCTTACTCAGTTGGGGATATTCAAAATAATTAACCAAACATTAATACCATTGATCAGCCCTACCAAACGTGGATGTTTTTTCACTAAGAAACAAACATTGTTATGTTATTTGATTGATATTGTGAAGCTGCTTTGATGCAATTTATATTGTGAAAAGCGCTATATAAATACACTTGACTTGACTTTTGAAGCTGTGAGAGAGCAAATCCACTGCTATGCAGTAAGAACATTGCCTCTAGGGTTAGGAAGGACACTACTAGAAGAAGATGACGTGTATACGTGTATGTATGCATACATAGGATTCAAGAGCTCAATATGCCATCTTCGTTGACTAGGAATGATAAGAGAGTGAAGGCTGTTTAAAGTGAAGCGTCAGATCTGCTCTCCCACTGAGATCGGGAGCGAAAGTGGTAAAATCCAGACGGAAACTTTTATTTATCCACTCTTTCATTCCACTCATCCGTTTTCCAGTCATCGTAAAACCTCCCTCTCTGCTGGAGATAAAGCTATCAGAGGATCGAGCGATCTTTAAACTCTGCAGAGCGGAGGAAAGCAGGTGGAGAAGAGGCAGGGGAGGCCTGGTGTGTGTGTGTGTGTGTGTGTGTGTGTGTGTGTGTGTGTGTGTGTGTGTGTGTGTGTGTGTGTGTGTGTGTGTGTGTGTGTGTGTGTGTGTGTGTGTGTGTGTGTGTGTGTCTTCTCGGCTGGATCGATGGACTGGGATACGATCTCCCACAGCTTCAGTCTCTCACAGCCTCATTTATCCTACACGAGTGTGTGTGGTGCACCGCGGTGGGCAAACAGCCTTACACACCCTGAAAGACTATTACATGTCTCTGCTGGCTTTAGGGCCAAATGGAAAATGTGTGAGGTATATATTTATTTATTTATTTATTTTGTTTGTTTGTTTTACTAGGCAGAGACATTTTGGTTTAGATTCCGACAGATACTGGACTGTTCACACTTTTTACAGTTTCTTTTGTTTTTCTTCTGAAATAAGGTGAAAGACATTAGCAAAAGCAAAGAAAGGTTGTTTGTTTTAGTATATCATTGATATACTACTTTGTTTTTTGTTACAATTCTGATTTAGTTTTTCTGTTTTAATTTTGTGATGAAAATCAAGCTTTTTATGTTGTTTATGTGTCTATGCTGTGTTTTTAATATGCTTTAAGACAAACCAGGACTAAATGCATAAGTCAACTCCATTGCTGAGTATTTTCTCCTTAAAACTGCAGTGAACCAAAGACAGTCTCAAAAACACGGTTTGAAATCGCTGGTGTTTCTGACGTCACAAACTACCTTGTAACCAATCAGATCAACGTGTGATCGTCATCGAGTGGATCTCTGAGCTGGTGTGAGTGAGTGGAGGCGGGGCTAATTTGCATATTAATAGAACCACTTAAACTAAATGAGGCAAGGGTGTAGAGTTATGTTTTTAGAGCTCCACCACGGTGGAGATTGAACTCTGTCCCCAGCCAGAGTGCACCCTCTCGGGCTTGGGTTACTGCCTCGAAGCCCATGGAGCTCAACACTTCCAGTGATCCATGGTGGTCATTTTCGAACTCGCACCCCTGTCAGAGTGCCCCCTGGCTGGGGTTGCTCCTCCAGGATTTCCAGAGCTCCGCCACGTGGTGGAATCTGGATTTAATTCCCACCCAGAGTGACTCTGAGTGGGAGTCATGACGGTCTATTGAGGGTGGTGTACATCCAGCACAAACAAAAAAAATTTAAATATTAAATATGCCATTTTGGAGATCAAAGAAGAGTTTTAAGGGATACAATTATTGACTACAGGGGGACTTTAAGCACTAAGCCGTAAACAGAATGCACTCTTGCATGGGTCAAATTTTTTTGTAGGGCTGATAAAAAATAAAAAAAACATTCCTGATTGCTTAAAAAAATAATAATTCAAAGTTTGGTTTAAATCAAACATATTGATTTCAAAGTTATTGATTTGATTAACATGTTGTGCGTAGCCTATGCTGTAATTTTCTTTGTGAGTTAGAGTTCATAAACATGCGGTGACAATGGTGGATGCAAAAAGTTCAATATTATGCTTTTTAAAGAAATCACGGTAAGATGAGCGAGGAGAAGAAAAAGTGGCATCTACATCTGAGTCTACTTCTCCTTTCCACTAGGAGACGGCGAGCGAAGCGGCACCTGAGGCTTCCCTTTTCCACAAGATGGAAATATATTTCATCACTGAACTGAAGTGAGACTTAGCAAGCATCTTCTGGATTGGAGTGTGTATCGCCTGTGACTGACTGTATTCGTTGGTATCAGTGACGGTTTGGGACGAATGCATGTACCGTTACACCTCTAATATACTGTTTATACTATTTTTTTTTCTCTGATTAAGAGCAAACATTTCTATCAAAGTTGTTTTTACCATGACATCATTTATTTGAAGTACTTTCCCAATGTATTTTATGATTTTGATTATTTCAAACCCAGGCTTTCAATTTTAAAATGTAAAAATTCCAACATGAAAATAATTTATTGCAAACACTGAAATATTTACTGTGCAAACTGAAATATTTACTGTGAAGAGTTTGAGATGAATTGTGAGAAATTTACAGTGCGAACAAAGAAAAAGCATGAATTGTGCATCATTTCCAATCAAGTTAAATTATGCAAAAATTGTGGAAACATTATTTAATTATAAATATTCAATATATGTATATGCTAGCCATAAAATTAGCCAAGACAAAGGAGTCAGCCATTTTGCCCCCCCAAAAAAATTATATTACAAAATGAAAGAATGTGATGAAAATTATACTGAGGTGTAAATGTTCATGACATTTCAGGAAAAAGACATAATTGTCCTCTGATGCATGTTTGTTAGAAGAAAATTGTTAGAAGAAACATTACATGAGTGTGAAGTGTGTTTTACAAGATTATTTGACAGACCCCAGGACCAGAAGAGACCATAGCTAAAGAAACACTCATCTTGTAGTTTCTGCAGCTTCCAAGGTGAATTCTAGATGAGTTCCCTTCAGATTGTCTAAGGAAAACAACCATGTGCCTCGTCAGCTTTAATTAAAATTTTCCCCAACAAATTTTGCTGCTCGCAAAATGCTTTCTTGCCCTCCAGAAACCCTCTACAACATACACATTCACCACGCATAAACAAATAAACAAGGTAATTACAAGCTCAAGTTCCATTACAATTTATGAGGTCAACTCAGATTTGAATAACGAGTCGATATATAGCGATTATTGTTGCCAAGTGCCTGAGGGTTAGAACGGCTGAACAAGGAGGACTCGATCTCAGAGCTCAATAGATCCCCGATATCAGCGTGCAGATATGGTGCAGTGAAATTAATCAAGCGCTCCGAAATTCCCCAATCTATTCTTCAACTTCATTTGTTTCTTTAATGGTGTTTTTGTTCCATTGTTGTATGAGTTATTTACCACCATCACAAGGGCTTATGGGACACCGCGGTGAGGTGCTTTCCTTAATGAGCTCTCAACAGCTACTTTCATGTGAGAATTAGATGACTTTCTCGGAATGAAGAGACGCTACATCAAGAGGGGGTACAGGAAGTCAAACTCGCCTCTTTAATTGAAAACTCGTTTCTAAGACTGCGAGAACCACAAGGGGAAGGATATTGGTTTTGTGCAATGTCACAATTTGTCTTTGCAAACTGATTGTAAATTAATTAACAGATTTTAATTAAAATGTGATAGAGGCACTTTGAATTTTTCTCTGATAAACCTCAGCAAGGCGAGGTGTTCTTGGCAAGACAGACTAATTTTATCCAGAATATGTGGACCAACAATATTCCCCCAAATGGTGCTGATTTAAAGGCCAATTTACACTGCACCAACAGACGCTGACAGATTATAGTACGTCACTTCAAAAATATCCCACGACCCGACAAGCGCCGATTCAGCCGTTCAACTGGTAAAAACAAGCTCCGACAGACGCCAACAGACAGTGCCAGGGGTAACACACTGTTTCGACAAAACCCAATGAATTGTCAGTTTCCGTCTGTCTGTGCTCGAGCTCCAAGATTCTGGATAAATTGAGATCACCATTCTGAGATCACGATTTTGAACCGACAACTAAGCAAAATAACGTAATTTACTAGAGGTTCTGACTAAATGTTAATTGCTGCAGTCTATTTAAAATGTTTAAGTAATCTGAATTATTTAACTCTTTCCCCATCATTGACGGAATTTTCCGGCTTTCCGTGTTTTCACTGTTATATGGTAGGGGGCGCTATTAAACATTTTCTGAAAGAGTACTGAATCTTCTGATAAAAAGCACATGCACAAAAGAAGCAGAAACAAACGATATCAAATGTAAGCAGATGAATATGTAAAATAACGTGATTATCAACATTGAACAGCATATAAATCAAAACTGCCTAACGTTACTGAATAAAATGCAGATCCAGGACGTGGTATAGGACTGTGAAGCTTTAATTTGATCATCGTTTTGAATCCCATCCAGAAGTAGTCTTTGAATAAAAAAAAAAAAGATTTTCAGCTTTTTGCTCAAAATATTACTTTTTGTAATTAAACGTACATATATTTAAGTGTTGATAAAAAAGGAATGCATGAAGCTAGAATATATATATATATATATATATATATTTTTTTTTTTTTTTTTTTTTTTTTAAATCAGAAGTTCTGTTCTGTTCTGTCTTTTTAGACATATTGCATGTTCAGATATTCATGCAACAAAATATTCTGGGAGCCATGAAACTTTTGTGAAAATGATCCAAAATGCTGGCGGTGGCTGGCAACTTTTTTTAGAGTTAAAAAACTCGGTTTGAATGAATGATTCAATGACTCACTCATAAATACTTAACCTTAGCTGAATCTGAAATCACCCCCTAAGCCCTCATTCACTATTCCCTATGTTAGTCCACTAATACTGTTCACTTGGAGGATTGAATGAAAAGCCGCTGAGCGTACATCGGTTGTACACTCGTTATTGCAGTGCAATGTGGGATTGAATAAGTGCACTCATTAACGTCCACTATGGTTTCGGACACCACTACAAATGGCTGTTCCCTCAAATAACGCCCTATTTGAGGGTATAGGGCATGATTTCAGATTCAGCCCTTGTTTCATTACTGGATGAATCTGCGTTCTTGAACGAATCTCTTGAATGAATAATTCAATTGAAATTCCATTTTTTTTAAACAGCCACTTGACGTCACCTAGTAGCGTAAAGATGTAATCGATATAACCGTTGAAGCACCAGGTTGGGTGATTTGCTCTATTTTAATCCTGCCCGTAGTTTATATCTGAACTATAAGCTTTTATCCCAGTTCTTCTGTGATAATATGAATATTTGTAACATTAATGTTACTTTGTGGTTGAAAAGACAGAGTTCCGGTGTGATTTTGTCAAAGGTTTAATAGACAACGGCTTGGGTGTTTGAATCGAGATTGCGATCTTTTAACGATTAATCATGCAGCTCTATTCGGTGCATTGTAAATTGGCCCTAAGAGTTTGTAAACTCATGGTGCATTGATTATTTTTTTTACTTTTTACTTTTATGCAGTGAAGGTCATTAACATATATTGGCAAGAAGAGTGAAAAAAGGTATCGTGTTTGAGGGACAAAAGGCCACGAGTGGACTGGGGAATGGCGTGAGGGTGTGTGCATGCATTTGCATGCGTGAGTGTTTAATTGAGTCGAGTCTGGACGGTATGTGATAACCTCCTGCCGAGAAGAAAGAGCACATGTCAAAAATCCCTTCAACCTCTGAGTGGTCAAACATGTTCAAAACAGACAGCGCTGTAGGAGGTCTCGCTCCACCTCAGCACAGTCTCTCCTTCAAAGGTGCGCTACACAACTTCTGTTGAAGGTCATACATTGACCGCTCGGTTGTCTGGAAATGTGGTTAACCAACGTCATTAATGTAGAGGTAGTTATTCATTCTATGTTGTTTGTCTACTAAGAAATCTCCTTGGTCCAAGGCTCTGAGACCAAAGAATTTGTATATTTAAATATTTTCATTCTCAAACCTTGAAACTAGGCCTACAAAACTCACTCACTCCATTGGAAGCTATACTAAAAGTAAAATCTTTTATCCAGTTATTTGAAAAAAATAATCAACAGGCTTATCGTTTATCAAAACAGTTAGCTGCAGCCCTTATTAAACTCTCTGGGGTCTGAGGTGTTTTCTGGGCCCTGCAGGTGTTCTGACACAACATTTTGTTTTTATTATGAGTGTACACAAATAAAAGAAGACATCTAACAGTTTTGAATGATGTATGACACTTATATGTAAAATCAAAATCAAAGTATTTTGAGTATCTTTTGCACTGATAAGAAAAAAAGCGAACTGGTCTCGCCGGCGCGACCGCCGACGGTTAAACTGAAAGAACAGATTTAGGAAATAATTTAGATTAATGTGATAGATATTTAAGAATCGTACATTGTTATTACTGATTGTGTGCATATGATTTTGGTTTACTTTCTCTTGGCCACAAGTCACGCCACATGCAGACGGTGATCAGACAGACAATATTCCCAAAGGAAGAACACGGATGGATGGTTTGCCGAGACAGACAGCAGAATGTACCGGCAAACAGATGGCTGGATGGATACACTGTAAAATCAATATTTCATTCAACAACAGAGTCACTTTCAGTAAGCTAACTAGACATTTTTCCACAGCCATTCCATTGCAGAATCAGCATTACTAAATACTCAGTCAGGCAAGAGGAGTAAATAAATGACCCGCAATTCAAGAAGTGTAAAAAAAAACCCTGCTCAGATCAGCTACAAAATTAATATAATATTATTGAGAATATAGTCTGACAGCTTGCAATACATACTGATAAATAAAAGATGCTGGTGTAGGTAAGAATGGCAGTCACAACTGTCAGACTGTCAGAATGGCTGTGAAAGCTGAAATTGACTGCCATTTTCCTGGCGGGTTGTTTATCGTCATCAAATTATCAACATATCCGAGTCCTCAACACAGAGGGAGGGATGAAAGGACAGCTTGGGTGGAAGTAATTACTTTTGCAGTCATTGTTGGGGCCCTTGACAGTTCCCTCTGGAGGGGGTGCTTCATTTTAAAATGGTCCAACCACCTAAATCTATGCATGCACTGCAGCTGGCTCATTACCTCAGCATCTACTGCATGCTAATGAACCAACCTGAGAATTCCTATTCCCTGGTATGTTTAGGATGGAAAGGAGGGATGGAAATGCAAAGAGAGAGAGAGTACATAAAGTCTTCATCCATCTGCTGTTACGTTTTGAGCACGGATGACCATAAGGTTTAGAGTATACTCCACTGACTATTAACTTATATGTACGCTTTGATGAAAGAACACTAGGACAGCTTTGTGACACTCCACCAGACCTACAGACTGCACTGAGTTTTGTCCTGTTGGCATTCCTGGTGGACCAGGACCAACGTTTAAAGGATTATTGTAGCAATGACCCTACCTGCGACAATAAACTCCCAGTGTCCTCATCACCTATCAAATTGCCTTACAATGTACCACAGCTGCCTTCAGTCCTTCTGGATCTGGACTTGAGTACACACTTTGGTGACATTATGCCATATAAACTGTTGGACGGTAGTCCACTGAAGCCTGCACCGGTGCATAAAGCGTGGATGGAGAGTACATCACGGCCATCCTCTTGGACCTTTATAAACCAAAAAATGATAAATGGGACTACAGACTTCATAGATGCATTCAAGAAAAGGACCCACAACCACAAGTTAGCATCAAAAGCATGGCATTTGGGACAGGGATGTAAGAGTAAAGAAAGATGTAACTGGGAACCCTCTAGGGGTCACAAAGACATTATTAAGTACCAAAATCAGGATACAGCATGATCTAACAGAAAATGCTGGAGGAAGTTTAAAGTTGATGCAGTTTCAGACAACCATATTTTCAAACAACCTAGCAAACCTTCTAAATGGATACATGATGATTCTGTATTGTATAGGAACGGCCATTGTAGCGCATTGCCTTGCTATGCCTTGTTCTCTTTTTCACCAGTTTCATCTTTTAAATCAAGCACATTTTGGTTTGCAGTTCTGTAACTGAAGCTGAATGTGTTTACCCAGGTTATGTGTCAGACATGGTCCAAAAATGGCTAAACACCCTATGCTACATTATCCACGCCCCAAACTCTCGCTATTAGGTGATCAGGAAAGAGACTGGTGGATCTGAGCGGACCGCTCGTAATGTTTTGATGGTGCCTTGAAGGATCAGTGTCTACACGTTTGGGGTGATAAACCCATTAATTACATACTAATAGTAGTCGAACAACAAACTGGGATACTTTTTTTTTACACACAAAAAAAGCATACATCACAGGCTTGGTTCTGGTGCTGCAAAATCTTCATTTCCCTCACAAGCAAGTTTAATGAGGCTTTATTCAGGTGATAACTGTAGGATGTAACAAGGATAATTGGAACCCTAACTGATGGTGCAGATCTTGTTAGTACAACAGCTGATTTTGTGGTTGGTAGATCTGTTCCAGTGATCTTTCCAGCTGCCTTGACAATCTCCTGGGTAAAGCATTTGTATTGCCAAACCATATTGTAATTTAGCCATACAGGATTTGTATGGCCCTGTGGTTATGAGTTAAGGGTTACAGGTGCTTATGTTCAGGGCCTACGCAAGGTCAAATTGCCTTCGAAGGAATCACAAGGAAGTTAATCTCAATAAGTTGCTAGACATTCCCCATCTCTGTCTGCAATCTGAAATCCAGGGATTTTAGGGATTATGCTGTTCATAAGGGAAATTACCAAACCTTCGAGGTATTTCCTGACAACAATGGTAAGGAGACGTCCACCTTGCTTGCTGTGGATGTCATTGTTCATCTACTGTTCACCCACAAAGACAGATACTTCTCTGGAGAACACAGCCATCCGGAAAGAATTCAATGAAGTTTGTGACATTGCACACATATTAACCAAGGTCATGAGTTTTGTCTTTGTCTAACATTTTGTGTAGCTAGTCCGCAAGGCTGGTGGGTGTTTATGGGAGAGAAAGAGCAAGTGAGAGTGAGAGAGAAACATTCCACTCATTCTCCCACCAGGAGTAGACAGACATCTGTTCTACACTACTTTAGGGGCCTTTTATACTGATTCTTGCCTGTCACATTGAACAGGGCCTAGGGAACAATTACATGGTGTGAACTGTAACATGCACACACACAGTGTCAGCTTGCTATTATATTGGTTTCTAATGCTCTAAATATACATACAGAACACTGTGTGGTCCATCGTGACTAAAATGAGAAAATGTGGAACTAGGGGTATGCGAAATATATTTTCTACGATAATATCGTGGTTGTTGTTTTAACAATGTGCGATCTCGCTTTACAAAGACACACCTAGAGAGTGCACTCATATACTGCATCATGTAGCCTAATAGGTTAGACTAGTTGCGTTTGTGCATTTAGAGAGCACGCTTTGGCTGCGTGGTTTAGTGAATTAAATGCATTTAGAATGTCCTCAACATTCAAGATAAGGGGGCAGAAAATTATATCTTTTGTATGTATATCATTTCATATAGTTAATATCACACGAAGAGTGCTGTTTTTTTATCCAAATATCAGCATGATTACAAATGTCATATTTGTTTTGTATAACAGATCAATAAACAAGAAGTTAATATTAAGTGACTTGCATTTTAGACACAATATTGCCTGTTTTTGCTCTATTTCGCCAACGAAAATAGCCAAACAAAGACAGGGGACTGTTTTGCATTTCAGAGCAACAGCGGTGTTTTGTTACTAAATGAACAAATTGTTTGAATGTATGATTGAATGACTCACTCATTAAGACCGTTGACCGTGACTTGCTGCCACCTACTGGCGGTTTTAATTGAACATTTAAAGAATCTTATAATTTTTTAAATAATTTCAAAACTTTCAATATTCAACATTTTATGTTTTAAACATCAAAGCATTATTTATGCATTTGTAACTGCAGGTTAAATGCATTTATGTCCCCTCTACGCTGCATTAAACAGTCTGTGTAAATGCATCTAAATCGTGCAGTTTCTGTGTTTCCTCTGAATTGCAATTTTGTTAATACTGATTTCATTTGATTGGTAACAGGCCTATTGTGTCTTATTATTCTAAATTAATTTATTGATTCAATGTAAGAACTGGACACTAAAGGTGATGCATACATTTAATTAGGTTAAAAATACCGTTATAAAAGTAAAAATGCCCATCAAAAGGTAAAACTCCATTTAAACTTATTGGAAAATATCATTTGTCACTGCAGCGAACTGACCACCACACAGAATATGAAGAATATCAAAAACTTGAGGAGTCAGCTAAACCTGCCAAAGATACCAACACCATAAACGCACACAGCAAAATACTGTCTAAATATTGTTATCGAGAAAATCCCAGAAAATGTAAAGATATATACAGTATGTGGAACGCATTTGAATTTTACCAGATTGACAGATGTGACTAACCAATCAAATCTAAATGTTTATGAATGCCCACAATGTAGGCAATAGTCTTTCAGGAAAAAGATGGGAGAAACTTGAAAAACGTGTAAAAACACACTTCATAAATCACATCTCTGCACAGGCATGTGAGTGACTGAATCGACAACGTGGAATCTCAACCAAAACTGAACTTCAATGCAAACCATCCTATTGCTAAAACTAACGTTAGTCGCAAATCAAATAAGACACATCTCAAGGTGACACTTAAGGCCGCAAAATACCTTAAGTGGATTCGAAGAATGTTCGAGAACTTATGTGCCATCATTTTGAACAAAATCAAGACAAAACAAACTTCATTAAGATTTCATTTTGAGAGTTTGAAACAGCTTGCCGAAGCGAACTTTCTGGAAAAGTTTGCTACGGCTAGGAAACATCTTTGTACTACCATTGGTCCATGGCGATTACATAATAGGTAGGTGTGCTCTGAGGCTCCACCTTCTTTTGCGAGGAAATCTTTTCTGGTTAATTTCACCCGTTTAATCCGCCGGGTTTAGACATCCGCTAGTGAAAACATGAACACACTGGAAAGCCGTTTATAGTAGAAAAGGAAGTTGTACTTTTGGTGAAACAAGACACTGACACGGTTTTTCATGTTTAATATGGTAATGCTGCTTGATTTTAAAGGCACCCTGAAATCAAAATTGAAGTTTTTTAGCTTTTAGTATGGATATGTTAGCCTTAAGGTTATGAATAAGCTGGTGTGTTAAAAAAAAAAAAAGACAAAATTCGCATTTAGGAGATACAACTACAAGCATTCAAAACTTACAGTCTCTCACTTCCGCTAAAATGGATCAGGGATTTTTATGACATCACCACAGACTTCAGCTTCTCATCACATCTTCTCACATCTTCTGTCCAATCAAATGCTCTCTAAAATCTAAAGCTCCGCCCCCTACGCTATAAACACCACCTGGCCAAAGCGACCGTTGTTAAAGACAGGGTACCCCCAGGATCCTCCAACTTAAATTCAAGGCTTTTTAAGACCTTTTTAATACCATTTCAAATGAAATTCAATGCCAACTTCGTACCCATTCCGACAGAAGTATGAGGGGAAAATGTCAAATCTGTATACATTTTAAACCCTAGAAAATAATGATGTACAAGGAGGTTACTTGAATTAAATATATATTGAATTATATATCAGTCATATTTAATACATACGCAACAGCATTGTAGCGCGCACGTGTGTGTAGGCCAGTGTTAATTTTGGCAGCCATTTTTGATTTAGTCTTAGTCTTCAGATGAAAATGCTTATTGGTCTTAATCACATTTGAGTCATCCTGTTTTTATAGTTGTAGTTGACGAAAAATCTTAGCATTTTTTGTCAACTTTGTCAAACTGCAGTTACTTTACTTTTGGTAAAAACTAAATAAGACCTTTGTAACGAAATCCAAGACTTTGTATACTAAATTCAAGGCTTTTAAGGCCTTAATTTGAGATGATCAAATTCAAGACTTTTTCAAGGCTTTTAAGACCCGCGGGTACCCTGTAAAGAGCAATATGGGTTGGAGATGTGTGTTCAGTTGCTCAAACGCTCAAGTTTTATTCCATTTTCCAACTGTACGTTGGTTAATGAAATGGCTAGAATTTATTCACACCTCTACCATTGAATCCAGCGTATCATCAGCGAGCTGAGAAAGCAGGAGAAGTTCAATCTAAAGATGGTCAAAAAAATCATGTACAGTAATTATTAATACATCAATAAATATTAGTTAACTGCTATATTTGGCAGCCTGTAAATGCAGCCTGCACATTTGTTTGTGTGTTTGTGTGTTTGTTTGTTTGTTTGTTTGCTGTAAAGGTGCCAAAATAACAGTAGTGGGCTCAACACAGTAGGGGGTTTGTGGTATCACTGTGCACACTTTCAATAATTAGAAAACACATTTCATAACCAAGTTATTGCTACTTCACCACCCAAAGGGGAAATTTCACTGTGCCGAACACAAGAGGGGTTTAGCATGCCTTCTTATTACATAACCAAATACATTACATAAAGTATTTCTGCAATAATCCTTACAGCATTATCATGGCCCCAGCTGACTATACGAGAGGTCTCAATGGTGTTTTAGACATTGGACAAATCTTCAAAAGACACACACACACACACACAAACAGGACTTAACAGTTCCGTTAACAGAATTTTCCTTTTATTAAATTAAAGAAATATTTCATCAAAACAAAATCTGTATTTTAAAGAAGTATTTTCATATGACCAACCAATCAGAAATTAGTTTAATAATTTAAGTCTCTTTAGCTTTAAATACACATAACACAATCACTGACTCAGACGCTGAGTGAGTCATTAGACTGATTCAAACCAACACAACACACAACTTAAATTAAATAAAATTCTGTATCAAATGTATAGGCAAGACAAGTAGTTTGTTTAGGCATGGTTTGTAGGGAATTACAAACCTGCGCACAAATATTCAAACGCACATAACTATAGAATCAATTCTTAATGCGCATGTGAACACCATCAGCGTTTATCACAGGTTCGCGTTTAAAGTCTGTTTAGAGAGAACGGAGTCGTCTTAGCGGCCCCTAATTTAATAACAAATGATCATTTCGCCGGAAGTGAATCAATCAAAACTAACTTTAGCTGGAAAATAACATTATTCAAGAACCGCTATAAAGCCAAAACAATCTCTGTTACCTTAAATTATATGTTTATCTCTGTAAAGCTGCTTTGAAATAATCTACATTGTTAAAAGCGCTATATAAATGAAGATGACTTGACTTGACAACTTCAAGACTGATTCTTCACTTAAAAAGTCAATGTCAGACGTCCCTAATTTCACTGTTTGGAAACCATGATAACAGTCAAAGGATTTTACTATGTTATTCAGTCCAAACTATTGGAATAATGTACAAATCGAGAACCGTTAACAGAACAAAACGTCATGAAAATCATTCCAAACCCTACAGAAGGTGTCCGTTTCAAAACTTCATTGATAAGTCAAATCTTCCTGAACGTTTGCTGGCTCTGAGCAGATCAGTGTGTGTGTCTAGATGATTCACCGTCTTTATGGATTTCAAAGCTGCTGAGCTACACCGGTCCGGCTTATAGGCTCAGATAGCGAGCAATCGTAAATCACACACAAGCAAACGATGACGTGGCTTTAGTATATCATGTTAATGTCTGCGAATCTGTCTTACAAGCTCAGAACAAATCATGGAAGTGATTACCACTTGCATCTTTGCTGGCGCAACACATTTCAGGTACCTGCAGGAATCGCTCAAACTGGTGACATAAGAACTTGGATTAAATGGCAGTAAAGTTGTGCATTTACAGGTGGATAAATGACACCAAAAAAAAAAACATAACATTTAAGCCAAACTTAAATAATATCATACAAGAGAAAGAGTACTGTTGTATTGAATGCAATATAAAATATAGAAGAATAGTGAGTAATTTACATTTCAGGGTCAACGTCAAAAATAAATTTAGGGGCTGTTTACACAACACCGTTTTTAACTAAAAACGTATAACTTTGTATGCGCTTTGGCCGTTCGTTTATGCGACAATGGCATTTTGGGTGCCTGAAAACGCAAAATCTTGAAAACAGTCTCCGCGTAAACAACAAAATCGCAAATCTTTGGAGACGATGACGTCATGTGTATTATGTGTTCAGTCTATAGTGTTTCATCGCCATCTAACGGCAGCAGATTACAGCGTTTTTTATTCGTTTTCGCTGATACGTGTGAATGGGGATCGTTTTGACAATGATATCGTCTGTGCGTGGAAAAACTCAAAAACCTTCTCCGGTTTAAGCATATCGTAGTCGTGTAAACTTACCCTAAAATGAAACAGAAAAAAATACATTTTTAAATATGTGTTAAGTTCTTAGACATGTATTTTTCATTCATGTTGTTTTTATATGGATTTGGAAAATTAAAAAATTAAAAAAACATATTTAATGATATTTAAGTGGTGTCATGTGGTTTTCCTTACACACCGAATACATGTGAAAGAACACATCTTTATGTAATCCCAAAAAGTTTTAAATGTATTTTCCAATGCAAAAAAGTAGTTTATGATATTTGTAGTTTTTACAAATATTATTAATTACTTATTAAGTCCTAAATATCATTAATATAAAGTTTATCTTTAACCTAGCCATACCATAAAAAGCCTATAAAAATAAATAAAACTATCTGAAGACTTATTGACCTTGGCACAAATTCATGATGGTCTGCAGAGGTCATTTCTGATATCATTTTATGTTTTATGTTTCTACAAAATCTGGTTTCTCAAATGACGACATGAACTGTTGTATAATACTAGGCGTTGTGTGTAAATATGTTTATGCATACTGACTATACGCATAGGCTTAAAAAAATGAAATATGACAAAACAAAATGCCAAACATGTGTCAAATGTTAGTGCGTGACGTGCATCAGAACAGCACGAGATGTCAGTCACGGGCCTGAAACATGGGAAATCTTTCCTCAATGGGCGGATGGACAGAAGGATTGATGGATAGATGGATAGGAGCACAGGTTTAGTCCAGACTGAGAAGTTTCTGCACAACACTGCATGACAGAAGCTAACGTGAAGCAAGAGTGATGGCAGATGTTGAAGGTGTAATTGAAGGGGTCGTGTTCCACACCCTCGCCGAGCCTCTCGACTTCCAGGATCACCGCACTGTGATGTGAAGGAAACACACCTGCCAGCATCAACACACTCGCTGACAATCCATCCGTACACACCTCTGTAAGCCCGGCTTGGACAGCACTGGTTTTCCCTGAGGAAGTCGTTCAGATGTTAAATTCCAACTAGATTTAAATCTTGGAGTTTGTGTTTTTAATTCATTCCTTACCCTACTTATTTACATAAGTTTGTAATAAATGTTAGTTGTTTTTTTTAAGTCGAGTCGAATAGTCACTGATGACGTCATTAATGAACAAATAAGCCTGAACATCGAGCTGATGGTGCGCATTTCGCATTTACGAGGTGGGAAGTCGTCACTTTCGTCCGAGTAAGATGTCAGTGGGCCTTCTCTTAGGCCTAGTCCACATGTAAACATGTATTTTTATAAAATGAGTTTTTCCTCCTTCGTTTAAAAACAATCCCGTCTACACAAGCACTGTTTAAAAAAATCTCAGTCCAGATGGAAACACAAAAACACGCTATGAAGCTCTGCCAAGAGCACGCCAAACCAACAGGTGGCGATACAACCCAAACCGTAAAGCCACATTGGCCAATCAGAAGCCAAGAAAAAAGGTTATTACCGATTCTGTTATAACCGTATGCCTACGCAATATTGCCTCTGTTCCGCAATATAATGGGAGAACTGTGCATGTATCTGTACACGTCATAAGCCCTGTTAGCACAGTTATTAGCAGCAATATTCTGGCTACGTCCACCATTGCACAGACTCGCCTGATGTAAACAAAGGAGCACAATCTGACGTCAACAAAGGAGATAACGGCGTGCACTAGATTACTTCATTGAAAATAGAAAATCCTGACAATAACACCAATAAATATCTTGTGGTATTCCGCCATGTTTCTCACTGACAAGACTCGTAAAAATAGGGCTCAAAGAAAATCCAGAGTTTTCCTCTTGTATTAACGACATTGTGGTGGTGTTCATGTGCGTTCAACTCGTAAAGTTGATCTTTCCGACATGACTGTAAAGGTGATGGTAGCCATTAGTCGCATTTCCATTATCCTTCAAATTGCACAAGTTGAAAATACGTCCAATGGAGAAACGACATTTTTGAAAAAAATCTCATATACCATAAATATTTTTACGCTCCCATGAGGTGGTTTTTCAGGCAGTTCGAAAAAGGAATATTTGGCAAAACTGCAATGGAAACAGTTATTGCACATTTACAGGTCACCTGACGTAGATGTGTGTTTGGACAGAAGACGAGACAGAGTTCTTTATTAAACTCATAAGAGACAAAAATATTACGGGAATACTGGATTCTAAACCACTAAGAAATGCCACAATCAAGACCTCGAGGGAGAATGAGAATCACCCAGAGACACCTCATACGTGCCGCTCACAAGTTTAAGGGGGCCTATACTATAAAACTAGTGCGGTGGCTGAGATATACGTAAACCTCCCAACATCCGTTGCCATGATTTTTGGGAATGACTTATCGCGAGAGGAAAAAATGACATCGGTTAATGGAAAGCCGTCCTTTCACAATAGTTTTTTATAGACATTTAGAAAATAACATACAAGATTTGTGCAAATCTGTAACGGAAAAGTGAATATTGACTTCCAGTAAGGAAAAAAATACTATGGAAGACAATTGGTGCCGCCAACTGTCTGGTTTCCAACTTTCTTTAAAATAACTTTTGTGCTCAACAGTAGAAAGAAACTCATGCATGTTTGTTGCAAATGTAGGGTGAGTAAATGATGACAAAAGTTAAATTTTTTGGATGAGCTTTACCCTTTAAGTTTAAGGTTTCTTTTTTTTCCATCTAGGACAGAAGTCTCTGTTAATATGTCGTAGCTGTACAAGCGGTTTGAGTTCAGCACACACTCGGACACACAGCTTGGCTTTGACCTGATGACGTAAGCAGCTTTACTATCCTCTACAACAGTGTGTGTTGATGATGCAACATGAAATGCAACATGAAAAGAAAGCCATAATGACAACCAAAAACATCATATGAAAGGCAGTGTGTGAATACCAGGAATGAGTGCGCAAAATTACAAGGAAAACAAATGGACACTTTCCAACGATCCCATGCTCCAGTCCTGAACTCAGTTACAGTGCAAATCCCGAGATTAGAGCTGATGCGATAATCCGCCTGGGAATATCCTGTGATCGTGCGACTCCACTGAGTTTCCACATGCTTTCTTACCGTGCTCATCTCAGAGAGAGGAGAGTGTGTTAAGAACAGTAGTTCTTACTCTCACTAGGTGGCGTCTGTCTCATACTGGACTCAAACACAGGGACATTCATGTGGAGTCACACTTCCTAACTACAGAGGATGAGCAAAAGTGTGTGTTATACTCACTACAGAACAGAACTGTTGATTTGAAGCAACAGCTTTCATATTACTATGAATTTCTTTATTTTCTTAGTCATTTAGTCAATAATATGTCCAGAGCCCAGTCTAATCCACACAATGCAAACAGCTTGAGAAAAACAGAGAGAACAAATGGAAATACATTTCACATGTTCGGATAATCTGATGGGAATGGATAAACATATTCAGCTTAATAAGAGAGTTAAAGCATGAGACTTGACATAAGGTCTGAAGTCTTAAATGAAGTCCTTTTAACAATGAAAAGAAAAGAAAAGAAAAGAAAAGAAAAGAATCCCCACATGACCAGGCCGGGTGAAATTTGTTACCGTGCCACTATGAAACATTGTTATAGAAAATAACTGTAGAACAATTCTTCAAAAATGTATTTGCTCCAAAATGGCTTTACAATTCACGTTCATCTAATACTGTGTAAGTGTGATGGATAAACATGGCTTACTGTGCAAAACGCAGAGGCTTAAACACGACTTGACATGTGAGACGGAGTGTAGTAACACCTCGTGTCTGTGTTAAAGACCTGTCAGCACCTTCACTCATTGACACACACAACTGAAGAGAACGACACGCAGGGATCCCCTCAGTGTCTTTAACAGTATCACACACACACACGACAGATGATTCTCTTACCTGTTTGTGACAATGGATGTGAAACAATCATTCATATGGAATCAATCCAGGCAAGCAGAGAAAGAAAATAAAACAAATATCATTATGTTAATACAAAACACAATGTAGTCACATAATAGTCATATAATCCATGGTTACCACTACAGTAAACATTTTAACAAAAATATAATCTGATAAATTGCAATTAAGGCATATTGAATGTTAAAATGCCTATCAAATATAATATTGAGTGGGTATCTTTACCCATTTTACTCTTAGTAATGTTATAATTTAATATATTTAATCATTTAAAAGTTCAGTTTAGAGGTATCGGTATTGACGATACTGGCCTTTGAAAGTATCGGTAATGTATCGAAAAACTAAATAAGTGGTTTCACCCTGTTTTCAACTGCAGATTTACAGCTAAATAAATGCTCAATGGAAGAAGAAATTAAGGACAAGGTATTCTAATAATAAATACTTATTATGAAATATATATTTTCATTTACATTTATTTTACAATAAATATTGCTGAATATATAAAAAGAGGTTTAAGTCCTCTTTAAAGTCCAGGTACAAGACTTTTTACCGTTCTATTTGCACACTGAACTTGCGGTTTGAGCTCTTATATTTCTGAACTCTCAAAGTGCACTAGATTGATGCATATCCCTTTAAAATGTAGAAACATTTCTTGCATTCATTCATTTCTTGTAGAGTTATTTGATTTTACTGACAGTTTGAGGATCCAATACGAGGTTTAGTCACAAGCTCTTTTTAATACTTTTCATTGGTGCAGAACCCACAGACAGACATACAGAGTGACCAATAGTAAAGGAGAAACGACAGCAATGATATTCTATATTTTAGAGTTCTTTCAACCCTATATAGGACATTTTAAATTTTATTTTAAAAGAAATTCAAATGTAGCCAATTTGTACGGGATTCCCTTTGACGTCACACACAGACTCGACATACCATTCAAACATTTATTGTTACCAAACTAAACATTTTTTTCCCCTGTTTTTTTTTTTTTTTCAGTTGCCTGATTTTGTCTTTCAAAAGAGATGCAGCTTTGACAATCTTGCCATGGAAATAAAAGACTTTTCAAAAACACTAAACTGAGATTTTCAACAGCTCTAATAATACAAATAATGATAATCAGCTCTTAATGTGAGGCACTGAAAAATGAATTATTCTCTGTGAATTATAATATGCGTGTACTTGTTTAAGCTGCTGCTATTCACTATATTGCATTAATACTTGACATGCAGTAACTCTTGTGATGAAGGTCAAAAATATTACATTTGTACTTCATTCTTCATGTTTTCTTTTCTTTCGTCTTGACTATATTTTAGAGCTACTCTGACATCTAGAACCTCTCAGGTTTAGCAATAGAAAATAAGCTCAATAATTGAATCAATTAATCAGCCAATCAAATAAACCAACCAGCAAACCCTTTATACAACCAATCTCAATCCTTTAACCATCCAACTAATCATCTAACCCAACCACCCATCCATCTAGCCAGCCAGCCAATCAGAAAATGTGTTTATCAAACCAACAATATAATATATCATTTCACCAGCCAATTAAACCACAAGAATGAAAATGAGTTTAGGCATATTCACATTCTTTACTGGGGTAAAGTAGAACAGATATCTTTTTACTTAGTATTAGTATAGCGTATTTAACACATGACAGTGATTTTAGTTTAGCTTTCTCTGGCAACAGAAAATCAAACATAACCTAAATGTCTGAAGATAAAATTCACTCTTCAGACCTTTTACAATGAGTATTAGTTGCTTAGAACATCAGGAGAAAACATGAAGATATAAGAGATGTCTCTTTCCTGCTCATGTCCCACTCTCCTCTCAAAGCGCAGAGCGGTAGGCTATATGAACCATCTTGTGGGGAAATATAAAACAAATGTTT
The DNA here is from genome assembly GCA_030578275.1 of Meda fulgida. Classification (NCBI taxonomy): domain Eukaryota; kingdom Metazoa; phylum Chordata; class Actinopteri; order Cypriniformes; family Leuciscidae; genus Meda; species Meda fulgida. The sequence goes on along the minus strand of CM060640.1, from coordinate 8,814,191 downwards.
TTTAAATAATACTTTCTTATATTATTTAGGTTACCATTATTTACTGACATTTATTTAAATGTTTTAATAGGCAGTAGTATGTTGTTTCACTGATGGAAGTGCTAAAAATAAACACTCACGTCTGTTACAAAATATATTTTTGAGCCTTGTTAATTATTTTTTTCTATTTCAAAACGTATTTAATTGAGGTATATATATATATATATATATATATATATATATATATATATATATATACACTCATAATAACATTTTGTTATCTCAGGGATATATATATATAACCACCCAACCAACCAACTAATAATTTTACCAACCAAACAACCAACCAATCATTTTACCGTCCAACCAATCATTCATTTCATGATCCAACCAACTGATCAACCAATCATTTTACCAACCAAACAACCAATCAACATGATTCTGATTTTGGCCTGTCATTAAGTTTGTCACTTTGACTAAACTGTAGCTACAGTAAACGTTGTTCAATATGTCACCTGACATAAAGAATATTTTTAGACCAATGGATTACATAAAGATAATAACATTCATAATCATCATCATTATCATCATCATCATCACCATTGTGGTCACAAAGCACATTACTGTCATGAAGGGCCCAATACACACTCCATCTCTCTCCTCTACAGATGAAATTGCGGGTTGAGAAGGCAAGCGTTGTGTGCGGCCTCACAGTGGAGCATGTGAGGAGCAGCAGAGAGTGTGATTACTGTAAATGGGACACGCTGACATCAGGTTGAAAGAGGCAGAAGAGCAGCACTCAAACAGTTTGAGCTCCTCTGCCACGGTCCACTCCAGCAGAGAGGCTTTAAATGCGGCTCCATCCACAGCAGAAGCACACAGAGACCACATGAAAGATGGATGTTGCGACTTTAATTGGAATTCTATGTTAATGTTTGGATGGGGGGGGGGGCAAATTCTACAAAATTGGCCTTTTCACTTAAAATGAGATTCAGCCATCAGTCCTTTTGTTTGTCCCACTAGGAAATTGGAAAATCAATGAAATAAAGCCATGAATGAAGAAAAACGATTAGTTTCCTTCTCTTTCTATTCTTAATGTAACTTAATTCCACTTGTATGCAAACCAAGTAACAATATATAATTATACAAATATAATTGAGGTCTCTTGAATATATAATTGTAATAAAAACACCTGCAAATGCTTTGTGAAAGGGTGAAATGTGTGCCAGCAAACCACTGACTCGGTACAATTACAGATCACACACACGCACACACGTAACTCATGCTTTAGCAAACTAAAAATGTATTATTAGTAACAGACAAAAGCCACAATTGTGTGGCGAGGAATCTTTTCCATTTTCGAAATGTGCTATTCATAATGGTTCGTTTCGGACAGCTTTTCAACTCTTAATATAATCAACTGTTTATGCAAAGCCTTCAATAATGCGTTAAATGGGTAACACACATACATAAATGTTATGATGTCATGCATGTGCACGAATTTGAATGATACAAGTATATAGAAAATTACTTTTTCGTAGAACTTTTACTGTATAGGTTAGGGTTAGTACGTTTCTACATTTAATGGACACTTCATTTAGTATTTTACTATGATGAGTTCTTTCTATCTTTACTATGTATTAATTTGACTGTCCATGAATTATGCACAATTATGTTTAAGTAAAAAAAACAAAATTGTAAAATTATAAATTGGATCTTTACTTTAAATGCTTTCATCAAATAAAAATGCAAAACAATATGTAATATGTATAATTTATACTGGCCCTGATAACAGTTATCAATCATAACATAAAAATAATTAGCAGTCAAAATTTCTGGTGCATCACAAATATTTTGCAAGTTTGTTTATAGGACACTCCTAGTGAAACACAATAGAACAGAGCTTTTTCAGTACTTGGTATAATTTGCTTAAATACATGTTATTGCTTTTTAGGTGCTGAATCCTTAGTTACTGTATAATTTTCCACCAGCACTTGTTCTACCAGAATTAAATAAAGCTTAAACCTGTAAACACTTGGAAAGGTATTAGATAATGGTCACGTTAAAGCAAGATCCTGACTGGGTTGAAATCAGGAAAGATACGGAATCAAAAGGATTTGCCCCCAAAGCAATTTTCCCAATCCTTTCTAAAATCCCTACAAAGCTGTTGCAATTAATTACAGCTCTACAACCAAGGTCCTTGCATGAACCGAACTTTTAGAAAGAAATTGTACAAAATAAAATTGTATAGAATTGAATTGTATTGTGTATAACGTTTGCAGACTAGAACTGCATTTACACTTACATTTTACTCTGTTCCTCATGCAAAGTTATTGTGTGGCTTCAAATACTTGGAATTTATTGGAGTATATTATTTAAAAATTGTCTTCCAGGTGTTTCATGGAAGAACGAAAGTCATATGGGTTTGAAACATCATGACAGCCAGTCAATGATAACAGTATTTATTTTTAGGTGAACGATTCCTTGAAAGCTTTCGAAGCAGTGCCTGGAACCTGCTTAAGTACCACTTTTATTTGACAATTTTTAAACCCAATGCATTGTCTAACCCAGGAGTCAAAGGTTTTTGGACCATCTGTGCTGTCAAACGAGGTCTGATGTTCCTCAGCAGTAAATGACGAAGACTGATCATTGAAAAACTGGCTCTAAATCAGGTTATTTGCCTCCCCGTGAAACCACGGCCCCCAACTTTCCCATGATGGATGAGTGTTGGATCAGAACGGGCAGATGTGGAGGTAATTGCTCTCTGTGGCAAGACAGCTGTCCTTATGACAGAGTCAAACCGGCTCTCATGGCTTTAACCCTCAGGTCTGGATGGATAAGGAGAAACTTTACCTGTAGCTTTGCTTTTCTATGAACTATAAAATAATATAATATAATTAAGGCTGTGCAACGATTAATCGCATCCAAAATAAAAAATATATTTATATACAGTATACGCAAATATTTCTCAAATATATACATGCACGTGTGTGTATTTATACAAAATAATTATACACGGTAAACACACATGTATTATGTAAACACAAACTTTTATTTTGGATGCGATTAATCGTTGAACATCCCTATAATATAATATAATATAATATAATATAGGCAGTCCAGGGTTAATGGATACACATGCTCTCCTCTCATAGAAATTAAACACTCTTTATCATAAAAATAACTCATCAATGTGCTAAAGAGACCTTATGCCCTTTACACAGTTTTTATGTAGTTTTTGGGGTCTACTAGAATAGGATGTTAAAAAAAAAAACATTTTTCATACATTTGACATTGTTGCAGCTCCTCTCTTCCCAGTCTGAAACGCCCTGTTTTTTCTTCTGAAAAGCACAATGTGCTCTGATTGGTCGGCTGGACCAGTGCTTTACGAATACGATTGGTCAACTGCTACGAGCGTGTTTGGGAAATGTCACTCCCGTCCCCTTACTATAAACACTAGTTTAAACAAACAACTAGCGCAACTCAAACAGGCCTAGCCGCCTTACTTGCGTATGCCTTGGGCGGGAATTATTGTGATGTGTTCGTTCCCAGAAGAAAACTCAAGACTGCCATGTAGGCGTTTCAGGGAGTTCAGAAATAATTGGCATTGATATAGAGAATAACACCCTTTGGAGTGACTGTGTTCTGTAACTTTGCAAACCTTTTTCATGCTCAAACAGCAACATGTCCCACTATAGAAAGTTGAAAAAAGCATAATTGGTCCTCTTTAATGTAGTGAGTTAGCACTTGAATGGAGAAGCAGTTTTTGCCGTTTTGGCAGTGCAAGAATATTGGATTAAAGAAATGAAATAATGATTACTGGCAAAAAAAGAAAGAAGTTAAATGCATTAACTGGTCATGTAAATACAGTGCAGCTGTTCCCCAGAGTGAGATACGACCTTCATTAGTTCCTGGATGTTCAAGCCTTGGGTTTTGACGGCTTTGGACAAATTAGTCAAAATATTATATTTTCTGTGTTACTCTAATACACATAATTATTTAATTTGGCCATAAATTAGACAGTAGCCAAGAGAAGGAGGCTATTAAACTCCATGAGTTTCTGTATATTTTATGAAAATAATGGGATGAACGATTGCGAAATTGCCTGTCAACCCTGTAAATTGCACACAAGGCTGACGGGCGCTCATGACAGCCGCAAGTCTCGCAAAGATTATGCAAGATGAAATAATCATGGGGAAGAGCTCTGATGAGAAAGTGTGAGTGTTCTGTCTCAACGTACTCAGATATGATGATCTGCACAAAGTAATTGGTGTTGGCACCCAGTGTTTAAAGTACACTTTCTAATGAACGAAAGTGTAAATTATGCTGATGCACGGAATTTAGCCAATCATAACAGATCTCTTTTACATGTAGATGATTTAAAGGGACAGAATAGTAAGTTAAAAGTGTACCATGAGATCAATTGTTCTTATTAATTAATAATTAATTGGTGCATTACAAAGCTAGTTTTCAGGCTACTTTTTAACCCCTCCTGTCAAATCATAAGACTTGATTCACTAATGTCCACTTTCCTAATAGGGGCGTAACGATACCCTCATGTCACGATTAGGTACATATCACGATACTGAACTCACGATACGATATTACTCCAAGACATTTGGTAAAAGGTTAACAAAAAATGTTCAGTTAATTAAAATGCTAAATTTGGTTTTACAGTACATTGGGTGTGGAAAATACAGAATTATTTTAGACGAACATGTTTGCACTCTTTCACTGACTAGATATATTTAAAATAATGTCAGCCACTTTTTACTGGAAGAGAAGACATTTGGCATCATCAGGACCCATAAATATTCCCCCATTGCATTATTATACATTATATTCAACATTATATATAGCAGTTTAATGCAGTACTGACACTCTGTAAACTTGCACTATACATACGATACATATTGTCACATTCCACGATACATATTGATGCATTTTTGTATTGCAATATATTGTGACAGGATATTTTGTTACATCCCTAATTCCTAATGGATAAAATTGAATCCCATCATAGTTTTTTGCCTGTTAAATATCCAGCTTCACCTGAAAATATGTCATATTATCTAAGTGAAACGAGTCGCCAACAGCATTTCATTCATGTTCAATACAAAGGGATCAGAAAGAGGGTTGTGAGAAACTAAATTATTATTTGTTTTGGTGCAACAAATCTTGACAAACATTACAAGCGGGAAAAAAATTCTTAAAAGAATTCAGTACATACAAAAAAGTAAGCAAAATTAAGGAAGCCATTGACATATAACGCCACGCTTTGTGCACACGTTCCTCTCACACCTCGACTGTCTGTCAGAGTAACCGCAAGGCATGATGGGAAGGAAGTGACCTTTACGACGCTGGTGGAATCCTGCAGGATTAATGGGTTAAATGTGAGTGCTTGGAAAATACATTGGGGGAAAGGAAAAGAGAGGCACATACATGAATCATTGTGAATGTCACAATCAAAAAACTGGCGAGAGCTAGCTGAATATGTATGTGTGTAACGGTATATGTATTCGTCCAAAACACCGTCATGGTACGGTGCATAAAGTCAAACGACACTCCACACTCCAATCCAGAAGGGGGCGCCACAACAGTAAAAAGAGCAGACGTAATAGAGAAGACTTATTCACTTACCCAAAACAAGAGTTCAGACAAGAAGTTAGACAACAAGAGTTGCTAGTAGCCTATATGGCGAGTTTCGAATCATTTTTGTGACGCGCACTTACTGTAATTTCTTAAAAAGCAATATTGAACTTATCACCTTATATTAATGAACTCTCACGCGCAAAGAAAACTACAGCGTAGACTACACACAACACATGTACAGTCAAACCAAAATTTATTCAGACACCAGATATCATTTTTATATTGTTTTACTAGTGGGTGCAGGACACTATAATTAATTTATGTAAATTAGGATAGCAAAATAAAGTCAACTGTGACATATTATACCCAAAAATTCTTCATACAGTGACTACCAGTAAAATTTATACAACTTTGGGATCAAAAATCATTCAGACACTTTGACCTGACCATGTTTTGCTGAAGTGTTTTTTTTTTTCTTTAATTGCTAATACGACCTTTTTACACCCCAGACTGAACAAAATGAAGCATTGCTTGGTAATTGTTTGAACTAGATTAAATTATCTAATTTTGTACTTGTATTTAACAGCTGACAGATATTCAATCTAATTCATCTGTGAGACAGTCTAACAGAAGATGGACAAAACCAGTGAAATATCAACTGATTCGATAACTCTGAGTTCCTGTCATTATGTATTAACATTTTCTAAACTATAGCGAAAAACTGTGAAAATGTGACAAATGTTGAAGGTGTCTAAATATATTTTGGTTTGACTGTATCTGTATATAATATATATATATCAGTTATATTTATGAATCAGTTAATCAGTTAATTATGGAATCATGTATTATCAATGTAATAGTACCTTAAATGCAGTTGAACTACTTTAAAATGATTAGTTTGCAGTTTGTCATGCTACATATTCAAAGTATGAGAGAGCCAATAGAGGCTTGTTAAAAAGTCTGTAATAATTTGTCTCCTTCCCTTTTTTCTTTTGTTTTATAAAAACAAAGAGATTTTGGTAAATTTTTACTTTAGTCTTGCCTTTTTTCGTCAACAATATTGCATGTTTATATATAGTCACAGTAATGGTTGATTGCCGGCATCATCTCGTCTTTTTGTCTTAGATTTCGTTAATGAAATTAACACTAATCGGAAAGCTCAGGTTAAGTGACTTAAAACAGTTTCTGTCTGTGCCAACTTGATTTTTCTCGCTTTCATCATTTCACTCTTTTTCTCGTGCAATGCCTCGTTTGCTAAACTGAACAGCCAATCAGGGTGATCTCTCTCGCCTACGGCCAGCGGCGCCATTTCAACATGCTGAAGTGGACGTAGATGCAACGTACAAACCCGAACTGTGTTTACTGTGTAAGTAAACTTACTGTTTACTGTGTAAGTTGGTGTTTTTTGGCCAGAGTAAGTCGTAAAACAGACCTGACTTATGGCTATAACCAACTAATAGAATGCCACTGCCAGTGAGTCACTAGCCTCAACACTATCAGATATAAACATGCCTGTTAGCATTCAGGAGGAGTCCCTGGAGCGCCTGGTGATCAGGAAGGAAGAGACAAGATGCAATTTGTCTTCCAAATGAGTCCCATCTGATAAAAAAAGACCCAATAACTCTGACAAACGAGATTGAATCCATTCACCTACTTTCATTTAATTAAAGACGGGATTTGTGGCGGGCCGCATGCGGGATTTCTGTGCGTTTTGTTTCAGAGTGGCGAGTCAGATCAGATATTATATATTACGTTTTAGAAGAAAACAATAGTCCAGTCAAACAGGGCTTTAGTCAATGAAGTCAAGGTACACTACACATCCATGAAAAATGAGCCATAAAACTCTTCATCCACTGACCCAAAACAACCCCTTGCCTTCATATACGGTTTGATAGAGGATAGTACGGGGAATATTTTCATATCTGTGCAGAGACCAAACAACAGCTTCCACCAATCAGGATTCAAGAGCGAGATTATTTGTTATGACTGATTCACGAATGACCTCAACACGATAACACCCTTGCGTACTTGCGTACTTCTCACATGAGGTGAGAAATCATCTCTGGCACATGGTGTTGACTGAACGCCACACTTTGAGGGTGAAACACAGTCATGGTGAGTTTAAGAATTTTTTGTGGTTCAAGTAACTTTAGAGGTCACAAACAAATTGTTCAAATGTAGTACACTGCCATGGTCAAGACCAGGACCCTGATTCTATGTGTGCTCCAACACTTCATGTGCAGTGAACTGAGGACTTGTGATCTAATATGATGGGTGGATATGAAGCTATTCGACAGGAAGACAGTTTAAACCTTTTGGCTGTAAGACTTTCTGTCAAAGAAGACATAAAAAAAGACATTCGTTTTAAAATCTTAATGGAACATGATACTGATGATGTCTAGTTTAATGGTGCATAATACAGTGACTCTTTTTGGACACTGAAGTCACACATAATAATGTAAGGATATCACTGCATGACATAAAAAAACAAAAAAACAAACAAGTGTCATATTTTAAAGAAAGAGCACAAGAAAAAAGAAGAAATTTGTTGTTTTCAAATGGTACAACAAAATGCTGCATTTAATAATTCTTTATGACTAAAAATATATTATTGTTTTAATAATATATCAAATAATAGATTATTACTAATTGTATTACTTAAAATAGAATAATCTTTTCATAAAATAACATTAAATCAAATTATTATTATTAATGAATATAAAATTGTAAATGATCATCTAAATATATACTGTCATTTATAATAATACTTATTTTAATATTATTATTATTATGTTTAATTAATTACTACTATTACTTAAAATTAAATTAAATTAGTTCATAAAAGTTATTTTATTAAATTAAACTCATTAATAAATAATTATTTACAATATTATATTCCTTATTAATAATTATTGACATAAATACTGTTACTTATAATATTATTTTGGCAAAAAATCATTAAAAGTAAATTTAAAAACATTCTGGGAAAAGATTTGTTTGCAGATGCCACCAATGCATTTTTATGCTATGCAATTAAATTAGTATATTTTTAAACTCTAATTGTCCAAATATTTTTTGGTTCTCCTTTATTTATTTAATTATATAAGAATTAACTTATTTAGTATTTAAATTCTTCCTTAAATCCTGTCCTTTTTTTACCATTCATTCTCTCAGGTTACTCATGATCATAAAAGGTGAATTTCTTTCAAAGAGAGAAAAAATCAATGTTAAACAACTGTCACAAAACTCAAGAAACCTCAAAGTAACACAAATAATCTCTCAGCACAAACTATGAGCACAGATCTACAAAGAGCCTCACAGAAGCACACAAGAAACACCAGAACGTGTGCCTCACGCATGACCTGCCAATCAAAGCTTCGCAGCCAGAATTAATTACAGGTGCACAGAATCTGTCACTATCAATTCCCCTCCGTTCCCGGCCCAAACGCACACCGTGTGGACCGTAACACAAACCAGTGCGGCTGCTATCAAACCAGTCAAAATGAATCAGTTACAACCACCAGAGAGGGAAATCTTTCCCTGCTGCAAACCTGGGACTCTCACTCACTGCTGAACTGAGCAGAGGGGCAAGAAATCAATGGAAACCTGACGTTTAGAATTTAATTAAGAGCTATTTTATTGATTATTTGTCTATTTGGGACAGACACTTATCACAAAAGAACCCTAATGAAAAGGAGGGAAATAGGAAGACAGAGTGAGAAGTGAGTATATTTGAGAGAAGGCAGCTCTAAACCCCCTCATCTCTTTTTTGGGGAAGATTACAGCACAATACATCTGCCAACCACGCAAAAGAAACGCACTACCGTGACCCAAATACAGTCGTGCTGCGCTCTGATTGGCTGGCGGAGTGCAGCCGAGGGGCGGGACTTTTCCCTCTCTCGCATCAGCAACTTAATAATTTACCGTTTTATGTAACCGATGAGGGATTCTGGGCTCATCATTTGCCGTATAAGATGGTTTCAACAACACCCTCTTCCCAGAATCAGAGCCGTGAGGATGAGTCAGAATCAGACCAAAAGTTTCACCGTGACGCATGCGATTTACGCAGAGGAAACGTCTCCGTTTGCTAATCAAAGCAGAGCGTGTCAGTAAAGACCCAAACAACCCACAGCATGTGCGGAATCTGCTCCTTTTCCTGAGCTCCATAAAACACTCCCTCAGCACCGCTGCGAACAAACACTGCTAAACCACACAGTCAACAACACAAACGCCCCAAGACAACTTTGTTAAACTGGTGCGTGAGTGCTTGGAAAGAAGCCGCAGTCTGGAATAAAGGCCCGGATACACTTTAAGCATAATCGAAGAACGTCACTCCGAACAAAATCATTCCAAAACTCAAGTTCATTTCAGGAGATTCGAAACCGCTTGCCAGACTTTGGCTCCGCCTTCAAACTAGCATTGGTGATGATGTAATAGGTAGGTGTGGCTCTGAGGCTCCGCCCTCTTTGGCACTGAAATCTTCTCCGGATCATTTCTTCTGTTCAGTCCCTCGTTGGGTTTCAATCAATCTATTGTATAAATTGCTATATAAATAAATGTGGCGTGACTTTACTTTAGTTATTTGAGTCCCTTTTGCACTGATAAGAAAATTTAGAGGATTAAAGCAAATAAATAATGGATTATTTCCTTCAACTGCAGATGCACACTGTTCGCCATGATGGATTTAGATTTATCGGCCAACATATCAGTTATCGGCTTTCAAATATAAAGAATTATTGGTCTCTGACAAAAAAAGTTTGTCTGTTTATTTCTTACAAATGTCATGAATTACTCAGTCATACATTTTGTTCGCACCAAATTACATTTTACAGCGTGAACTAACTGGTCCTGTTTTTGTTTTGGTTTCCCCGCATGACTTTGGTTTGCCTGACAGGTTTATGACAGCTCTGTCACTGCAGATTTATTCCTAAGAAACAATAACAAAATATTATGCTAAACTACTGAGTAGGGTAATATTCTTTCTTTTAGAGAATTTGATCATTTAAGTGAGGCTTTTTTCTTCATTGTTATATCAGGCTATGAGATGTGACATGAAATGGAACGTATTAATTATAGATTGCAATTTATATAACAAATTGAAATTATTAAATTAAATGCTGATTAGCATAGTATAAAAAATAGTATAGTATTCAAATAAACATAACAGAATAGAGAAAATATTAACATCTTTGTGTCTTGCAAAAGGATGGCTTATCAAAGCAGAAACCTTCTAACCAGCCTTGAGCTTTACAGCTATACAACACCACACACCACCACACAACACCACACACCACTACACAACACTACACAACACAACACTACACAACCCTACACACCACCACACAACACAACACTACACCACACAACACAACACTACACAACCCTACACACCACCACACAACACAACACTACACCACACAACACAACACAACACAACACTACACTACACCACACACCACTACACAACACTACACAACACAACACTACACAACACCACACAACACTACACACCACCACACAACACAACACTACACCACACAACACAACACAACACTACACCACACAACACTACACTACACCACACAACACAACACTACACAACACTACACACCACTACACAACACTACACAACACAACACTACACAACCCTACACACCACCACACAACACAACACTACACAACCCTACACACCACCACACAACACAACACTACACCACACAACACAACACAACACAACACTACACTACACCACACAACACAACACAACACAACACTACACTACACCACACACCACTACACAACACTACACAACACAACACTACACAACACCACACAACACTACACACCACCACACAACACAACACTACACCACACAACACAACACAACACTACACCACACAACACTACACTACACCACACAACACAACACTACACAACACTACACACCACTACACAACACTACACAACACAACACTACACAACCCTACACACCACCACACAACACAACACTACACTACACTACACAACACTACACAACACTACACAACACAACACTACACAACCCTACACACCACCACACAACACAACACTACACCACACAACACAACACAACACTACACCACACAACACTACACTACACTACTCCACACTACACAACACTACACAACACTACACAACACTACACCACACAACACTACACTACACTACACCACTCCACACTACACAACACTACACAACACTACGCAACACCACACAACACTACACAACACCACACAACAACACCACACAACACTACTAAACACACTACACTACACCACACCACAATTCTCTACACTACACTACACCACCGCTTCTGAACCTCTGCATTCAACACGAGGACATACTTTATGTATGACATCACATGATACCATCTGTACACTCATAGCGTGAGTCACCTAATAACTTATGAATACATGCGACTGTGGAGCGTCATGGTAAAGCTGAAAGTCATCTCTCCATCTCTCCATCTCTCCATCACTGCATCCCTCCATCCCTCCATCTCTCCATCACATGTATCTCTCCATCTCTCCATCACTCCATCACTCCATCACTCCATCACTGCATCCCTCCATCACTCCATCACTCCATCACTCCATCCCTCTATCTCTCCATCCCTCCATCTCTCCATCTCTCCATCACTCCATCCCTCCATCTCTCCATCTCTCTATCACTCCATCCCTCCATCCCTCCATCTCTCCATCTCTCCAAATTGCTTTATTGACATGACTATACATATATTGCCAAAGCTTGGAATATTGGCAAAGCTTGGAATACATAAAGTAATTATAAAGACATCAAATACAATTTACAATAATACAATTTTATAACATAAGTTACATTTAAATGTACAAATTAACTGTGTAACAAATTAAAATATTTGTGAACATTTGGAACCACAGTGTTTTAACACACACCCACACACACACACACACACACACACACACACACACACATTACTGAGGGTCACTGTGGTGGACAGTAGGGAGACACACTGAGGTCAGACACACACACACACACACACACACACATTACTGAGGGTAATGGTAATGGTAATTGATTTTGATAGAGTTCGATAGAATTGTAATTTACTTTGTGTTTTAGTTTCCTGATATGTATTTTTAGACTGTTAGATAATTTGGTTTATTCTGATGTGTGTGTGAGAAGCAGTGCTGGTCTGAGACTGGTTAGTGTTAGTAGAGTTAGTCAGGTTATGTCTCAGGGCCAGCTGACTGAGCGGACTCTTTTCGGGATTCAATTCTTGGGTTTGTAGTGCTTTAAAATGTAGCGATTCTGTGGGACTTGATTTTAGATGCATCCAGAATTTGAGTGATCTTTTTTGCATATTAACAATCAATGGGAATCGGCCTAATTCTGCCCTACATGAAACATTGTTGGGTGTTTTCCTTTGTTGTAGAATAATTTTGTTCTACTGTTGGATGTCTGTCCCATCTAGTGTAGCTCTGATCACTGAGTGGACCCCAAACCTCACTTCCATACAGCACAATGAATTGCAATACCAAAAATTGTACAGGTAATTCGATGTTTTGGAATTTTTTCTTAATTGCATATAGAGCTCTTTGAGCTTTATCTTTGAGAGCATACTGAAACTCCCCGATGCAGTGATGACCAGGCCGAGGTGTGTGTGTGTGTGTGTGTGTGTGTGTGTGTGTGTGTGTGTGTGTGTGTGTGTGTGTGTGTGTGTGTGTGTGTGTGTGTGTGTGTGTACAGTGATGACCAGGCCGAGGTGGGTGTGTGTGTGTGTGTGTGTGGGTGTGTGTGTGTGTGTGTGTGTGTACAGTGATGACCAGGCCGAGGTGGGTGTGTGTGTGTGTGTGTGTGTGTACAGTGATGACCAGGCCGATGTGTGTGTGTGTGTGTGTGTGTGTGTGTGTGTGTGTGTGTGTGTGTGTGTGTGTGTGTGTGTGTGTGTGTGTGTAGTGATGACCAGGCTGAGGTAGGTGCCCTGCATCGTGTGCTCTAGGGCGGTGGCTGCCTAGACTGAACTGGTATCTGTGTTCCTGACATCTGGGCTTCTTCTGAAAGACCCTAATGTTGGTCTTTGTGAGGTTGACTGCCAGGGCCCAGTTCTCCAGCAGTTCTCTGCCTCTCCATCTCTCTGTTGTGCTGCGCTGCTGGAGTTATTCATCACTTCCCGTGAGTCAGCGACTGAAGGAGAGAAACTGAGGCCAGAAGGTGCATGAGGAGGAAGGAACTTCCTGAGTGTTTCATTCAGAAAACTCTGCAGTGCAGCACGCTCTCATACCCGCGGGCTGGAGTGGAGGAACACAAGCAAACGGGTGCGAAACCGATAGCATGCAGCAGGAAAAAGAGTACTAGACCACATCCGAATGAAACAGCCGAGCTGCAGAGTTTCAGGCTCTGTTCCAGACGGCCACCATCTAAAGGCGTCACAGGCGGTTTCAAACAGCAGACGGTTGTGCTCTTACGAGATATACTTATACAGATGAACTAAAGCTGTGTTGTCTTGGTTAAAATCATAACTAAAAACATATTTCTAACTAGCTCTTCAAATTATACTAAATACCCCCTTGTATGTATTTGCATGCAAGTTAAATTATTTTACTTACAAACCATTTTTCTGCCAGGTCTATTCATTAAAAAAAAAATACATTCAAAATGCAATTCGTACATAAAATAAACTGAATAAACTATGATCACCATTTTTATATATATATATATATATATATATATATATATATAAAAATTTATTATTCTGATATTTTTGGATTAAATCCTCAGGGGAAAAAACATTATGTACTTCTCTTTAAATCTTATTTAGAAATAGAAAAAATAGCAAAACTGCTTTACCTAATACCAGTAAAACAGTTGTTAAAATTTTGTTACAGTCCCCCTGTGGTGAAAATCAAGGTTGTAATGTTGTTTTTATGTCTATGCGCTGTTTTTAATACACTTTAAGACAAATCATATGCAAATTCATAAGTCAACAGCATTGCTGAGTATTTTCTCCTTAAAACTGCAGTGAAATAAAGACATTCTCAAAATCACGGTTTGAAATCGCTGGTGTTTCTGACGTCACAAACTACCTTGTAACCAATCAGATCAACGTGTGATCATCAACGAGTGGATCTCTGAGCTGTGTGAGTGAGTGGAGGCGGGGCTCATTGGCATATTCATAGAACGTGTATACTAAATGAGGCAAGAGTGTAGAGTTACATTCAAGCTATTTTAAGGCATGACAGATTTTTTTTCCAAGGAAAAAATGTTTAAATATGTCATTTTGGTGATCAAAGATGAGATTAAGGGATAAAGTGATTGACTACAGTAGAACTTTATTATTATAAAACTTTTGCCCAACAAATCAAAGTCATGTGCAACTAACATGTCCAAAAAAAAAAAGGAAATACAGACAAGGTCAATGAATATTTTGGCAACACTTTTTATGTGTTTTGGCCGTTAATTAAAAGAACAACTGCGTTTTGGGGGCATGAAAAAGCAAACTTTTAAAAACGTGTTTCAAAGTACAAGTTTTTTAAAAAGATACCTTTATCATCTCTTTGTTTACAACAAAAAACATGAATTTGTTAAAACTGACGCCATGTGCGTATTACATGTTCCATCTATAGGCGAGTATTGTTTCTTTATAAAGTGACATCGCCAACTACTGGCCTGGCATGAATAATACAGCGTTTTTAGTCATTTTGGTGGATCCTTATGAATGGGGATTGTTGTTGTTTGTATGCAAAACCGGACGAAAAACATTTCCGTTTTTACTAAATTGCTGTCAAATAAACATACTCTAATGTGGATACAAAGAACACATTTCTAAGAACGTGGTAAGTGCGTTTTAAATTAGATTTTTTTTAAAGACTTTCCTTGGTCTCTTTTGGGGCCCTCTATACAGACCTCACAGTACCCTGCATTTCAAGCAAACAGTCGAAAGAAGAATTACAGAGTAAAGAGAGATGTCCATCGTAAATATATATATATATATATATATATGATAAAAAATATGGTCAGACTTTATATTTGACTTGTCTTTAACTACTAATTTTCTTTGACTTATTGGATACGGGTACTCTTAGAGTCACTACTTTCATAATCACTGTTTCAAACCAAAAATAGCTGAACGTAGCAGCTTTATTCCCTGTATTACCAAAATACTACTTAGAGGAGTCATTTTTCCTCTGTATTACATCATCTTTTAATTACATTTCAGTATCTGCATGGGGTTTCAGCACTCTCTGAACAGAGCTTATCAGGTGAGCTGCTCTCATAACAGTCTCTTAGAATAATGACAACTGAAGTCGAGCTTACACATCAAAACTCATCACTTGAGTCGTGGCCTACTGGTTAGCAGTGGTGCGCATGTGGGAAACATGACTTTGAATCTGGTGTACGACACTTCTCCATTCTCTTTCCCATAATTCCCTCTTTTCTCACCACTTTTTTATCAATAAATGTGGGACAAAGATGTTCAAATCCATAATTTAAGAACTTTTCTTGAAATTTTCAGTTTGAAATTAACTTTCCCATTACCTTTGTCCTTTGCTCTTGGGGAAATTTCCCATTCCATCCGTATCTACCCTCGCTGACCCACACACACGTTCATCTGCAGCAGTGGTATCAGAGCGAACACAAGCAAACAAGCGCTCTAATCTCTGACTGTGATTGACGCCACTCTCAGCAAATCCTGACTCCTAATCTGAGGTGCACAGGCGAGAAACAGCGGCGCTATTTATAGAAACACCATTTCACACACTCTTCCCCGTCACTCCTCTGCCTCGGTCCTGCGAGAAACACTCTTACACACATGCGCAAGCCCATGCTGATCACAAACTTCCCTCTCTCTCTCATGCAGAACTACACCGGGCTCCCAAGGACACTTTGTTCTCTTGGGTTTTAATATCCCCTTTTATTCTTTTGTCAAGTGTATAAAATAGGCCATTTTGCTCTTATTGGGACTGTTTTTAACTCACCCACATTATGCACTGAATTCTCTAGTACATAATCTCTGACTAAAAATATGCTTAACTGAAATGAACAAACCCACATACTCAGGTATCTTGTGCTTAGGCATACAGTCACTGTGATATAGAAATTTTGCAACTATATCATATTTGCAATTAATCATATAGTATTATAAAGTAATAAAACAAGGCCTCACACTTGATCTGGCTGTTTGTGGTCAAAAGAAATACTGTTCAAATGAGGTTCTTCAAGTGAAACCTGCTGTACAGAAACCCTGGCAGTGAAACACTGCTGCTTAAAGTGAACAAAACCAGTCCTGGTAATATCTGGTATAAAATCATTTTAATCAGAATGATAGTTTAAAAAAAAAAGTGTTAAAAATTGCTGTTGGCAAACTGATGTCCAGATATGCCACCAGTGACAGCATGACGGAGTGATTTATTCAGACACCTGTAGACTGTCCCCTGCAGAGTGTCCTAGAGCAATACACATAAACTGGCTGTTCACATTTTCGTTTTGAGCAATTCTCAGTTAGATTAAAAATAAAAAAAACTCCTTAGTAATTTTGTTCCAAAAGTGTGGGATTCTAAAAAATAAAATGAAATAAAATAAAAAAATTGGATCTAGCTACATTATGTGACTTACCCCATCCTAGTATCAAAATAAAACAAAACAAACAATACAACATATACCTCACACGTCGTGTCCTAACCAGACGAGACACGACTACGAGACACGACAAAATCAATTAAAAATCACAGCCAATCAAAAGAATGTGTGGGCGGAGTCTCTCTGCAAACACCCTGCACTCACAATGCGAGTAAGTACCACCTAATCAAGTACATCATGATCAAATTCATAAATATTACACCATTATTTAAAATACATACAGTGACTGAAACTATTTTTGCTATAGACTACACTTGTCTGTTCAGACTGAGTTGAAAGTTTTAACATACTTGTTCCATTTCATTTATTTTCATTACCTGAGGTGAATTAACCATTGTCACATTCAAGATGGCTATGAAGGTCACGATGATATTCAAACTCAAACAGTATCTGAGATTATCATTATCATACATTTTATTGAAAATGTCACAGAAAAATAGGAACTGTTTCTAAAATAGAATTGTTGTGTATCGCCGCCGTGGCTGGTTAGGACAAAAACTCAGATTCACATGGAAAAGATGCCTTTTATCATGTGTCGTTGCGTTGCGTCGCATCTGGTTAGGACATGGTGTAAAGCTATACAAACAAAACAAATAACAAAACAAAACAAATAAAACAAAAATATTTGGACTACAATGTGTGTTTAAGCGATGAAAACAGATAACAAAACAAAACAAAAAAGCTTGCAACAATGTGTCCCTAAGCTATCCTTTGTGGCCCATCCTATTAAAAAAAAAGAAATCATGACATCACACTCCCATTTCTATAGCATCAAATAACTAACTAAAACCAAACATATTTTAAAAACTTAAAAAGACCTAAAATTACAGAAACTTTTCAGGACTTGTCCAGCTCACTTGTATGTGGCCCATCCTATCACAACAAAACAAAAAAGGTTAGCTTGCAACAATGTGTCCCTACGAGACTCAACACCACGTCCAACCAAAACAAAACAACAAATAAGACAGATTACAATGCATGATACAATATATCTAAACAAAACAAAAACCCACACCAAAAAGCATGGTAAAACAAAAACAAAAAACACAAAACAAAACCAAAAAAAACAAACAAAGTGTAGCTAAACTATCAAACAAAACAAAAAACATGGGGCCAGACAACAAAGATAGCCTAAGCGAGCCCCGTCTGGCACTCCTCACCCAACCAGACAAAACAACACAGACTGGGTGCAAATTGCGGCGCCACATGTAGGGCAAGATTAAAGAAGAGCAAAAAGAGGTTAACACCACATCTACTCGTGGTGAGAGAGCACAGAGGGGAGAACATGTGTGTCAGCAGTGTGTGTGACATGATGCCACCTGGCCCTCCGCCGTCTCAGCAGGGCATCGAGGATGAGAGAAGCAGCTCGTGTGAACAGAGAGACTGAGAGAAGGAGAAGGTGATCAAACAACCCAAGAGATGAGAGACCGCATCATAAACCAGCAGACCATGCTCTTCCACATCGATGCACTACACAGCAAACCTCAACGATCTTAAACCCTGATTTACACTGGTCAAGGCGTTAAAGATGGACCTGACATCAAAGATGGAGTGCCTTTCATTTAAAGTTATCAGAGATGATGTTCTTGTTGGGCAAACAAGTTTCCTGATGTATCTGCTGAGAATCGGTTCCTCTGCACACCATCTTCAAGTACACTATCCTTTCAACTCCTAACACCTCATTCATCTTATTACCCTTTAAATGTGTCTTCCTATTCAATCGATACCTTCTGTGGGCCAAACAGACACTCACAGGCCTATATTTAGC
The DNA here is from genome assembly GCA_030578275.1 of Meda fulgida. NCBI lineage: Eukaryota > Metazoa > Chordata > Actinopteri > Cypriniformes > Leuciscidae > Meda > Meda fulgida. Next base: position 8,795,194 of record CM060640.1, on the reverse strand, counting down.
CGACACAAAAGATATAACATTGTAAAGAAGGGCCATCAGCTGCTCAAAGATCACATCAGAAAAGTCACATCAGACAGCGAGCAAATCAATGCATTAGGAGCTCATCCTGACATACAGGTGCTTTGAAGTCAAATCCATTTGATGTACGCTTAAAGGGTCACAGTGTAGCGCCTTTGTTCCCAGTCAGGGTGCTATTCCCGCTTTCAAATCCCATCTCGGATCTTCCAAGGCCAAACTAAACTATTCTGTAAGCTATATTACTCTTAAATAGTATCACAACTGCTTTCAGACATGACAGTACTATTATAGTTCATATCAATATACCATGGTGTGTGTGTGTGTGTGTGTGTGTGTGTGTGTGTGTGTGTGTGTGTGTGTGTGTGTGGTACATACGCAACGTCATTAGCAGGTTTTATGGCTCCATTCCATAACATGAGCAGTTCAAAGTGTTAAATGCAATTCAAAACATGTCATTTTAAAATATTAAACAATTATGAAAGCTATTGTTGCCTAATTTACTGTTTTAATAGGTTAGAAGACAAATTATTGAGCAATTAACATTTCTTATTCACAATTTTGAGCTTGTGGTCAATGTTAATCAGCTAGCATTAAGCGCCTTAGCTGCTAATTTGAATTTAGCATGTATTAACATTTCGGTAGCTAGCTAATTAGAGCTCTTATCTCAACACTCAGTTGTAACTGATTTTTGTCCCTTGCTATTTAAATGTTCACCTTTGCCATTGAATTTGGAATGTTAACAATTCAATATACATTTTTTCCTAAATAAATAAATAGGCTTAAATCATATGGGCATTATTACAAATTGGATACAGACCTACTTGACTTAATCCATTATTCCTTTATGGAGATAAGAATGGCAACCAGTTGCATAAAGCTAGCAGAACAAAAACCCTGAAAGAGCTTTAGCGGCAGTGTTTCTGTGGGAAAACTAAGCGTATTTGTTCAAAATGGTGCTTTAAGCCACTGTAAGCCTGCTATACAGCTCTGTAGGAAGATATCAAGCAAGACGAATGGAGCATACATATACTGTAGATTTCATTTGTCAGTTTAATATTTTTGCTAATAATTAAAACTCTCAAAGAACGTGAGCTTCAGCAATCATACGACATTTTGCTCAAAGAAGATCTGAAAGAATGACAAAGTATACAAAGATCAAAATAATCTTTAAATGAATGAAGAATTAAGTATGAAAGTTAAGAAACCCTGAACACAGGGCCTAAAAATGACTTTTTTCCACACCTGCTAATGCAACACTGTTTCAAATACTCACCAACGCCGATTTTTACTGGCGAGTGTAAATTTTAGGCCCTGACCACACATTACATGCAGACAAAAAATATATATAAGGCCTATTCGCATTGTTAATCGCAATCGCAAATACTTGTATGAAAATGAATCTTCAGCCAACATTTCCTAGCTGTGTATCCCTATAAACCAACTGATCCCATTCATTCAGCACAACCGACAGAGAAGCACTTGAGGTTAAGAGAGCGACGGCCCCAGTAAAGCACGGACAGTGAGACTGACCTGTTGTAAAACCGGTCCGTAATAAATTCTTCCTCCATTGCCTGCCATGCTGCTTTTATTATGGGCTTTTATTGCTGTTGCAAGGTCATATGGGGCGGCACAGAGTTAATGAAAGATGATAAAACAATAGCCTCGCCTCTCCCCATGTCTTATGCGTGTTTAGAGAACAGAATGTGCTAAAGATGAGCACCTTCTCCTAAAGCGAGCTCCAGCACACCACGGTTATATATGTGTTTTTATGTAGGAAGGTGTGGGAAGCCTTTGCATTTGCAACATCAGATCCGGATCAGCACAGACGCTGGTGTTGATGCGCTTGTCATATGCTTCATCACACTGTGACAATAGGTCTTATTGTAAAACAGAGGCTTCACAAAAGGCACTGTGACCAGAGAGGAGCCAGGTGCATTCTCACACACACACACACACACACACACACACACACACACACACACACACAGCCATACAGAACCTGCATATCTTCATATCCTCAACATAAAACAAGCACTGAAAGCAGGACTATACCACTAGGGGTCTTGCAAATGACGATTCTTGCATTCCATGGACAGTACACTATTTTTAATGTAGCATTTAGTTTAGCAGTTTTTTTTTTTAAATCATGTTTAATAGCTGAATTAACTACGGAACTACACTACCCACAAACCCGGGGAGAAAACCACCAATCAGAGAAGTCGCTGTTATCGTGGAAACAGAAAAAGAAGCAAAATGATTGGCCACTCCCATTTTTTAGTCTAAAAAAAAATTTGCAATACATTTAAAATGTTATTTTTAAACGTCAACGACTATTTGACTAGTAATATATATTGAACCCAGTATTCTTTTGTATTTTCTTGTCATAATATTTTGCTTCAAAACTTTGGCCCACAACTTCAAAATTTTGGGAGTGACAACGGGCATGTTAATGAAATGTAAATTATAAATTATGAATTAAATTAAAATATAAATTAACATTCCACGTGCCACCCCTGAAACTGTGACGATTGATATGGTGATAATCACAGTGAGGTGTAAAGAGTATCTAAAAATCATCCTTAAGTAAAAGTTCAGACATTGCAGTGAAACTGACTTCATTACAAGTTACAAGTCACCAATTAAAATTTTGTGTAAAAGTCTTAAAAGTATCTGATTTTCTAACAGTATTTTACTCGTACTGAATGTAGGCTCAAAGATGCACTAGTCCTCAACACCTAAGAGACATTCTAGTAAAAAAAAAAAAAGAAACAGTTGATATGTGAGGAGAGCAATCACATGTTTATTTTCTAAAATCAATATAAAACTGAACACCTCAAAATTACAATTGCAGGGTCGACACAACAGCCTCTTAAACGTCTACAGAGACTCAAGTGTCTGTTTAGCTCAAGTGCTCAAAAAGGGCATAAGTAAACCAATATCCTTGCAAATTGTCTCTTCAATTTAATGAATAAATTAGACGCTGTTAAGCAAAAAATTTTAAAGTCTCATCATTTGGATGAGTAGGGGCAAAACGCACAAAATATAGCACCTTTAATGCCCCGTAGATGGCGATCTCACTAACTTTGTATCATAAATAAACTGCTGCAGAAAAAGTTAGATGTAAAAATGTAACAAGTATCTGCATTACTAATCACACATGTATTGTAGTAAAGATATTCAAAAATATTGTCAAGTAGAGAGTAAAAGTTGCTAATATCTTAGTTCCTGTTCCATTCAGCTACCTTTCTGATTTTTAACGAAAAAAAACAAGCCCAATAAAACTAAGATTTTCTTTTCCACCACAACACCCATTTTCTCTGAAAGTATCAGTTTATCATGCTCCATCTTCATAGATGATTTAATTTCCTGCATTTAAAATAAATAAATAACATTAATACCCAAATGACTTGCTTAATGGAATGCTTAATGACATTCTTTTTGGAATCCGGCGTGTATTTCAGCCTCAGTGACTCGGGAAGGAAACCAAAATAACAAAGAGACTTTCATTGCAACGTGCGTCCTAGAATTACAAATATTAGAAGATTGTCAAAAAGCCAGTCTTTCAGTGATCTAGACGTGTGTGATTTTCTCAAGAAGGTTTGTTCTGTTCCGTAAGGCTGGGGTACCGGCTAATACAACAATGCAGGTAGTAGATCTGTGTGGTATCAGATGTGCCCCCATTCATATGAAAATGAGACATGACATGTGCCCATGTCTCTAGAGAACAGCATTAGCTGCGTTTCCACCGAAATTACCTGGAATAATTAGTCCCAGAAACTCATTCCCCCCCAAACTTGTTGTTGTCTGCGTTTCCATCGTGGTCTAAAGTACCGTGAAGATTAGGCAAATTAGTCTGGTGACGTAGGACTGTGCGCCACTTTTCATCCTCTGCATTTAAGCTTAATAAAGCCTGAACCTCGTCGTCGGTCCATCGGTCGTATTTTTTAAACCTCTATTGTTGATTAGAATACCAAAAAACTCTTACTACACGCGCTGCAAAAATGCTGGTTGAAATAAAATGCAAGTTGGAGTCAACCACTCAAAATGCGGCATAAACTCAACCAATCAGCATGTTCAGCGCCAAATCAGAAGATCGAAAGTTGTGAAAAAGTACTACCTCACGAGCAGGGACTTTCTGAGGGGGGGATTTTTATCTGGACCTTCATTTAGACCCCGCGGTCGAAACACATGAGCTGAATTCGAAATCGCCCCCTATATCCTCAAATATTGTGTTATTTGAGGGAACAGCCATTTGTAGTGGTGTCCGAAACCATAGTGGGCGTTATTGAGTGGACTCATTCAATCCCACATTGCACTGCAATAACGAGTGTACAACGGTTGTACACTCAACGGCCGTCCCAAATCGCTCACTCATTATCATTAATTTCTTCAAGTGAACTGTATTAGTGGACTAACATAGGGAATAGTGATTGAGGGTTTAGGGGTCGATTTCAGATTAAGCCACAGAGTAACACCCCAAAGTCCTTAATTCTTGGGGAAAGTTCCTGCGCTGGAAACGCGGCTATTGAAACCAATTGCAACATCATCTTTTGTCTCTACAAGTCCAGCAAATCTGTCCATGTGTGCCAGTTGGCCTTTAGCCAGAGTGACTCTCCGTTACTGGGTTAGAAGACAAATGGCCCCTTTGCACCGCCAGCCATCTGAGGTGACCCAACTCGTCCATTATGATCCAGTACTCAAGAACACAAAGAACCCTTGTTGAGGGGCCACAGAGGATTCAAAGTCAAAGAAAAACAAATACAGCAATATGATCATTTGGAACAAATTAGAACTGGTTCGGAATAAAATCTACAGCGTGAAACATACAGCGGAATTAGAGTCGTCCAATTTTTACAGAACAAATGACTCTTTTAAGTTGGTTCTTTTAAGTGAATCAACACATATCAAGCAGTGTAGTCCAATATTTTCTCCAACTAATGACTCTTATGAGCTGGTAGTGTTGTACTCACAGTTTCCAGGCCACTTTTTAAAGCTCTTGGTCTTGTCTCTGTCTCCCTTGCATTTGTAGTTGTTCTTGTCTCTGTCTAAGACTAAGAGGACTCAGGATTTTATTTCAAGACCACAACAGCGGGGATATCACTAAAGAGTAGAGCAAAGTGTGTATGTTTTTGTTCGAATCGCTCACATCATGCACATCAGCAGAGGTCAAACTGTAATTCGATGCATGTAGTAAGTTGCTGGCCAACTGCAAACGAATGTAAGTGATCATTTCGGATCTAGAGTAAATAATGTCATATATTGTATTGATAGTATACATTTATATTTTTTGATATACTGAATATGTAAAAAGTATGTTTTTTTTGTAAAACAGGTACAACATTAAGTTTAATTTAGGAGTTCTGACTAAATGAGAGAAGACAAACCAACTAAAACTGACAAACTTGCATGGAGTTCACTCTGTATCTCTAACAGAGTATGTGTGCATGAGTGCAGAGGCGGCACACGCTTGAAGCATGAGGTATTTCTTTAGGATGAAGTGCGGTTCAATAATAAGGATCAATGTAAATGTTCTGGGACGCCGTAGCGTTCTTCCTCAGTGGACTGACACTAAGAGCAACAAATCTCATTCATCCACCACAGTTTGAGTCAGTAACTACTGAATTCTCTCTAAAGCCTAAGAACAGTGCAGGCCAGATCACATGCTCACACACATTAATAACGTTAGCATACCAACACATTAGCAGGAAAAGATTACTTCAACCACAACAAACACTATCAGGTCATAATCCGTCTCATAGAGGATAAAACATGAAGGAGTCCAGGCCGTTATGTTGTAAGGGCACTTGGCAGATTGTGTGCCCAAGAACTGTGACATAACAGCTCAACTGAAGAAGAGGATTAGCTAAACGCTAACAATTAAAGATGTTTAGCTAGCACACTCAGGTGAAACAGAGATTGCTTGTTTGTCTTGACTTCTGTTGCCTAGGTGAACAAACTTTACTTTCGAGTAAAAGGTCTGTTAACACTAAATTTTTCAGCCTGAAGTTAAAAAAAAAAAAAAAAAAAAAAAGCACACATATGAACTCCTTCACACAAGTCTGAAATATTGTCTGGAATACTATATTGTACTTTATTGTATAGGAAATATCACACTGCAAAAATCTACAATTATTCACTTGACTCTGTATGCTACAGTTTCCAGCAGAAATGAACACTAGTGGAAGTAAAACACTAATAACTTTTATTCCTTTTGACACAAATCATGAGTTGCAGATAATCGAGACTAATAAAGACTTATTTTTCACCTGATTCGCATGTTCTGATCTCAAACCCTTTTACCATAATGCTTGAAACATGAGTCATGATAGAACTCAAATACCAGAAACCAGCTAAATGACATGGTTACTTCACCAAATGCATTTTTTATCTCAGATTGAAATAAATAAATGAAGAATAAAGCCAAAATATTAAATGTCATGAATGCATATTTACTGAGTAATCCACTATATTTTGTAGAGGGAGTCAAATCGACAATTTTCACCTGAGATTTGGAGCCAAGAGACATTTCTAGTTTCAACATTACTTGTTCTTCAGATATTGCCCTTTAAAGACTGTTCCACAGGTGCATGTGCAATAACTGTTTATGGCTCATTGAACGAGCATGAAAAACATTTTTTAAACGCTTTCAAATAAAGAAACAAAATTATTTTATGCAGTATCCTGAAAAAAGGGCATTTATTTAATAAAGATTTAATTTATTATTTGGATAGTGAAAAAAATGACCATTAAATACCATTGAAATGAAATTAAGAATGCAATATTGTATTACAACAATACACATGTTTTGTATTTGTGTTCCCCAAATGCATCCATGGCCAAAAAATGTGTTACCTCAGTTTAACTTAGTTAAATTGTAGCCATAAATTGTGGGGAAAAAAATCTTAATTTGTAGCCACAATGTCTCGTGCGGGGCTTCATATAAAGTTTCAGATGTTAGGTCAATATTCTTTTATTTTTCAGCTTCTGAAAAAAACTTCACCCAACCAATACCATTTACTGAGAATGACGAAGTTGTCGCAAATAATTTACTAAAAATAGTAATTTGTAAAAAAAAAAAAAAAAAAAAAAAAATCTGGATTATTTTAGAAAGTTTTTTAGATATTTTAGATATTTAATGTTATAAAAAATGTTTTTACTTATTTTATTTTTTTTATTTTGAGGTCCAGACAGGTCCATTTAATTAGCAAAATCCAGCAAACACTCCTGAGGGTAAAAACACCTTCTTCATTTTAGGTTATAGAAGACTTACAAAAGCCTATTAAATCGACCAGTTAAAGGTTGACGGCCGCAAAGAGCGTATGGCCTTAATTATGTATCTCTACAAACATATATTACTTCTGATGAATAATAAATGCTCTTCACCCACATCTATGAAAGTTCTTCTTAACACAGCGGGGAACCAAGATCTGTGTTTTGGTAGCTTCTCGCAAAGCTTTTTATCGAAAGCTTATCCACAACTGCTTAGAAAATACTCCTACTTCGGCCAACACACAGGCAAGTGTTCACAGATGAAGGTGAGCATTATGGGACCACTGTGTGTAATTTGATTGCGTTCTAGCACACCTGTTCCTGCCTGCCTCGCGCAGTCCCACCGGACGGGTGCAGGACCGGGGGAAAAGACTTTCAGCGCCGGTGTCCTCCATCCACTCAGAGCTGAGAGCTTAAACCTGACAGAGTCGGACTCGAGCGCTGTCACTTCCTGTGATTAAGTCCGGCAGCAGCATCTCGAATTCAAGGATCACTCTGGGAAATGAACAAACGCTGTGATAAAGCACTGACTCTTCTCCCAGCGTGCAGTATATCTGGCAGGACAGCAGCTCTAGGGAGACGTGCCGCTTGTGTCTGGATCCATTCAGTTAAAAAAAAGGTTCGAATGCAATTGATAGGCAGTGACAGAGTGTTATTGTAGTATTATTGGTAACACTTTACAATAAGGTTTTATTAGATAACATTAGTTGGCATTAACTAATAATGAACTGCACTGCCGCATTTATTAATCTAATGTTAATGTCAACGTTTAATAATTCATACTAAAATCAAACAATGTATTTATTAACACTTTGTTAATGCAAATTGAACTAACATGAATAAACAAGGAACAGCTGTATTTTTATAAACTAACATTCGGAAATTAGGAAACAAAGATTAACACAGTAACAAATGTATTGCTCATGGTTAGTTAATACATTAACAAATGAAACCTCATTGTAAAGTGTTACCATATTATTTATAAACTGTTACTATAAACATTTTATTACTATTTTAAATTAGCTTTTATTTTTATATTGTCAGTTTTCATTTAACTTAATTTGATTTAAAATTCTAAAATACTTATATATATATATACTTATACTTATTAATATACTTAACTTATTGAAATACTTATTAATATATATATATATATATTACTATTTTAATTCATTTTCATTTCAGTTTTAGTTATTAGTTAGTGCTTCAACTTAAATTTATTTCCCTTTCCAATGCAACATTTTGTTTAAAGTTATTCATCTAATATTTAAATTGTATTTTATTTCAGCTTAATTTCAGTTAATTAAATGTTTCAGTATTTTTAGTTTTAGTTAACAATAATAACCTTGCAGTGATACATCTAGTATAAAGTACATGTTTTTAATTCCTAAATTAAAATATATTTTTTTATGATTTTTGTGGGGCTTAAAGTCAAAAATGTAGTTGGTATGGCTGTCTGGAGATAAATAAAAAATAAACTAATTGAATGGTGGAAATTCTTATTATTATCATCATCATAATTTAAATAATAAGCAGCAAAGCCAGTTTGTTTACAAATATTATTTATATTTGAAAAAATATGTTTTCATGTTTTTCCCACAAAATCATTGTGGTTTCACAAAAAAAACCTAAAACATTAAATGATATCACAGAACCGAGCACTCATGACTGTGCTGAATGTTTTTTTTAATAATATTATATATATATATATATATATATATATATATATATATATATATATATATATATATATATATATATATATATATATATATATATATATATATATATTTCACACATGTAATATGCATACTATTAATAACATTTCATATAAAAAATAAAACTTTTTTTAAGGAAATGTCAAATGGTATGACCCCAAAAAACTTCTTGATGTTCATAACTTAAAATTGTTTGGTCTTGTAAAACAGTTTTGAAAACATTCCAGAAATATGTCATTACTTTTTACTTGGCAGTTACACCATTTGACATCACTAAATTAATAAATGAAACTTTGGGGTGAAAATTGAACAAAAACTTGGCACTTGCTTCTTAAACTAGATTTTCCCTTGGACATTCCTGTTTGTCACTGACCCTCTACCGTCGCCATCTGTCCTTAAAGCAGATGAATATGTTTAAACCAAATGGGTTTCATTTCATTTGTAACTTTCTTTTCAAGCGGAGAGAATCTACATTGGAACATTGTAATAGGAAATGCGGCTTTTGTCACGCCGGCAGGTAAAATATTCTCTTTATAGAGGTCACTTTATTTACAGAGGCAGCCACAACTGAATCAGGCCAAGCACACAGCAACCATTGTAACCTAGTTTCAGAGAAACAATCCACGTAAACTGCACTCTTCCCACTGGGAGATGATGAGAAAACACAAATAGCTGCCCTAGGGTTAGAGCTGTGTGTGAGCAAGCGGTCTGTGCAAAAATATGTCTTTAGAAACTTTCAACACAAATTCCATTTTACTTGTAATGTGACGTATTTACATGTCTTTTTCGGAGCTTGCTACTTTTGGACCCCATTGACTTTCATTGTGCGGACAAAAACAGCTGAAACTTCCTTTTGTGTTCCGCAGAAGAAAGAAAATCGTAAATGAGAGAAGTGAGAAAATTAAGATCGAATTAAAATGTTTGGGTGAATTATCCCTTTAAAAGACAGGCCTTCCAGGTTGAGTTCAACTGTAACAAGCCGCAGGCAACCGGTGTGAGCTGAAGTCCATAAAACAGAGTTCGCTGGAGAAACTCTGAGTGGGTTTATGTCAAATCCGGCCTTGAGGCCTGAATACACAACACCTGTGAAAGGAAAAGAATAAGGAGACCGTTGTATTCTCTTCTGTTTCTCCTGGGCTGCCTCATTAGGATCTGCCCGGCCACTGAACGCATGAGGGGAGATAGGAGTCGTCAAGGGAACAGATGAACGGAGAGAGATACGGACTGACATTTGCAAGAGAAGAATGGCAGGATTAGTGCGATGGGAACACAGCCAGAGAAAGATTAAACATGGGTTGGGGGGTGGGGGGGGTAGCAAGTTAGCCTCAAGTCAGGTCAGCCAAGAGGCTGTGAACTTTAACTTCTCTCGTGCTCCGTTACAAATTAGTCCTGCTGAAGATATGGAACTGTTTGAACACTCAGTTTTGATTTCATGTTTCTTTAAGAAATAGGTCACCCACAAATAAAAGTTGTCATTATTCACTCGCCCTCATGTCTTTTCAAACCCCGTATGATCTGATCTGAGAACATGAGAGCGTCTTCAGCACCTTGGACAGCACTCTACACTCTTCATGTACTGTACTGGGACGTCTCACAAACACACATACACCGCTCTGGACCCTTGGATCAGATCCAGATATGACATATTCCCACAGAGGACACTGAGCGAGAGGTCTGAGCCAGTCTCAAGGTTTAAAAGAGTGTCTGAGCTTCCAGTTCTGGCAACATTCACACATTGACTAGATGACTGGGTGAATCACACTCTGAAGCACTCGCTTTACATGAAGCTACAGCTAAAGAGTTGTTTTTCCTTTAAAAAAAAAGAAGAAGAAGAAGAAAAAGCAAGGCATTTTCCATACAGAAAAAAAGACCAAAAATAATTTTAACCAGATTGTGCTTAAAGGCGCTGTAAGTACGTTTTTGACTGTATTAAAGCATAAAAATACCATAATATGTTTGCAGATATTTAGGAGAGATGCTGAGTTCACATACTTGTGATACACATACATACATTTTGGTTGTTTGGTTGTTATATCTCACGTTGACAATTTACCCAATAGTATTTCACAAGCACAGGTTGCCAGTTGGCAGAAAACACAGCGTATTGCAGTCATGAAAACCAGCGAACAAACTGGGTCAGAGATCGCAGATTATACCCGACCTAAAAAGCCTCGGCATCCATCTAAAAATCTCTATGAACAGGAGCATATTAAATTGCGATATCAACTCCTCATTAATCAATAAATCAACTCATCAACTTCTGTGTAAGTCTCCTCGCCTTCCATTGTCAATTGCGCTTGTTCCTGTTGCGGTCCTCAATCTGGCAACCCGTGTCAGCGTCGAGTCTGGGGTGGGAACAACTCTCTCCAATATTTTGAATTTGGACTGTAGTACCTATTTCCACCACTATCTGTCATTCGTACAGACTGCACATTTAAATATCCAGAAAATAATGCAAAAACAAAAAGAAAAAAGAAAAGAAAAGAAAAGAAAAAGAAGGGAGGGGGGCTTGTAGTAATTTGTGTGCTTATCTCTAAATGGAGAAAAAAATAAAAAATTTCTTATTGACAATTTTGACAATTTTTATGAGATCCCCTATTCAGATTTTGCCTCCATAAATCCACAAAGCAATGGGCAGATTCACATAAAGTGAAAACACATGCCATCACAAGGCAATTATTACAACATTACAATTCTTGTTGCTCACGTTGACTTTGTTGCAAATGCCAGTGACTCTCCAAGAAATCAGACATAATTCAAATTAATTTAATTGAGTACTTGAGCGTGACTTCAGAGATCCACGTATGACAGGGAGCAGGTTTTCGTCAGGTTAGTCTTATAAGGAATAATTCACTTAAAATTTTAAATTTTGTCATCATTTACTCACAGGAAGATATTTTGAAGAATGTCAGTAACCAGACAGTTGATGTACCCCATTGACTTCCATAGTAGAAAATACTATGGAAGTCAACGGGGTCCATCAACTGTCTGGTTACCGACATTTTTATTTTTTCATTTTTATCGACATAAATTATTTTCATTTTTAAGTGAACTATTTCTTAAAGTCTTCCAGGAATACCCAGTCCCTAAAGGCGTCTGGAGTCCAAGCCTGGCACTCTTCCCCTGGGGTGCAAACACCAGCTGCCCGAACCTCCAGTCGGCCCATGGGAGCCCGGCCCGACCCGAGCAGCAGCCCGGGAACAGAGTGCTCTCCAGGGACGGCCCAAAAGAGCTTTCCTACTTCTATTATCATCTCAAACCCACTCTCACCTTGAGCCAGACACACAGACGATGGCTATTGAGCTGAGGGACTGTTTCCAAATCCATATCTGAATCAAGAAAGAAGAAAAACCTTAGAATCAAAATATATTCTAAACTCCAATAGTTTATGTACAGATGCAGTGAGCATCGGTCTAGCCAAATCAATAATTCTACTATAATTATACTATATTATAATTTGACGCATCATTTGCTTCTTTTATTTATAGTTATTTTGACATTAATGTTAAATAATTCATGTAAATAATTGAGAGAAAATAATTCATTTTAATATTTATTTTCTCTTATCAATACTACCCTTCCAAACTGATGAAAACCGCACCACTGTGGAGAGATCAGAGCTTTTTTAGTATTAACACCAAAGATGGTGGGAATTACAAGAGATTAAGATTCCTCACTTCAGCAGTACTTTAAAAAAAACGATCCATAAACTTTGCTAATTCCTGTTAGGATAAAAAAAATTCAATTGAAAAACAATGTTGGCTCCAGTCCCGACACAAGTAGCAACCCAGGAAAAATGCTCTCCTGGAACTGGCCAAACCCTAAATATTTATTTGACTATTGGCTACTCATGGTGATGTCATCTGAAATGTAAATAAGTATAAGATATAATATTAGTAAAAATAAATAAGTAAACCGCAGCACTACGCTTCAAAACTGCCAAAGAATTTCTACTGGGGGCTTGTTACTTATCTTAGCACGATATCTACAAGTGCATTGCATTCCATAACCTAGATGACAATATGATCAAATCTGAACCAAAAACAGCATTTGTACTTCTTATCATTCAACAAGAGGTTATAGGGTTGTAAATATTGAGTTTCGCAACCAAATTAGGATTTGGATAAACAATCCTGCCTATATAAACAAATATTCATATATTAATTCAGGCTTTGAAGCACACAGTCATTGGCCATGTTTGCCCAGACATATGGGAAGACGGGATAAAATATAATTATGTTTGGACACAGAAAACATATGGAGAACCATTTAAATCTGAAAGCATAATTGTTGTCCAGTGGCCAAAAGAAAAGCGAATGGATTTACACAATTACAAGCAGATATGAAAAGCTCTGGAATGTAAACGTGAATGTGTGAGTCAGGAGTGAATATATGGAGAGAAGCATTGGGAAATCTTCCAGCGTTTGCAGGAGATTATCCCTGCAGCGGGCCATCGGGGAGCGGGGGTTTCTGGGGAACAGAGAGAGTTCAAAATCTCCATAAAGCCTCAGAACGGAGCAGGTATTAGGGAAAGGGTTAATGAAGGTGAAAGATTAGTACAAGGCCACTTCTACGCTGAGCTGGTTAAGAGGTCAACATTAGTTGAGTTTGAGAAGTTGTAGAAGTTGAATACATATTATTTTTGATAATAATAATAATAATATAAAAAAATGTAATCGAGTAACAAGCGAAAAATCACATTTTGTCCTGAATAGCATGAGTGCAAATGTGATATTGAATTTATATAACAGTTCAATAAAAAAGAAATTGAATAAGTATCCTAAACATTTATGTGTAATAAATTCTATATTGAATCAAATAAAATTTGTATTTCTAAAGCTACTTTTTGTAATGTCTATTTTATGTTTTTATCTAATTTAACACAATAATGACTTTAAATTATCTTTTGGGGGTAATTTATCAGACAAATTTTAAATAATCTTTATGTAATTAATTTAATCGAATTAATTAATCGGCACATCACAGCTTGAGCAGAATCACAAATGTGCTCGACTACAACAACTCTTCCTCTTCTTGGGCTGCGTGTTCCCGGGGGCGGGGTTTATGTAAATTTTAGGGTTAGTGATGTCACTACCCCGGGAGGAATGTCGTGTAGTCCCTACCAGCCGTTTGTTGTAGTCCTTAAAAAGTGATTTCTGTCAAATAAAATATCTCCTTTTGTTTTGAAGTGTTGTAACTTTGCAGATTTTGTTTATGCTCAAACAGCAACATTACACACAAACTAAAATAGAGTATATTTCCAGTTCATAGGTTATGAATGAAAAGTCGTCAGCTAGTGCATTTATTTCTGATGCAGAACAAACAAAATCAAAAGAAATTTATTTTAATTATTTTAATTAAAAATAATCACTATATCTAAATCTTAGAATTAGAATATACATTTAAATAACTAAATTACATGATTATTTTGAATTATAAAAATTATAATTCTAAATAATGCCATTAATCAGCCAATATTTCAGTCTACCACAACTGACAAATAGAAAAACTACACTTTTGAGTTGGGCAACCGTTAACAGACGGTTGCAGAATTGCTGCAAATATGCACAGCTTTTCCAAACTCATTCTCATCATCATAATCTTCATCATCACCATCATATCCTCATCGTCTCCCACAGAGGCTTATTTGGGAAAGAACTGGCCAAGTGAGCTCTCAGTGAAATCAGGAAAGATTCAGGCTTTGCCCCCAGGCTTGCCAATTCTTGCCTGTGGAGCTTGGATGTGATTTCCCAAAGGGTCCTGAGAAACATGCCCTGTCTCATCAGTAAATTAACACACACACTCGATGCTTCTTCGAGGTGTCTGCTTCTGAAAGCCTTTTCAGAGGAGAAAAAACGGTACCAGTGGGTACGTCAAGCCTTGAGAATTGGTAGAGCTAAAAGTGTGTGTGTGTGTGTGTCTGTGTGTCTGTGTGTCTGTGTGTGTGTGTGTGTGTGTGTGTGTGTGTGTGTGTGTGTGTGTGTGTGTGTGTGTGTGTGTGTGTGTGTGTGTGTGTGTGTGTGTGTGTGTGTGTGTGTGTGTGTAATCCATAATAACTGGGAGACTGTCACATATGATGATCTGAAGTGTCTCTCAGTAATCTTATATAAATCAAATTGAACCTAGCTTGCACCCAAAGCCAACATCAGGCAATCAAAGGAAATTGCACTTTATCAGCAGATGTGTTGATACAGCACAAGCAGGAATCTTGCTAATATCTAAGGGTGATATTACATTGTTTGAACCCTTCAATCGTTCATTTCAATTGTTAGAATTAAACAGACTGTTACTGTATCTCTAAGACTTCTAAATGTAAAAGTTGTGTCTAAAATAAAATACTAAAATTCCAATTTTATATCTCACAAATTTCTCGTAAATGCAACTATTTCCTTATATAGGAACTTTATATCTCATAATTGTAATTTTATATCTCACATTTTCAACTTTTTTCTCGCAATTGCAAATACACTATATTGTCAAAAGATTCTTCTAGAAGCGCATTTGTCAGGCACTGATGTTGGACGAGAAGGCCTAGCTCGCAGTCTCCGCTCTTATTCATCCCAAAGGTGTTCTATCGGTTTGAGGTCAGGACTCTGTGCAGGCCAGTCAAGATCCTCCACACCAAACTCGCTCATCCATTTCTTTATGGACCTTGCTTTGTGCACTGGTGCGCAGTCATGTTGGAACAGGAACATCCACAAACTGTTCCCACAAAGTTGGGAGCATGAAATTGTCCAAAATATCTTGGTATACTGAAGCATTAAGAGTTCCTTTCACATGAATTAAAAACAACCCCACACCGTTATCCCCCCTCCACCAAACTTTATACTTGTCACGATGCAGTCAGGCAAGTCCCGATCTCCTGCCAACCGCCAAACCCAGACTCGTCCATCGGATTGCCAGACAGAGAAGTGTGAATCGTCACTCCAGAGAACACGTCTCCACTGCTCTAGAGTCCAGTGGCGGTGGCTTTACACCACAGCATCCGAGGCTTTGCATTGCACTTGTTGATGTTAGGCTTGGATGCAACTGTTCTGCCGTGGAAACCCATTCAATGAGGCTCAACGCACTGTTGATGAGCTAATCTGAAGCCACACGAAGTTTGGAGGTCTGTAGCTATTGACTCTGCAGAAAGTTGGCGACTTCTGCGCTCTGTACACCTCAGCATGCGCTGACCCTGCTCTGTGATTGTACGTGGCCTACCACTTCGTGGCTGAGTTGCTGTTGTTCCCAATTGCTTCTACTTTGTTATAATACCACTAACAGTTGACCGTGGAATATTGGAATATTTAGTAGTGAGGAAATTTCACGAATGGACTTATTGCACCAGTGGCAGCCTATCACGGTAACACTTGAATTCACTGAGCTCCTGAGAGTGACCAATTCTTTCACAAATGTTAGTAGGATCAGTCTGCATGCCTAGGTGCTTGATTTTATACAACTGTGGCCATGGAAGTGATTGACACACCTGAATTAAATGATTTGGAGGGGTGTCCCAATACTTTTGGCAAAATAGTGTATGTCTCGCAATTGTGACTATATTTTGTTATTGCATAATAACTCTGACTGTCACTTAACTGAACCTTCTTGTCTCAACATTATGGTGTCGCAAAGGTGGCCTTTTTTTCTCTCAAATTCAACTATGTTTCTTGTAAATGCAACTATGTCTCGCAAATGCAACTCTGTTTCTCTCAACTGCGACTTTTTTCTTGTCCTGACTTATATTTCAGTGTGACTTGCTCATAGAGTCTTAAGTCAAAAATCATAAGTCTGATTGCTTAGAAAAGTACCATCACACCTCTCCTAAATGAGCCACATGATATGAGGTATCCCTCATGTGTGTAGCATATACAGTGAAGAACGAGTTACACATTGAAGTTTAATAATGGTGAAGTAAGTAGCCTAGTGCTGCCTATTCATTCTGTTCGTTTTGCTAGACAAGGTGAACCAATCAGATTGCACTTAAGAGGAAAACCAACACAATAAAGACCCCCTGATGACCTCAAGCACCTCAGGGCTCATCCGTCACGACTCCACTGATCAGCCGCCTAATAAAACTTTTAATACTTCACTTGGCGTGATGGATTACACATGCTTAATTTCCAATGTTTCATCCTAAATCGCTTTTCCCAGAGCAAGGAAAACCTCAGCTCTGCGAGATGCTGCAGTCGAGCGTTTGACTCATTTGAAGGCACGATTGCATGCTAGGCCTCTCTCACATTCACGCTCTAGCCTTCTCAAATTAGCTTGGTAATAGCCGACATATCAAGGGGCTTTTGAAAGCGGAGGGGGGAACAGGGAATGGTAATGGAGTGAAATGAATGCTGATGAAGGCTTTTCATTTTTTGTGTTATATTTTACGCAGCGAATGTTCGCCTTTGTGTGAAATGGAAAACAAATCTGTCTAATCAACCCGTTAGATGTTGTGTAGTACGACTGAGCAGGTGTTTAGCCATGGTACACACAATAAAGGTTTAATGTTTTGCTATGTTTCTTCCATTTAATATGGTGATGTGCTAGAATCTTTAAGTTTTATCTTTAAGACTTTTGTTTGACAATTAATTAAGTTTAATTCCAACACGATGGGTTTCATTCACCATACGCACATATTTGGGCATGAGTGCTAGTGATGCGCGGGTCGTCTCATAACCCGCGGACCCCGCGGGTCGGGTTGGGGCGGGGAAAGAAATTGTCACTATTTACGGGGTGGGTTGGGGCGGGTCATTAACATTTTTTTTTTTAAATCCATGTATGTTGCGTGCAATTTCCAGCCAGAAATTAGGTTATTTGATAAGGTTACAATACGAAGGCTGTAGCACTGTAACTTGCATGATGTTCCCAAACTTTTGGTGTCACGTCACGAAAGCGACGCGCCTAGCAGCTCCCGCCGCCAGCCAGACAACAAAAATGGAGAAATACAAGAGAAGATGGAAGACGAGGTCCGGGAGAAATTAAAGTCAGGAGTTTACGTAACTAAAAGAAAAAAAGGTCAGGCTGCTAAATCAAATGTTTGGGACCGGTTCTCACAAATAGTTGCAGCAGAAGACAACACCAGTATCGGCTATGTTAAGTGCAACTCCTGTGAAAAAATATATAAACACGAGAGCCACAAAATGGGCACTTCCAGCTTGTCCAGACATATTTGTGGGGGGTCCAAGAAAAAAGACGACAGTTGAACGTCTCAAAATATTACTGCTTTCCTTAAAAGTAAAGTACCAGCACATGTCAAGTCCGAGGTCACACTTGTGTCGCTTGTTGAATTGTCCTGTTGAGATCTGCGGCCCTTCGACATAGTATCTGGAGATGGATTTCACTCCGTAGCCCAGTGTCTTATTAACAATGGTTCACGTTACGGACGTGTGGATGCCAGCAGCGTACTCCCTCACAGGCAAACTGTTTGCGACAGAGCCAAAGCGACTGCGCAAGAAAAAAAAGAAATCCTCTCAAAGAGGATAAATAAAGCTCTGGATTGTGGCATAGCTATTACCACTGACATGTGGACTGATGAGTTCAACAAACGAGCATACACGGCGTTTACTGGTCACTTCATTAATGACGACTGGAAATTGGAGAGCCGTGTCATAAGCACAGCTGAATTTGACTCTACTCTCAAAAAGACAGCGCACAACATCCATGAGCAAATTATTAAGGAGCTGCATGACTTTGGCATTGAACCTGCTCACATATCGAAAGTAATGTTTGTAAGTGACCAGGGCGCAAACATAAAAGCTGCCCTTCACAGCTACAAGTGGATTCCGTGCACAGCCCATGTCATTAACATCGTTCTCAAACACACATTTGATGTAAAAGAGAACACTCCAACATACATGCGGGACGTGAGTGATGTCATTACAAAGTGCAAAAGCCTTGGGACATAATCCGGCACTGTAGTACAGCTCCCACACACCGTGACACAGGAATGCGAAACCCGGTGGAATAGTAAAGTTGCGATGATGCAGTCAGTCAGTAAACAGTACCGTGAAATCCAACAGGCCTTGCAGGAGAAAGATCAGCTCCACAGAATGGATGGCATTCAGCTGCATGTGTTAAACACAGTTTCTGAGGTTTTGTTGCCTTTTAAAACTGCGAGTGAAGAGCTGGAGGGTGATCCGTATCCAACTATTCAGCTGTCCGGAGTACATGGCTTATATTCGGGCACAGGCAACGCAGCTGTTTAACGAGAAAATGTCCATCAGCGTCACCCACAAGCTTGGAACATTTTTTTGTCCCCGTTTTAAGTCCTTAAAGATGTTTCAAGCGGAGGAGAGAAACGAAGTGTACGACCAGGCCAGAAGACTTGTCAGGGAATTTGACAGTGCGCTGCTTACACCTGGAGCAAGTGTGAGGGAGACAGAGCCGATGCCCCGAGGTTAGTAGCACCAGCAAATAGAAAGGCCTTTTGGCCAGGGTCTTGGGTTTTAGCTACAGTGGTCTAATGTATGTTTAAAAGGTTAAATATTGTTATTTTTTATTTTTAGTTGACGAAGCCGAGCGAGTCAAAAGAAAAAGAGATGAGTTTAGTGAGTGGGAATATGATAGTGAAGAAGTTGCCGAGAGAGATGAGGTTCAGTGCTACATTGAGGGCCAGTTCTTCTGGGATGGAGAGGACATTTTAAGCTTCTGGCAGTCACAGTCAATCACCTTTCCTGTGCTTACCAAGGTGGCGAAAATGATTCCCTGTATCCCGGCCACAAGCGCATCAAGCGAGCGCACATTCAGCTGTGCTGGCCGGGTGCTGGAGTCTAGGCAAAATAGATTAAACCCCGGTACAGTGGACGCCATTCTTTTTTTGCACAGCGAACGTAAAAACGTTAAATGAACATTTCCTTGTGTTAAATGAAACAAAAGTTCAGCGGTTATGTAGCAGACTGTAAACTGTTGGCCTAAATCTGAAATAAAAAATAGTTAGATTAATACAAACGCTGCTTTGTAAATGTTTAAAAATGTTTCTCATTATTTTATTTTTATTTTATTAATTATTATAATTGTTTTTATTTTTTTACCTGATTTATTCATTATCGTCTGTTGTTGCCAGTTTACAAGCACTTTCAGGCTGAAATAAAGGCTTTTACATTACAATGCCTGTCTATTTAATGGTCGCGGGTACGGGGCGGGGCGGGTTGTAAAAATAGATACAGTGGTGCGGGGCGGGCTGGGGCGGGCCAAATAATTTCATAAAAGCGGACCCGCGCATCACTAATGAGTGCACAATCTGAGTGCCAATAGTTGCATTATAGCTTGATCTGGGATAGGTTCTACACATAAATGCATTAATATTCAAATTATTTTATGAAAAGGTATCGAACAATTACTGAAAAAACAATGGTTCAAACTAATGGTAGGCTTATCTCAAATACCAGATTTTACTCAGTAACAGTGTTACATTTACATTTAATCATTTAGCAGATGCTTTTATACTAAGCGACTTACAAATAAGGAAAGCAATAGAAGCATTCAAACCAACAATAGGTAGGTTTAGCACAGTACTGGGCGCTCATGCAATGTGAGCAATGACGTACATCCGAGTGAACGAGACGGAGGGAAGTAGCGAGTGAAGGGCATGACAATTTTGGACTGGAACGCAGCCCTGGTGTGAGTGAGTGGAGGCGGGGCTAATTTGCATATTCATTGAATCTCGTATACTAAATGAGGCAAGGGTGTAGAGTTACATTTCAGCTATTTTAAGGGGGGAAATAATTCAAGGAAAAACCATTTAAATATGTAATTTTGGTGTTTAAAGATAAGTTTAAAGGGATAAAGTGATCTTTAGGAGTTATTATTAAGGGGGAAAGTTACAAATGTGTTGGTGAAAGTTACTTTTAAAAGTAAATCATTACAAAATTGTGTTACTGCCTGAAAAAGCAACTAAATGCATTCAGGTACTCTTTATGGAAAGTGATGCATTATGTTACTTTTGGGGGAGGAAAGTTATATTTTTGGCAAATGTAAAGACCTTTTCACACCAAAAATGAAATTATGTACACCTGTACAGTAGAGGGCGCAGCTCAAACAAACCTTTCAGCCACTCGGGATTGCAGAAGAATAGGAAGCAGGAGAAGAAAGTTCAACACTCTTACTTGAATGATAAACAAATGTGGTTTATCTGAAGTCATTTTTGCTTATTTGTATAGTTGAACTGGGTCATCAAATGTCAGCAGCAAAGACATTGGTTAATAAAGTGAGATTAAATACATAAAGTATGTTTGTGTAATTAAACATTTAATTCATGCAGGTTTGAGTGATATTTTGAGTTTGTATTTCACTGTTTTTATTCAGTTTGAGGAAAACTGAATCTGTTTTTGTGCAAGTGTGTGAGATTGGGAAATGCATGTTTACATTAGATCTACAATAAGAATCATGTTTACACAGCGCACACAACGTCTCATGGGGACAGGACAGGTGTCTGTCAGTCAATAAATTGGAAAACTAATTACTTATTTGAAAAAGTAACTCAGATATTGTGTTGAAAAAAGTAATCTGATTACATAACTGGTGTTACTTGTAATGCGTTACCCCCAATGCCCCAAGTCACCTTTATTTATATAGCGCTTTTTACAATACAGATTGTTTCAAAGCAGCTTTACAGAGATAAGAGAAAAATAATGCAACAAAGTTTGTTACTAGAAGAAAAAAGAGTCATATTCCAGCTTAAGTAAGTTCAGTTATGGTTTGTTGTTGTTGTAAAAAGTTATTAATTTTGTTAATTTATATATACATATATAGACGCTCTGGAGAAAACTGATGTCATCGTCCAGCTCAGTTCAGTTCTCATAATATGTACATAAAATACAGTACATCTTACAAGAAATGAGTCAGATATTAATTCAGCAAACTTGACCAACTGAGTTCAATCAGTGAAGGATTTGTTAGACTGATTCAAAGCAACGACTCCTGAGCATTTTCGAACAATTAGAAGAACCGTCTCAAAAGAGTAATTTGCTTATGAATCAGACGACACCGTTTATTTCTGCATACGGCCCACAAAAAAGTGCTTTCTTGTTATTATATCGCAATACACAGTCTTATCATGTCATCATCACATTAACGATGTAAAATATGATTTCTCTGATTCAGATTCATTAAGAAAATGAAAAAAAGGTAAGAATAAATGTATGTGCATTTACAATTGCCGTGTCAATTTATTCCTAGTTCTATGTAGAATTCCTGTAATTAGGCAAAAAGCTATTGTAAAACAGAATCCTCTTTAATGTCAGAGGTTAAGCGGTCTTTTGCAATACTAAAAAAAGGCCTTGCTTTTTAAAAAGATTAGCTTTGCTAATTCATGTTCACGATGAAGTATTTCACACCCAAAAAACATGTTGTATTTTATACTCAGAACTATAGTCTTCAAGGTTGCTTAACCATCATACTTTATCCTTTTTGGTTTTACTAAATGTTTATCTCAAGCTTAACATCTTACAGGTGATTTGACCAAAACAAGATTTGTCAGTCAGAAGGTTTTGAAC
The DNA here is from genome assembly GCA_030578275.1 of Meda fulgida. Lineage (NCBI taxonomy): Eukaryota > Metazoa > Chordata > Actinopteri > Cypriniformes > Leuciscidae > Meda > Meda fulgida. The sequence continues at coordinate 8,772,723 of CM060640.1, read as the reverse complement.
AGAAGACTTCAAATCAGCCAAAGGAATTACACTTATCTTACAACAGGTTTCTGTAATAATTCAAATGACAATGTGATAAAATATTAGGATTGTGATAAAAGCCTCTCGGTTGTATTTTAAGTCTTCTGCTTTGTCTGGCCATCTGGCACTACATTTAAAATGCTGGGATATCAATTCCACTGGTTAGGCCTTGAACAGGCCCAGCTAAAATGCTGGTGTGTTTTTTATTATCGATGGTGATAGAGCACTACTCATCAACATCATTGAATTGTGAAGGTCTCCAGTTTCATTGTCAGAATACAAATGCCAAATTTCACGGCTAATAAGCAAATCAAAATGAAGCCCCTAAAAGTTGGCTCCCGCCATATTTCTAAGCGTAGCCTTTTACTCAGGCAGTTATTTCTCTCGGATTGCTCCTCTCAATTCATTAACTTCAAAGCGTATTGTTTGCCCTTTCTTCTCCAAGTCTCGCTCCTTCTGAGTTTTCGCCCCAAGTGCTAGGTATGCTTACTCAAACCCAAGCACCAGAGTTATACCCTTTTATTTCTTCATATTCTTTCACCATTCCTACACAATGTTTTCATCAGGAATTACAAAGCTGTTTTGTTTTGGGGGTTTTTTTGTTGTTTTTTTGCATGTCATGCATAAAAAGCAATTTTTACACTAGCGGGATCATAAGATGGTGAAATGAATTCAAACAAATGCTATGCGGTGCATCTCTGCCTGCCAGGCACCGTAGACTAATGGTTACGGACGTGGGCCGCTGTCAAAACAGTTGCAGGATTGATTTTAGGCAGGAATGAGCCATGAAATCCAGTCGAGGTTCCAACAGATGACCATCCAACATCCATAAACCTCATATTCAGTTTGACATGAATAAAATGAGACTCAGCCACGGTGGGATCCCAATAGAATTTAGTGGATTCACAGCGTGAACTTAGATGTAACAAACTCCTAATACTCAGATTTGAATACAAAGTGTTAAACTTTGGTGTGTGACTGGTCCCGCACCATTTCTGAGCAGCCTAGCTTATAATTTTCACCTGGTAGATGACTACATTTTATTTTGCTGTAATTAGGGCAATGTACAGGCACCAGAATATCACTGATACAGCGAATCATACATAAATTGTCAGACCAACAATATTGTGGCAGCGACGTATGCAAATACCACTCATATCTGCTTCAGAAAACAAAGATCTTTTTAGTTTTAGTATTTCAGTTTTATAAAAAAATATTTACATTATTTAAATATATACAAATTATATTATCCAATAAAATAAAAACATTATGCAATTAAACTATTTTAAATGATGTGACATTTATGTGGAGTTATTTTGTTATTTTTGTTGTGTTATTTTGTTATATATTGTTACAATTATTTTTATTTATTTTTATTTTCTTGATATTTCAGTTCTTTAGGTGACGTTCGAGAAGTGGCATTTTTTCAATTAGTTGACATACTAAGACAAAAAGAAAAATATATAAATAAATATGATATTAAATAAAAAACATATGAAGAATTAACAGTTCCATTGCATACTCATTTTCACTAGTTTTTTTTTTTTAGTTTTTGAAAAGACTAAATTAAATTAATTCTGACACATGATTATTTATTTTGTCACATGATCCTTCTGAAATCATTGTAATATGCTGATTTGGTACTCGGTTATTAATAATAGCTATCATTATTGTCAATGTGGAAAATGTTTTTGAAGCTTAATATTTTGTGGAAACTGATTCATTTTACCCCAAACATTTGTATGGTAGAGTATCACAGTTTCCACAAAAATATGAAGCAGCAAAACTGTTTCAACATGGATAATAATAATAAAAGTTTCTTTAACAACAAATCATCCTAGAATGATTTCTGAGGGATCATGTGACACTGAAGACTGGAGTTATGATGCTGAAAATTCAGCTTTGATCACAGGAATAATTTAATAAAATTAAAAAATTTCTATTTATATAGAACAGTATAGAAAAACTTTTTAAATTGTAACAATATTTACCAATATTATAGTTTTTACTGTATTTTTGGCCAAATAAATGCAACCTTCGTGAGAAGAAAACTTTTCACCAGTAGTGCATATGATCATTTAATTTTTGTTCGTTTTTTTCTAAGCTAAACCCTGAAGCTGTCATGAGGTGTGACTTTTCAAATATTCCATATAAATATAAAAAGAACACGTTTTTGCTAAGGGAAACATATCACATATTCATTTCTAATCATTAGTCTACTGAAATCAAGAATATCAATTTGGGCGCGAGTCTATGTGTAAGAAATTTCATGATATTTCATAAGCGTACAGCTGGTGCTTTGAAAGACGGGACCTCAAGGATGTGTGTGTTTCGTTTGCTGAGCCTCGGGGATTCACTCTCACAACCAACACAAGAGAAAGACGATTTTTCTGTAATCTCAGAGGAATCCAGAAGCCCTCCAACACTCCACCGACGGCGGAAGAACATGTTTGAGAGCGCAAACGCCGGCCAAATACATTCACAAGACTTCTCCACAGCAATACTCTGTGGAATGAGATATAAAGAACCTATGACAATATGTTAAGCTACATTAACAAGCTAAAGCATGGTCACCTCACCATAAAGCAAACATTGCTACGACCATAATAAAAATAAAACTGGAACCAATGTTAATGAGATCATTACTGTAATTTTCATGATTCAAGAATCATCCAGTCCAGATGATTTTTAAATAAAATTTCCGCACAAGTAAAAAGTGATCAGTTGATTTAACTTAAAAAAGTGAGGACAACGTTACCTTAAAATTATTAAGTAATAAACATAATGCATAATTGAAAACAAAAAGTTATGCGAACTTGACAATTCCACAAAACGTAATTTTTTTAATTACACATGAAGTGTATTAACTTAATTTGAAGGTAACGGTGTCCTCGCTTTTTTTAAGTTAAGTCAACTGATCACATTTTACAGTAATGAATGTTAAAAATATATTCTTAACAAATGTGCATTGTTTAAATGTTTCGGGTTGGTAAAATGTATAATATTTTTAAAATAAGTCTCTAACCAGAGCTGCATTTATTTGATAATAAAATACAGGAAAATAGTAATATTGTGAAACTGTTTTCTCATTTAATTATGCTTAATATGTTTGTGAAAGCCATGATACTGTTTTAAGGATCCTTGTAATGAATAAAAAAGTACCAAAAAACAGCATTTAATTCATCTTTTGTAACATTATTTAAAAAATTAAGTCTTGCTTACTTTACGCATTAAAGCAGGCTACTTAAACGTTTAACGCACATCTATCACAACGCCAAAATGCAAGAAATCTTTATTGCAGAAATGTGCAATAACTGCTTTTAATTTTTCTGATTTGGGGGGTGAAAGATGACCCAGGCTTTCCCTAACAGATTCACCCAGATAGATGTGGGCATGTTTCTTCAGTTTGACACTTTATATGACTGGTAATCGTCCTCTAGTTCTTCCTCACATCTCAGGGTCACATGACCTCGGTCTCTCTCGATCACAGACACACAAGACTGACAAATGTAAAGACGACTCAGTTCAGATTTCACTCCTGTGAGAATGACAGCCATGTCTTTGACAACATATATAGTATACCAAAGTCCAGAAGCTGGATGGAGAGAAACTTGGTCTAGGAGACGAGTGTGTCAACAGTAAAAAAGAGATTTTGCTCAAGGACGGGGAACCTGACCTTTCTCTCCCAGCATATTTCAAATCAGACTACGACACAATCTCAGACACCAAAAGTATCTAAAATCAAAACCCAAACAACATACAGTACTGAGATCCAGATGCTCCTGATTTAATAATTAAAAAATTTAATAACAAAATTACCAAAAATTTAAATGAAAGCTTAAAAAAAAAGATAATTCAAAGCATAATGGTAAATAATACTAAAATAACACTGATATGCCCCAACATTATGATAGCCTACATAATGAACAGCAATATTTACCTATATGCATAAGGACAGTCGCCTCTGTGGACTTTTTTGAACAGTAGCACAATACAATTGAGTCATTGAATCAGTGTTTTAAACTAATCAAAACACACTGTTCTTTAAATGAGAAAAATCAGGACAAATCAGGATGGATATAATCAAAAGGACAATGAAATCAGGATTTGGTTCTGTAAATGGTTTTGCAATGCTCTATGCTGTTATTTTTAGTACAAAACAAAATTATTATTATTTTTTGTACAATGGCCATATCTCTCAAGTTCCAAAAAAGTATCAAAGTGTGACTGCAGGAAGAGCAGACAGAAATATAAAGCTTTATTCACTCATAATGTTGCCCTCTACCAAAGGCGCTTTCGCACCAGAGGAACCTTTTCATAGTTCTACCAGAAACACTCGAAAGGTGAGATGATATCACGATGACATTTATTAATTAATAGACCAGAAAATGAAAACAGAAATATTGAATGATAAAGTTCTTTGGCGCGGGCCCCGTCCATAGCTCGTATTCAGAGGTTAGCGGACTCTGCATGTCCTGCCCGAAGATGGAGGCAGGGGCGCAGCCGACCCCCGGGGAGGAAAGGACAGGGACCATCCTGGTGGTGGTGGGGAAGATGGTGAATGTTTGCATCATCATCTGCAAACTCAAACATGTGTAAGTAACGATCTTTCATACTCTAGGTATTAGATAGTGATTGGATAACCAGAAGTAATGAGTGACGTAACATTGAGTCTTCCTGGCAGAACTTTACGCTAAAGCTTTCATTTCCTAGAACTACTGGCGGAAGTACCTGGATTTTGGCGTATTCTCAACGCAGGAACTAGAAACTATTTTAGTTCTAGGAACTCCTTTTGGAGGAACTAATTTAGCTTGTACTTCAGAGTCGGGTCTAAACCAGCACTATAGGAACTACCAGTGATGTTAGTGAACGCTGATTGGCCGAACAAACGCAAAACACCAACACCCACCATTTTTAAAAAAGCTGTGTAAACACACAGATTACAGCCTATATATTTACTCCACAAACTAACTCTACGAACAAGGAGAACAGTGATAGATGAGCCTCTTAACCTTTACGCTGAGGAGAAAATCCAACGCTACTTTGAGGGGACCAAGAGAAACATGACTATGTATTTCTGCTCCGCTAGCAACACTGGACATCAACCACACGGCATACGCTAATACCTTTTCATATACTGTCTACTTCCTATGTATAACAGTTCTTTCTAAGACAGGACTGCTAGACAGATCATAAACTAATGAACAAGGACAATTTGAGGCGTTCTCAGTGCCGTCAAAATAAAAGTCACGACAACAAGCGTGGCTTACGTCACTTCAGAGTTCCTACTGGTGGTGCAAATGCAACCAGGAAAATGTTCCTAAGGGAACCATTAGTTCTCAGGGAACCACAAAGCCCATCAAAACTCTGAAAAATCATTTGCAATCTTTTTCAGATTCAAAAATAATACCTTGACATGTCGCAATAGATATTGATATCCTTCCAGGATGGGGAATGAGATTTGAGAACGACAGCGGGGGGAAGATTTTCAAAAGGCTGTTTTTAAAGCTATTAGAAGAAGGTTTCCTTTCGAATTTGACAGATGTGATTACCATCCTCTGCCATTGTATGTAAATTGTATAGTAAGAATAGTAAGAGGAGTCTCCTCCTGGGCTAATCAGGAAGACAAACACAATGCCACCCAGTCCATCAAACCTAGATGTTTTAAATGTGAAAATGCTAATCATAATCTCACACACTCTTTTTTGTATTCGGCCACCTATGGAAACCGGGTTGACCTTTTGTGACCTTCCCCAGTAGCCACCTGCCAGTTAGCCCATTCTCCATTGATCCCCTCAGAGCCCATTTTTCCCCTCCTCCAAGTTAACCACACCAAGAGTCCCCATCACCACACCAATTACAATACACATCAGCCTGTCTCTCGCCGACTGTCCCCAAACCCTCTGATCACGGGGCTCTTTCAACCCCCAGCCTTGAGGCTTTCTGCCGGGACAGCAGCCCATGAAATCTCCCTCCGCATTCGTTAAAGCCAGAGGAAACACAGAAGCGCCCGGGGCTGTGGAGCAGGACAGGCTTGAAAGGATGTCTCAGCACATTGCACTTAGAAACATATTGACTCGCCTACCACACTTTCTCCAGAGTAATTGCGGTGTCTTCGCGCTCTGCGATGCCTCCCTCTGGGCCTTCGTCGGGATAGAGCTAACGTTGTTACAGTGTTAATGTTGTTTATTTGTTTACTTGTTTACTATGACCTGTATCCAAGAACAAAAGGAGAACAGCAGATCAGTCCTACACGCCGTACAAACAACTGTCAGACACCAACTGAAAGTGACGGATCAAAGCTCGACTTTCCTGATCAAAGCGTTACGTATCGAAGCCGAAACACTTCTGCATATGCACGTAGGTGTCCTGTGTTGTTTTCTTTTTGTCCTCTCACATGACAGACATGTCCTACTTAGAGATCAGTTCATGGCTGTGGAATAAATGCTAATATATCCATGAGCACAACAGTACAACATACTGAACAAACTTCCATCCCTCACGTCAAATTAAATATGGCATCAGTTAGTTATGTATGTGCAACACACTATTTTTTTTAAGTCCCCCTGTAGTCAATCATTTTATCTTTTAAAACTCATCTTTGATAACCAAAATGACATATTTAAGCGTTTTTTCCTTTAAAAAAAAATATAGCTTGAATGTAACTCTACACCCTTGCCTCATTTAGTATACGCGGTTCTGTAAAAATGCAAATGAGCCCCGCCTCCACTCACTCCAGCTCAGAGATCCACTTATGGACGATCACACATTGATCTGATTGGTTGCAAGGTAGTTTGTGACGTCAGAAACACCGGCGATTTCAAACCGTGTTTTTGAGACTATCTTTGGTTCACTGCATTTTTAAGGAGAAGATACTCAGCAATGGTGTTGACTTATGCATTTGCACATAGTTTGTCTTAAAGCCTATTAAAAACATCACATAGACATATAAACAACATTAAAACCTTGATTTTCACCACATAGGGACTTTAAATTGATTAGTCGTAGTTGTCTGAACTACTAGTAGACTAATATTTCTTGAGAAAACTGGTTTTAGGTTAACCCAAACAGAAACAGAGGGACTTTTAATATAATTTCCAAATATCTACCTCCATGTATTCTTTTAGCTGTGAAATCTTAGCTGTTTTTATTATTATTATTTGATTTGCCATGTCTGCGATCTTTACAGCGTTAAAACCTATTGCACAATTCGATGGCATTAATCCTGTCAAACACATCAATCCACCTTGTGTCTTCATTAGGTATGATCCGTCTCTCATGCATCTCATGGGATCTGTTGGCACCTGTGAGTGTGTATGTGTGCAAGTTCATTAGAAACAGTCTTTTCAATTAGCCATTAGATTAGGATTCAGAATTATCTATGAAACAGTGTAAACAATGTAAGCCTGTCAAACTTTCAGATCAGCATAAAGTCTGGTCCACTTATTAGTGTATTCTGTCCAAGAACCATTCACAATGAGCGTAGGCTGTCCAATATGTCCTTTCGACATTAACAGTCCTTTCAATGTGTAGTACCATTTTGAAGATGTGCTCAGACTCTTTTTTTTTTTTTCTTTTTTTTTTTAAGAACAGCACCAATTCTTTTAGACATTGAATGAACACGTTGATGACATACATGACATCTATATTTCTCCATTCTTGAAGAATGAACTCTTTCAGATCCTGGATGCTGGATGGAGAATGACATTCAACTTGTCTTTTCAGAACTCCCCACAAGTCTGGTAGCTTCTTCTCTTTCAGTACTTCACACTACATCTGTGAATGCATGATGCCATCTATGAAATGCAACTCCCCGACACCTGCAGCATTTTTCATTGTACTCCTCACCCTTGCGACGCCATACAGGAACCCATCAGAGCCAAAAACATTCATCTTGTCTCATCACTCCAAAATATAGAGTCCCAATAATAGTCTTCCTTTGTCAACATGAGCCCTGGCAAAGTCTAGATGGTTTTTTTGTGCATGGGCTTCAGAAGTGGCTTCCTTCATGGACGACAGTCAAGCATGCCACTCCTCTACAGTGTACGTCGTATGGTGTCATGGGAAACACTCACCTCAGTTTGACTTTCTAATGATTTAGCCAACTGTGCTGTACTTGCATGGCGATTTTCTTCAACTTCTCTCATCACAAAACGATCTTGACAAGGTGTTAACTTCCATGGATGGCCAAGACATCCCACAAGTCCATCCTTTTTCATTTTTGGATCACTTGAAAGATTACAGATTACACCGTTTTTAGTTGTTTTCGCAGATCAGTGTGAATGGGGATCGTTCTGACAATGTCTGTACGTGGAAAACTCAAAGGAAAAAAACTGCTATGTTTTAAGGATATCGTTGTCGTGTAAACGTACCCTTAATTCCACTCTTCATTGTCAACTTTCCTGTGTCCACCTGTGTGAGGATTGATTAGACTCATCAGCTCAATTCCAGTTAATTACAATTTAATTGTATGTTTTCTCCCATTCACATTCACATTCATTGGGGTGTACTCATTTTTGCACCATAATCTTAAATTATTTTGTTAGAATAGTGTACATTTTGCCTATGGTACTGACTAATCGAATTTAAAACCAATAAATCAGATTTGCACAAATATTTCACAAATATTTGTGGTATTTGTCCCGCCCCTCCTCCACTGTGATTGGACGGCTGGGTAAAGGCGCTCCCATTGAAAAAAAAAACAATTGAAAAAAACATGCCAGCCACGTGAAAAAAAACGCTTGGTGGACACACGGCCTTACTAAAGGAATTGGCCACAATAAACATTTATCCCCCCAAAAAAATGAACAGAAGTATGCTGACCGAATGCTGATTTGGCAGTTATGTTGCACATGGTGTGTGTGGAGGGTGTGCAGTGACATGCAACTCAGCAAGGCAAGAAAAAGTGTGATAAAGCGATATGTGGAGAGAACGTGTGAGGCGAGGTTGTTTTATGAGGGATGAGAGGGGGTTTGTCTGGTTACATAACCTCCAGAGAGCACAGGCCAGCCATCTGCTGCGGCACGACCAACAGGCAAGTCCATTACTAACAGCAGCAGGGTTTAATCCTCTCATACACTATTTTTTTGTTCTCTCTCTCATCTCTTTTTCTCTTATCAGGCCCATACGTCTCTCTTTGTCCTCACTTCTACCTCTCTGTCCTCGCCCTGGTCTTTCAACCTTTTCTTTACCGTCCATGTTTGATGTCTGTTTTTCAGTCCCTCTCTCCATCCTGCGTCTTATTGCTATTTCTGTCTGTTTTGCTGTCATGTGTAATGTAACACTATATAGACGTTATGAAGCTGACATTTAAAGAAACCATTTTGTTCTATTTTACTTTCCCAGAAGTCCAATTTCATAAAATCAGTCAAGAACATATTTAGTTTTTTTTGTTTGTTTTATCTATTTTTACTTAAATAATAAATATTTTAGTAGCAGTAGTATTAATACTATAGTAGTAGTATTCATATTATAATAAAATAACATTAATATTAAAACATAAATATTTAATTTATTATTATTATCATTATTATTACAAAATAAAATAAAATTATAGGATTTTGTATGCTACTTTACCATTAATTTATGATGATTTAAAAGAAAATCCCATTTAGAATTGCAAAATCAGTCCGAACGTGATACGTTAATGAGTTTTTAGGGGGAAAATGTGCTTTCATGAGAACTGAAACTAAACTTCATCTGATCTTGCATTTCCAGTCTCTTGCACTGACACGCATGTAACAAGTTAAAAACACTATTTTTACTACTGTACCTTTAAGAATTTAATGTGAATAGTCATGTATGTAAAATTATGTTATGACTGGCTAACTATTGCATGCAGTCGCTCATCAGACTGGGCCAACTGGTGCTGATGTGCAAATATGGTTAGTATAATGAGCTCAAAGTTGTGATTTATATAAATGAACTAAATTAATAACTTTACAACAAAAATAAACCATCCCTGAACTTACTTAAGCTGGACTATGATGCTATTTTCTTCTAACAAACTTTGTCATTTTCCAGTTATCACTGCTATGTATTGTAAAAAGCGCAATATAAATAGTCGAAAGAAAGAAAGAAAGAAAGAAAGAAAGAAAGAAAGAAAGAAAGAAAGAAAGAAAGAAAGAAAGAAAGAAAGAAAGAAAGAAAGAAAGAAAGAAAGAAAGAAAGAAAGAAAGAAAGAAAGAAAGAAAGAAAGAAAGAAAGAAAGAAAGAAAGAAAGAAGGTGTCTGTTCTAAAGACAGTGAGGATGGGAAAAGCCAGTCATTGAGTTTTCACTTTCTATGTCATTCTCTCACATTTCCTCTCTCTCTTCCAGAAAAAGCGAGTAATCACAGAGACTTCCACATCAAAGGCTGTGTAGGAATATGCAGTTTAACTCTCAGAGGTATATCAACTGTGCCAGACTGAGTCTGCAGCAGAAGAGACTCTCCAAATCATCCATTTTCAAGAGATCTAGAGCTTGCGAAACCAGACTCTGAAAACTGGACATGGAAGAATCTTCATCGGCTGTCCAACATCCATCCATACGAGTCAATGACAAATAGAGCTTAGTCACTGAGAGGTTAATACTTAACTAATTGAATGTGTTTGTGTTGGTTTCATGTGGTTTTGGAAAAAACTTTTATCCAATTTTCAAGAAAAGACTGTAAAATGTTTAAATGACTGTAAAAAATGCTATGTGGAGTAACAGTCTAATAAAAAGATGTAAAACATTTTATTTTATCTTGAATACATCTGTAATCATTATACACTCTAAAAAATGCTGGGTTGTTTCAACCCATGTTTGGGTCAAATATGGACAAACCTAACTCTGTGTCTTGACCTACATTACATTACATTGTCACTCGCGTAGCAAAAGCTAAAGGCTGTTTACACTGGACGCGACAGTTCCCGTTGCAAAGCATTTGTCCTTCGTTTCAGTACGTCATAAATAGAAGGAGACATCAGTTTACTGTTGAAGATTTGTTGCTCGCGTTCTAGTGTAGACAGAATCAATGTTTATAATAAGTTTTATTGTCTTCTGTCGCGTCATACCATGTCACTCACATCTGGTGTAGCTGGTTGGTTTAAAAATGGAATAAAAAAAATTAAATCAATGGTTGGGTTTGTCCATGTTTGACCCAAACAAGGGTTAAAACAACCCAGCATTTTTAGAGTATTTTTTAAGGTCTTTATTTATTTTTTACAAAAATTATGAATCACATCTTCATAAATATCAGTTTTTGGGGAGTCGCACCACATGACATTTTACAACCCAAACTAACTTTGCCTTGTCATAAAATATCATCTCTGATATCATTTCCAGTTTTACTGTGTTGCACCAAATGACTTTTGAAAAAATTAATTGTTGACCTTTTTTTGATGATATTCGTTACCCTTAACTTAGGTGAACTGTGCCTTACTAAGATTTTACCAATTTGTTTGTCCTAAAGCCCATTTCCGCTATTCTTATTTCTATTTCAGTCAACATGAATCCAATGAACATCATGAGAAATAGCTTGTACACTTTTCATCCATGGTCAAAGGACCATTTCTTTTGGGTAGTTGTGCCAAACAGGTCATGCCAACGGGAATATACAGTGTAAAATAGATGGCTTTTTCCTCTGAGGCTTGAGCGAGCGCCACAAACATGCACGTTTGCACAGCAGTCACCATAGAAACAGCCAGTGACACAGGTAAAACACACCTCCAGCATCTGTACATATCAGGCCTATCTTCTATTTAAAGCACACCAACTTCCCAATGATGTTGAGAAGAACCACAGACTATGACTCACACTCATATTATAAGTAATAGAAAACTGAATTCCTACAATATATACACTAACAATAAGTGACTACTTGGAAAACAAATTTGAACAACATTTCAACAACATTGCAGCAGTTTTCACCTCAGAACTTCATTTGACTCACTCTTTGACTACTGGCTCAAATCAGCAGGTAAGGGTGAACTGTGCTGAGTAATGATTGAAAAAGCATCCAAATCTTTCTTTATCAGGAGGCAAATGCATTAAACTTTGAAGCCGCTTGGCTTCCATCTGGTTGATTATGAGCAAAGGATATTGACGCGCTTAGCTTTCACGGAGCATGTGAGGGTATACGCGCCCTCGGGCTGGAGAGGAACGAGGGGTTTAGTCTCCATTTCAAAGAGAATTTTTGCATTGCTGCCTCTCAATATTTCTGTGGTGACATAAGCTCTTCAACTCATCTGAGATGGAGGGATGGAAAACAGGAGGTGAGTCTGGTTAGCGTCACGGTTAGAAGAAGCTCATTAGCTGCTCTCAGTCTGAACGCTGATGTGTGTTATTTTAATTCAACGTTAAAATACTTTCTCCTATCCCAGAATAATATGCAAAGACAACTACATGTAAGATATCCATAGGTTGTTTGTCCAAAAAGTGTAAACACTGTGGCTCTGAAGCTATCAAAATATACTCTGTAAGCGTCTGACCAGCCTTGATACAGCAACACTGGCTCAAACAATGTTGTGAGTTTAGGAGTGGAACTATTTTTTTAGACCAATCAATGTGGGGAATATTTGGGAATCCTGTTTGAAAAAGTTGAAAAAAGTCAGTCTATGCCTCCAAAATCAGACATACTACATCCGCCATTTTGTCATGGTCACGTGACCAACTGATGGCACTTCACTGCCATTCATAAATCCTCTCCCGTGGCCTCATGGGATAGTAAAGTGTCCATCAAATCCGTACTTTGAACTCTCAGCGGAATCTCATGGCCGATTCCAATTATTTTTCAAGCAAACTGGCCTATTCAGATACCAGTTGCCGATTTTGTTCTTTGTTTAAGCAAATTTAACCAATCAGGTTAACGTGTTACCAGCCTTGTAACCAATCAGGTCAACGTGATCGTCAACGAGTGGATCTCTGAGCTGGTGTGAGTGGAGGCGGGGCTCATTTGCATATTCATAGAACGACATATACTAAATTAGGTTAGTTACATTCAAGCTATTTTAAGGTATGAAGATTTTTTTTTTTCAAAAAAAGTGTTTAAACATGAGTTAAGGGATACAAGTATTGACCACAGGGGGACTTTAACTATAACACTACAAAACAAGTGTCTGCTTACTTTACAGTCCTCAGTGAAAGTGAAATTCTGTGTGAAGCAACAAATCAGCCAATATAAATTTAATTTATAGTTTTGTGGGGCAAGAATCTTTACCAATGAGATTATACAGGGGGCGGAGCTAACTAGTAACACTACACTGAAAAAAAGGGTATAGCATTTACTTAGAAACAATTTTCACTCAGAAATTCCTAGTAAATTTCACAAATAATTATAAGGAAATGGCAAGTAACACTGAATTAAACATGACATTTTTAAGCAGAACACATTTAACACATTTTTCTTTAACATATACATGCATACGTGTGTAAACTAAATAATTAAAAAAATTATCCAGGGTATCCAGTCACAACAAAAATGTGAGGAAAGTCCTCACTACTAAACAGATGAGTATTTCTGAATGTTGTCGTAATCGTTTTTAAGGTATTTATGACAGACAGAAAAACGTCAATATGTGCAATATGTCCTTCTTTGTGTTTTGTAGCAGCTCTTGGCTTTTACGGCAGGTGTAAGTGTTACTGCGAGGAGCGTGGCGCAGTAAAGGCTGGTGAGAGCACTCGCGGGGGTATTATGAGAGGGAAGGTGATTATCAGGCTCCTCGCAGCGACTGAGGGCGGGGCCAGTCGATTAAAACTCTCAGCCCTTCGCAATACATCTCAGCCGTCCTCTGGGACCACATTAATGACTGTGTGGACACAGGTGGGTTACTTTCTATTTCAATGTTTCCATTGTGAATTTCTCTGGTCTTATTGGAAATTATATTTTAGAAATGTCTCTCTGCAAAAGTCTGAGGTAAAAATTTAAACGGTCTTAAAACAACACTACTAAAAATAGTATTTTTTTTATTGTTACTATTTGTACAGCACTTTGAGCTCTGTAAAGAAAACATGATGGCTAATAAAGTAAACATGAGACAGCTGGTCATGTGCTCTCAACATGGTGACGCCCATGAGGGGACGACCAGCACATGTAGGATAAAACGACTAAGATTCAGATTCAGATTGTTGTTTTTTTTAGTGCCATGTCAGCATGGTCAGCATGACCGCAGTGAAAACGCAGAAAGCATCAGGTTTTGGAGGAAAAAAGTTCCTAGGAAAAAAGTTCCAGGGACAAATTTACTGTTTAGGTAATTTCTGTGGAAACGCAGTTTTGGGAGGGATTTATTGAGGACAGATTTTGGATAAGGCATTTCAGAATAACTAAAGCAACATTTCAGATGCTATGCCAGATCAGTCAGCTGGTTGCCCCAGTTATGCAGTCCCATCCGTCAGTTGACTTTTTTATGTGCATGGAGGAATTTATTTGGTAATAAATGTGTTTCCAACGTAGTATACGTGCATGTTTTCTTATCAAATAAATGTTTTTAGAATTTATACGCATCTTGGCGTTTCCATCCATCTTTTTTGTCCAATATCCCAAAATGTGCATAATAATAGGTGGATGGAAACATAGCTAATGATTATTTAATTGCAAAACGTATTAATTTGCCTGCTGATGCAACACGAGAAACTTGCCATATAACTCAACAGAAATAGTTCGACATTCCTATGATCTTATTACATTTATAGAGCAAGTGTTTTCAGTGCAAGAGGGAGAGTGAAGTTCAGTGCTGTCATCCCCTCAGAGTCCATTAAAGACCCATCACGAAGGTGACATTTATTCTGTGATTTATGGAAGAATATTCACTGCTGGCAGTTTGTACAGCAGAGGTCTTGACCGTTAAACCAACAGACGAACAGAATAAAAATTAAAAAAAAGAAAAATCAAATACTTGAAGAATGGTAAATGTTGTGTCACAAAGCATTTGACCAAAATGATGCTTAAAGGGTCGAAGGGTGAGGAGCTCTTAATAGCACTTGGTTACTTTCATGCACTTTGATGTGTTTGGCACTTTAGTTTAAATGTCAGTAAAATAATGTAAACTCTTAACACCATGTAAAAAATGCTTACTAAAAAGGCACAAAACCTGAAAATCCCACTCATTTTTGACCATAAAAGAAATGATCCATACATTCATACACACAACCACACACAAACACACACACATTTGTGCTGCAAGCCTTGGTGGTCAATTCTGATTTACTGCTCAGATCTGATTTTCTTTTTTTTTTGTTTGGCTGTTCACATCATTATTTTTTATGTGGCCAATATCAGATTTGAGTGTCACAATCCTGAACTGAATTTTAATATTAATACATTATAGGAAACTCATATATCATTAATGATTTTTTCTGAAACATATTAATTGGAAAATGCCTTCCTGTAGACCAGTGCTGTATAGAGCCCAGCAACACAAACTCAGACATTTATTGACTGCTGTAAAACATTACGCAATACTGTGAAGACATAATGATTCAGTTTACAGCTGTTTTTAAGATACATTTGGAAGTCTTTCAACAAATACAACCTAAATAACATAAAATTACTGCAATCTCTATTTTCCAAACTTCTATGTAATTTATAGCAAAATTGTTAACTGAGAGAACAGATTTCACATGCAATCACCGCATTTACATAAAAACAACCATTAGATGTTCTCTGCTAAGGCTATTTTGGCCCTAAATGGCCCTTTTTACACAAAGATGCAAAGTAAACATTTAAGCTGTTTTGAAGAGGATGAGTCACTAAATTGTGTGTCTGTGAGAATGTGCCATTAACACCGACGGTAGTGTTTTCTCATTTAACAAGGCTGGTCCATCTAATAGCCAGTAAAGCCCCATCGTGCACAGTACAAGACAGAAGCTCATCGCCATGCACACATTTAAAACACTGGTGTCTTGTTTTCTGTCATGTTGTTGTCATTGAGGACTGGGAGCGCATTGTATAAAATTGCTAGCTGGGCGAAACTCACAAAGCAAGACATATTTTGCGTGTCATATTTTATCCTAAAATCAAAAGAAAGGAACAAGGAACAACAATATTTTACAAAGAAAAGTATGCTTATTTTTAGGATCATTAAGCTGTTTTTTTGCATTGTGACTTAAATGCAAAAAAATTAGCATAAAACAGTATATTTCCCCACATTCCTCATTACCATAGTGTAAAAAACCATTACCTTAATGTCAAAAAATTATATTTGATTTATATTTTTTATATTAGATTTATATTTGATTTTAGATTTTATTAATTTATTATATATTACTAAAATCATTAAGATTTATTTGCATTGTGTCTTTCATGACAATTATCATAAAACAGTAAATTTCCCCCCTTTCCTAATTACCATAATGCAAAAAACTTAAGGTAAAAACAATCAAATTGTATTGAATTATTTTATATAATATTCATAAATAGTACATACATTGTGGTATTTGTAACACTGCCTTTAACTATTATGAAATAAAACACCTGGATGTTGTTACAGTGCTGGTCAGGCAATAAACTGAAACCCAAAACAACAAATTCCTGTATTGATTTCACTTTCTCTACGCAGCAAAACAAAAAGTGTTTTTCTTTTAGTTTTGTGGTGAAATTATTTATGACATTATTTGTACGATAATTAAGTACACCCTCCCACCCATTCCTCATTAAGTTAATACAACCAATGAATTCTCATAACCCTAATGAAAAACTAATAGTTTTACAATATGTATTTTTAAGTTAAGCTTTTACTAAATAAATACATTGTGGCATTTGTTGCACACCAAAGCCTTTAATTATTGAAAACAAAAAAACGCCCAGATTCATTACGGTAATGCATTACGGTAATGAGGTTTTTTTTCACAAAGAATAATGTTTCATGTGGTTTTGTGATACAATGCTTTACATTACTATTAACATGCTTTTGAAGGTGCATAAATAAGACTTGCAACCCATTTCACTTCTGTAATGTATTTTAAAGTGAAACAATATTTAATGCGGGGAAAAAAGGTTGAGCAGGACTTGATTTTTACCCATCAAATTGATTGGATTGAGAAAAGTACCTTTTTAGGACAGTATGGAAGGGAAGGACTGAAAAAAAAAAACATTTGATGATGTAATTGAAAAGCAAAGTTCTTTCAGAGGCTGTTCAAGTTGTAAATGCATAGATTTTGTTGGGAAAAACCTGCTCCCATCATGTGCAGTAAGACCAATAATCAAACAAGTTTTAATTTCATGTTCACATTATAAAATCTTAAATGGCTCACTGTCCATCTTTTAGAAGAGTTTGTCACAAAAAAAGTTGTGAGTTTCTTGTATGAGCCAGAGTTGCCAGGTCTGTGCAACAAAAGTAACCCAATGGTCAAAATAGCCTAAAAGTAGCCCAACGAGATTTTCTCCATCGGGCGGCCAAATTCTCCACTGAATTCTCCACCGGGGTTTTGGGGGTGTTGGAGCCCCAAAATTGTTCTTATGAGGGTGGAAATCAACATGTGGAAAAAATTTACCCGCAGCAACAACTTAAACGTAACCCAATTCAGTGGGAAATCTGCGGACTTGGCAATACTGGTAAGGGGATACAAAAGAAGTACACAATTAAAAAAACAAAACAAATGCAAGCACACAAATCTAGTCCTGAAGTAACACGAGGTGACGTAGAAGAGAGGAGCTCATACGGAAAGCGAGGGAGAGACTTTGTAGTAATTGAATGTTTTTATGTGGGAGAGGTCCGCACACCCTACTGAGAGAATCCCATTAGTGGCCAGTGAGATTTAATCACCATGTATGAAATTATTAAAATCCTCAGTGAATCGCTCTATTCCGCCCTGTTACGTGTGATTCTGCGATCACGAGTGGACCGTGGTGAAACACTGCGGACTGTCTATACATACTCAAAAGCAAGCTGGAGATTAATATGAGACTCACATACTCGCAACACACACAAAACACATGAGTGTGCTGTCCGCCTTTGCGTATGTTGCCATAGCAACCCATGTCACACATTAACGAGAGATAGTGATGTCACCAAACGGTGGCAATGTGTGTTACTCATCATCAGTGCATGTTGTTCCAGCAACTGTTCTAGATAAATCTAGCAAAATGTACTTTGTGTTGCCTAAAGATGCATTTGAACTCTGCAACCATTCATTTTTTAGATATATCCATCTTAATTTTTTCCTATAATCTTCATCATATCCAATCATTCCCTATACTGTTATTTCCATTACTGTTTTATTAATTTTTCTAGGAAAATGTTAAAAATTGATGAATTAGTGCAGTGATTGATTGAGTGATTTAAAGTCCTCCTGTAGTCAATAATTATATCCCTTAAAACTCACCAAAATTACACATTTAAATGTTTTTCCCTTGAAAACAAATTCTTCCTGCCTTAAAATAGCTTGAATGTAACTAACCTTGCCTCATTTAGTATACACGTTCTATGAATATGCAAATGAGCCCCGCCTCCACTCACTCACACCAGCTCAGAGATCCACTCCTGGACGATCACACGTTGATCTGATTGGTTACAAGGTAGTTTGTGACGTCAGAAACACCAGCGATTTCAAACCGTGTTTTTGAGACTGTCTTTATTTCACTGCAGTTTTAAGGAGAAAATACTCAATGCAAAGCAATGCTGTTAACTTGTGAATTTACACAGTTTGTCTTAAAGCATATTAAAAACACCACATAGACATATAAACATATTTTCACCACAGGGGGACTTTAAATGAAAGAATTGCAGCTATACACTACTGTTCAAAAGTTTGGGGTCTGTGAGTTTTTTTTAATGATTTTAAAAGAAGCCTCTCTAAGGATGTATAGTTCTGATTTTTTTTTCATATTAAGATGAAATCGTATTATCAAAGCTGACTTTTCACCAGAGTTACTCCAGTCTTCAGTGTCACATGATCCTTCAGAAATCATTTCAATATGCTGATTTGCTGCTCAATAAACTTATTGTCAATGTTGAAAACAGTTGTGCTGTGTAATATTTTTGTGGAAACCGTTACATTCTTTATTTTTTAAGTTGCAAAAAAAAAAACAGCATGTATTTGAAATATAAATCTTTCTGTTACTTTTGGTCAATTGAATGAATCCTTGCTGGGGTGGGGAGCATTAATTTCATTTATTTATTTTTAAATCCTACTGACCACAAAGTTTTGAATAGTAGTGGATGTATATGGGGAATGTTTAATGTCATATCACTGGAATGGCTACAAAAGTATGTCTGAGCATCTAACTATGGTTTTGTTTCAAAATCAATCAAAATTACACAATTTAACAACAATTGGTTAAATGGCACACAGTGAGCCTGATTATGTTGTCTATTAAATTCATTTGGCAATGTATTGTGCATGTAAACAGTCAGACAGCTCAGATGTATATCAGTGTAACAGTCGACGGGAGACCAAGAAAACAGAAAATCTCTTATAGTGTTTGGAATTGAAGGAAAATTGAGTGTAGCAGCCCCATCATTCTGTGACAATTTCAGGGCTTTTCCACTTGTCAAAAACCTGACGACAAAACAGCAGCCTCCGATACGCTGGGTTACACCTCAAACAGAGCTCAATAAAACCTGCCCAACAAACCCTACTGCATAAAACGAAAAGTACATTTAAAGGGACAGTGCACCTAAAATTCAAAAATCATCTACTCATTCAAACCCTGTATGAATTTATTTCTTCAGTGATACAGAAAACAAGATTTGCAATGAAGCAGTGGAGGCTGGTGGGTTTTAAAATAGAGGAGGCACACTAAATTGTAGCGGAGAGGGGATCCCTTCCCAAGACTTTCTTCTTATTTTTTTGTGCTTAACTGCATTAAAATTCAAACGAATATCACATAATTCACTAGCCTGGCTAACGCCAGACCCAATTCTCGTTGAGACTTGGGTCTGGGAACCACATGTACATTTTCTCGTATTTGAGGCGTGGTTTACGATTGCCTGGCGCCGTTTATTGGGTGCTAAGCATGTCTGTCAAATGCGCCTGTACGTAGCTCACAGGCAATCGTTTCAATTATACCAGATGACGTATGTAGAGCGACAGAAATTAGACAAGGAAGAAGACGATGGGTAAGATATTTTTGTGTAAACAATGACGTTCAGCGACTATTGCCGTTTGTGCAAGATAAACATGTGGTAGCTTCGCGTCTGCTGCCATGTTGAATCCATAGAAATAAACAAACTGCTTCAGTGTGCATAGATGTCGTCATCGTCTTGCTCCCTCCCCGTTCTGTGATTGGTTCCCTAAATGAGGCGAAAATCTGGCCCATGGTATCCATACTGCCTTTCAGCGTGAATAAAATCGCGCTGCGGGAAGGCAGCATGGGGAAACCCAGACTAATAATTCACGTCTCTACGATGATTGGTTGACATAACAAGGGAGGCTAGGCTCCTCTGTATTTTTTCTCAAGACTCTTAACTGCTGAAATTGAAATACTCAATGGTAATTGACTCATTTGTTTAACCAAAGGAGGCAAAAAAAGGAGGCTTTCCCCTTCTCGGCCCCATTAGACTCAACCTAGTACAGTTTCCCGAATGGTTGTAACTACATTGGTAGATGTTACAGTAGTGAAATTACAAACAAGAAATACATACTCAGAGCATGAAATGAAATGAGTAACGGTAACTGGAAATTTTATTAAATCGTCAATGCAATGTGGTGCAAAAGTCATATGGACACATTTATAGTGCTTTTTGGAGCTTGACAGCTCCAGTCCCCATCCACTTTCATTGATGGAAAGTTGCAGTTTCATTTTTAGGTGAACTGTTGTTTTAACAGCTATAACAGGCACTGCATAAATGATGAACATCTCTTGACAAACGGTTCTCAGTCAACACTATCATTTAGAATAACGCGGCCAACACCACTGACAAAAACATCAATACAGTTGGCAGTTTACACTCATTCTCTGTAGTTGATGGTAAAACAATGAGGCAATCCGTTGTGTGAGATCTCAGTTGAATTTTCACCTCTACACAATCATGCCACGGGCAACATGCACATATGTACACACTCATTCACTCTCTGCAGTTCAAAAAAGGACTTATGTCATGTCTGTAATTGTTTTTTCGCATCTGCAAATTTGCATCAATCGGCACAAGGGCACATTTGGAGGTTGTGACTGTTTAAGAGAGGGTTAGAGTTGTCGCTCACTTGCAGTATAGAAATGGTCCATGTCCAGAATAGCATACTACCATAAATCTTGTGCAATTTAAATAAAATTTCTTCAGAATGCAGTATGTATTCTGTATGTATATTCTGTATATATTCTTTATGTATAGAATATTCGGGAAAGACTGTATTCCATAATGCAATACTCTCAACTTGACCTTCCCTTTCAATTATAACATGTGATCTGGAAGTAACATCTGACACGGATTTAACATGTCTTTTTTTACTTGTATTTGATTGGACTGATTGAACATTTTTACATAATTAAAAATGCAAAATAACCTTTTAATTTCCACAATAATAACTGGATGCAACTATTTAAGGTAAGACACTACAAGCAAGACAATTGTTTTCATGTACTAGTCACGATTTTTTCTATTTTGCTTCCATAACATCATCTTTCAGACTAGAGAAAAGAAAGCATCCAGAAAACATAAGTGTTAATTCTATTACACTTTCTATTACTATTACACTAACATACACCAAAATAATAAGATTTACAGCAGGGTTTGTTCAGAAATCCTTTGCCTAGTTTATATAACATGTTATTCCTAAAACATAGTGAAAAAAAGACTGTTGACACTTTTCTAATTTATGGAGTGATTAAAAGATCCAAAATCCCCTCTATAAAAACCTTTGCCATAATGTCAACAAAATGAAACCAGAATTTTGAACCTGGCTTCATATAAAATGTTCAGATTTCTGTTCTGGAAATGTATACAAATTAGTCCAAATTTAATGAGATAATACCCCATTTGCATATTTAGACATAACTTTTCAGAAAAAAATGCAATATAAAACAATTGTTTTAATGTACTGTGATTAATTAACTATATGCGAATATGACGAGACATGCACGGGTGAGTGAAGCGTAGGCAATTTCCCACGAAAACCATTCCATCAGGTCTAAATATAAACACATACGATGCTTTTACCATAGTGAATCAGGCTAAGACAAAATTATGTTATGGAAGAAGGATCGACAATGTATTTACTTGTTAATATTGAACAAATATGTAATAGTTTATTTTTTAGAACTTTAAAATTAGAATAACTGTATGTACTGTACAATGTGAGCAGTATTCTATTTTGAAAAAAAAACAGCCCTAAATATACCAACCGTCTCATTATAACACACCTTCATTTATTTTTTTAATAATATATGCGTACACACACTCACATGTGTTCGTAACCCACTTGCACACACCACTTAAGACTGGTAAACAATCTCTGGTTTACTCAAGCCTAGCAGCTATACAGATGAGACCCTGCTGCAAAAAAAAAAAAAGTTAAATAAAAGCAAGCACTACTGATTATCACACATAAACTGGAATACGTTATAATGGAAGGTCAAATAATGAGAAAATACAATGAAAATTTTAAGTAAAGTAACTGTAATTGCAAAGTAACACCGACAACAACCAATATGCTTGAGGTTTGTTTAACTCCTTTGGAGATTTAGAATGTAGTTCATAAGAAAACCTTCATAAAAGACCCAAATGTCTCAGTCGTCCATCTTGCAGCCTTTGGCTGGTTGAGGCCGGGGCGTAATGTCTCATATTATGAATAAATGAGTCAGAAGCCTGACGCACACTTAGCTAACGGCAACAAGCGAGACCTGTTCCAATCTGAGAGGAGTCTAAAGACCCAAGTACATAAAACATAATATGGTGTGACATTGATTCAAATAGTGAGACAGTATGTTGACATGTCAAACTGCATAACTTAAGCACACTACACTGAATAGACACAGTATTCCAGACACTCAGTGTGCCATTCCAAATAATGGGAAAAAAAAATAAACATATTGATGATTGGAAATTATATGAAATTTGATTTTTTCCTAACTTTTCTCATCAACAGACACAATGAGGAAAAAAAATCTGGTCTGTTTACAACAACTTGAGCTGGAAATAATTCAACGATGCATGTTATTCATTGTTAGATTGCCCCAAAAATACAAACAAAAGGACATTAAAAGCAAAATTACTAATTCAAATTGGAAGAGATCAGACCAGCTCGGAGTTCATTGATAAGGAAAACAAACACCTTGATTGCTTTACTGTGGCTAACTCATGTGGAAACCATTAAACATCCAGCAATGACGCCAAAACGTCGTCATCCCATTTGTGACCAAAACTTAGCAACCAAAATTTTTTTCTAATTTTGTCCTAAAATACCAACATCACAATACTAAGCACCTTAAATATCCACAGTAAACTGAAAAACTAGAGTCACTTGTTCGAGGAAAATAATGTTTAGGCTGGATGTTAAGGATCATGTCCGGACAGGTCATCAAAAGTGTTGCAAAAGGGCACTTCTACATGAAATAGGCTACAATCCAAAAAGACTCTATAACATCAGTTATTCAAAACAATAATAAATACGTATAGCTTGATGACGCAGTGACGGAGCGTGGAATCATGGGAGTTTTCATCTTCACCTCCACAGTCGTTTTCGCTTTACGGGGTTTCGTTGGTGACAGAACCCGTGGCAAACGATAATGAATAATTGTGGTCCATCACAAAAGTTCAAAACAAACAGTGTCTTGATGTTACCAGCGATTCGGCTTTGACGCTAAAATATTACATTGTTCTAGTGGTTTTTGGATATTTTAATGCAAAAATCTCACATATAGTACCTTTAACCTTGACGGTTTCATCCCAATGACCTGAAAAAAAAGTGTGCTGAATTTACATGATTTAATCTTGTCAGTCCCATGTGAACAAATTAAGTTAAACAAACATGATTTGTTCACAGTTTCAACATCATGGAATGAAGTCATTTTTAAGTTAGTCAATTTAGTACCATCAAAGTGATTGTAAATTGTCCCCTATTTTGTGTCACGTGACTGAATTATAAGATTGTAGCAGCTAGATCACAAACTATTAGCTAACAGTAGCACATGTTAGCATGCTAAAAGGGTGAATAGTAAATGCTCCTTGAACAAAGCAGTAATGACTTGCGCTGTACCAGTCAGTCCACAGCCAAGCAAATGCTCCATTCTTTTTTTCTAGTAGATTGCACATTTAGAAATTTAAGTTAATCGAAAGTAAAGATCGCAAATAATATGATTGAGTAAATTGGACAATATGTGTTTTCCCATTTCCATCAGGGATGCAACTATAGTGTACATACCTCTCATATAATCAGCAATATGTCATGAACATATCATAAGGTAACACTTAATTTTGATGGTCCCTTTTGAACATTCTGTTGACTATAAGTAACTTTGCAACTACATG
Source organism: Meda fulgida (assembly GCA_030578275.1). NCBI lineage: Eukaryota > Metazoa > Chordata > Actinopteri > Cypriniformes > Leuciscidae > Meda > Meda fulgida. Next base: position 8,748,336 of record CM060640.1, on the reverse strand, counting down.
TCAACTAACTCTCAGTCTAGTATTAGCAGATATTAAAGTAATAGTTTACTTAAAAATAAAAATTCTGTCAACATTTACTTGTCATCCTTTGTATTCAGCAGAAGAAAGAAATTCGTACAGGTTTGAAACAACTTGAGGATGAGTAAATGATTGCAGAGTTTGTGATGGTCCTCTAACAGACATTCTACTAACTATAACTACGTCAACTTATTCTAACCCTACCAGTCTCCTAATACTTAGTAGACATGTAAGTGCAACTTAGTCAATGGAATGTGTTTGGGACCAGTAAAATAAAGTAAAAAAACATTATGTTCACAAATAACAAATTAGATCAAATATTTAATTAAATGTACCATTAAGATTAGATAAAATATTTAAATTAATATTATGCAAGATATTTACAATATCCTGAATGATTCAAAATGTTCTAATAATCTGAGTACTTTCGCAGGTTTGCTATCCGGTGAGGCACAAACCTTGCAACTTTGATAAGCATTTTCCATAAACCTACAGCAATCATCCTGTATTAGATCAGCGTAGGGAAGTTGAAATATAAAACTTGTAATGGAGACGGCATCATTTCAGCAAGTCACATGATTCCACCCCCAGTAATTTCACAACAGCAACAGCCTTAAAACAGCATTTTTAACCCAGACTGTGGAACTCCCTAGCAACAAGAAACGAGACAATTCACTCTTTCTCACTTCAAAACGCTCTCAAGGCTATAGCCAAAAATCCAGCTTTATTCCTTTTTCTCTCGGTTCGTCAGCGGCACGCGTGGTTCTACGAGTGCCCAGTCCACGTGAAGGACTGTGTGAGCCAGAGACTTACCATGAGGGATTACAAACACAAGTGTGTTTGTGTTGGATCCTAATCACATAATGGATATGGCATTGCACAGGACGCCGAGATCAGCCCAGGCCTTCCGCTTTACACTATAAATAACAGATCTATCACAGAAAGCGCTCGCATTCAGAAGCTTACAATCGCTGGCCATTTGTCTTCAGTCTTGCTTGATACCTGGAAAGTGAGTTAAGCAGCACCAAACCTTGCCGTTGAACATCCACAAGGGAAAAAACAGTGAGTCAGTCGCATTCCAGGCATGGAATGCGTGTGTCACGCTGATCTGATTAGGCAGACAGGTGGTATGATATGCACACTGACAGTGATATGCACACTAAAACAGAGGAAAGCGGGAGTTGACATATACTGTGTCATCTATGAAGAACAAACTGAATCCTGGAGGCTGTGCACGTGCAGTGCACGGATTACATATTTAAACTGCCGTCCGGGATTACAATGAAGCATTGCGGTTTACAGAGGGCCGTCGGACACTTCAAAAGTTCTACACAACATTATAAGAAAATATCATGCCAAGCAGCATCAGCACAAGCTCAGGACTTTACTGAGACATTTCTGTAATGTCTTTCAATCAACTTGGTGTTTTTTAGTGGATGTATGACGTCAATTCGATCTCAGTCTTCATTATTGTATGATTTTAGTCAAATGTTTTAAAAGGAGTGCTAGTGCAATCTTTAAAATAAACTCCTTTTTATAAACAAAAACCTAATTTTTAGATTGTTTACTAACTATACGTAGCTTTGCAACTACATGTCAACTAACTGTCATTAGAGTATTAGTAGACTGTCTGCTTAATATCTGCTAACTTTATTTTAATGCTCCCCAACAGATATTCTACAGACTATAAGTAACTTGGCAACTACAAGTCAACTTATTCTACTAACCTGAACACTAACACCTAACCATAACCTAACAGTCTACAGTCTACTAATACTCAGTTAGTTGACATGTAGTTGCAAAGTTACTTATAGTTAATAGGATGTCTAAAGTGGACTATCGAAATAAAGTGGAATCGTATTTTGTATCTAATGAAGTGCAATTTATACATTTTTAAAGTGCTAAAGTTGTCACTGAAAAACATGACAGGAATAAATGCAATGAAACAGAGGATCTGAACTTTGAGCTGATTGCATAATCTTAATTATCAGAAAACATATCTCATGTTCCCATTAATGGCAGAATAACTATACCAAGAAAACACAACAGATCAAACATCATTAATCAAACAGACTGCTCTGTGTATTGGATCTTGACTTTAAAATACCAGCAAGGACCTAATTTCAGCTCCTATCAACAAAAACATGTTCCCAAAAACATGCACTAAGCATATTCTGCTGGAGAGGTTATAAGAAAACAAACGCAATTGTAATATTTGAGGAAAGTTGGGCAGAAACAGCAATAAAGTGTTGCATCACTTTCTCCTTGCAGTGATTTGGTGGTTCCTGCTGCCACCCCAGCATGTGCGGTCATATTTTATGGAGAACATTATACACAAATTTTCATTTTTAAAAAATAGAATGAATAATCGGTTATGTATAAATAACATCAATATAGATATGGAACATTTTCTATTAATAAACAAACTAAGTATGCAAATATATGTAATATAATCCCTGCATAGTTATATTACACATATTTGCATACTTATTTTGTATACCATACTTATATCTCTATGGATTTGTTAATTATCAATATCTAACGACAAACGCAGAAAATAGCAGTAATTTAATGAATTGGTCACTTTCAGGTATGGCATCATACACCTGTAAACCTGTAAACCTTATGGCCACATGCTAATAAAAATATGAAGGTGTAGATCGTGGTGATACCCTGCCGACAGTTATTCTTACAAAAGTTCAAGCTATTGGGCATTTATGCATCAATGCATGTAAAACTCAAGTGTATAAGACAAGTTCATTAGCACGCATTCAGATCCCAATACTGCAACACACCCGAGCTGAAGGTTGCAGTTGCAGATACGATTTGTTACTGAACAGAGAAACAAAATCGATGACAGAAATGCATCCACCTGTCCATCGTGCACATAAACAACATATAACCAACACACAACATCAGCCAACTCAACACATGCTGATCTCTCTTACATGGAGATTATAATGCAATGGCAAAAGAAACATTTTGAATGTCTGAATGAAAGCACAAACCTGTCTGTCCTTTCCCGAGGGTCTTTTCTAAACGGTATGGTCCCACGTAATTGGCATGAGGGGTAGAGCTATTTTCTTTCCCAGACAATGACATGTTTCCCGTCTAAACACACTTCACGCGGCGTTGCAGTTCTTGGGATACAGCAATCCTCTTATAGCTGGTTGCACCGGAGGACGCGCTTTACTCCAATTTAACGCTGTCTCTTTTGGTTTCTCCTGTCCGTTTCAGACCGAGAGTCTGTGGTTAAGGTGGGAAAGGGGGTATTTTAATGTGTCCTCTCCTTTCCTTCTCAGGGGGTGAACCGGGCGGCTTAAGAACCGACTGGCATCGCGGGACCTGCACAGCTTGTGTCCGCCTGTGCGCCTTCTCTCTCTCTCTCTCTCTCTCTCTCTCTCTCTCTCTCTCTCTCTCTCTCTCTCTCTCTCTCTCTCTCTCTCTCTCTCTCTCTCTCTCTCTCTCTCTCTCTCTCTCTCTCTCTCTCTCTCTCTCTCTCTCTCTCTCTCTCTCTCTCTCTCTCTCTCTCTCTCTCTCTCTAGTCAGTGGCCGGTGCGAGAGTGCGCTACTAAGGGTAAGGCGAGCTCATTAATATTCACAAACTAAGCTTTCGCTATTGGATAGTGACCGAGCAACGTCAGCAGGACCAAATTTATATAAAATAAATAAAAAAAATAAATATGTGTATGCAAATAATAAACACAATTTGTGTGTTCAATTTTAAATCAATATATTAGCCTACGTTTTTAATTCATTTCTGTGAATATGCATTACATTTATTTACTTTTATGGTTTACATTTGGCGAGTTTGCTTTAATGCGTCTGTGTGCCGCAACCACAGGTCTGACCGCTGAGTGTTCTCTAACAGCAGATGATTGTAAAATCATTGTTCTCTCTCTCTCTCTCTCTCTCTCTCTCTCTCTCTCTCTCTCTCTCTCTCTCTCTCTCTCTCTCTCTCTCATACAGTATATATATTTATATATACTGTATAGTTTTCGTAATTAATAAGCTCTTTACTTTGGCGGAAAATCTGACCTGGCTGTTTAGGGAAATGCCTGGCGCTTCACCGTGTGAAGTTTCTGAGGCGATTAACCGCGTGTCGTGACGTGCTCAATGAAGGACCGTAACGTACAACACATCGGCTATTCATAAAGGATGCGTTTGTGGCAGTGGAATGGGAAATAACACAAGGTAATGAGACGCAAGTTGAACTACTTTTAACTTGAGCGCAGCGTTTTTAGAATACCTTTTGCAATGTGCGGGTGCAACAGCAAACAAGTCCGTCAAGCACAAAAAAAAACCTTTAATGTAGGCTACTTCTGTATGTTTGAGATATCATGTTTTCATAGGGATTCTAGGAAATACCAGGACACGACACACACACACACACACACACACACACACACACACAAACACACACACACACACACACACACACACACACACACACACACACACACACACACACACAGACACAGACACACAGACAGTCTGGTCCACTATATTTGTGGGGACTCTCCATAGACGTAATGGTTTTTTATACTGTACAAACAGTATATTCTGTCTCCTTACACTAACCCGACACATCACACACACACACACTAACTACACAGACCCCTAAACTTACCCATCTCACACACAACTTTCTCCATTTTTACATTTTCAACAAAAAAAAACTCATTCTTTATGATTTATAAGCTTGTGTACCTATAGGTCCCAAAGTGACAGGAGTCCCCATGCGTCTGTGTGCATTCAGGTTTAAGTCCCCACCAGGATATAAAGACATGTACACAGTGCACACTCACACACTGCATAGATACTTATTATTTAATTACACTGGCTTCACAGCAGGTTGTGTTGGCTGTAGTCAGATGAATTGAGCTGTTTTTTGTTATGTTTCAGTGGCCACTCTGCTACATGTACAGCTGAAAAAAAGTAAACTATGTTTAACAAGATTTAATCTTTAATATGAATTAGTTTGTCTGAATTTTTCATATTTTTTTTCTTGTCTACTTTTAAGTTCTATTTATTTGGTGCTTTGTTCGCTCTCAAACCATTATTTTATTTGTATTATTAAGATGTCTGCACAAGAGTTAACTGTAATCTGGGCAGACATTAAACTTTGCTGAAATTAATCGTCTCGCTTTTGTCTACACTGGAAGTGTTCTGTTAGCTCTGCTAAACTATAATTACTAAAACTAAAACTGAAACTAAATAAAATAAAAACTAAATAGAAATGTGTTTGCAAAATAAAAACTAAACTAAAACTAACAATACCATTAATGAAACTAACTAAAACTAAACTTAAATTTAAAGCAAAATTGAAAACGATATTAAATAAAAACTCATTTAAAAAAGCAAAACTATAATAACCTTGGTACAGTGCGGTGTATCAATGACCGGCTCATAAAGGTTCCAATGCTGTGTTCACTGAGCAGAGTGTGTCGGCCAGGACCTTAATTTCACAACCTACTGATCTCAGACCTGTGTGAGAGTGAGAACAGGTGCTGGAGGGTCAGCCACAATGACACGCCTCCCCAAGTGTGACAGACAGGACCCTACTTTTGAGAAACCCACGGCTGTGCCGGAGAGGATCTGACTGTTCACCGCAACTCACAGCATTGCATTACATTTCCTGTGGATATACAGCACATACAGTAGGCTACTGTAACCACAACACATGCTTCAGTGTAACTCAATTGCTGCTGTAGCCTACTCTGGAATTTGAGACACATTAACAACAGTTTGAAACTAAATATCGTGAACAAAAAACGTTCCTGGTTGTCCTCAATAGAGAACTTGATGTTCTCCTTTATATTTTTGTCCTCGGGTCCATATTTCTAAATGTAAGATTGCAAACCCCAACACTTGCACATTCTGGTAGGAACTTAATTAAATTAAATAAGTTCAATTAAACAAGTTCCTGTGCCATGTTGCCATTTTCACATGACATGCATGCGTCACATTACTGCTATCGGCAAGTCCTCACCTATGACCTCATCCCCTCATGGGATAGTAAAATGTCCACTCACAAATTTTTACAGAAGTGGTAAACTGTCACAGTGTTTCTCTTTCATGAATACTAAGAATTTTGGACATACTTTTTGTAGATTGATGCAATAAGCTTTATACATCTGCCTTTAGGGATTTTCTGCCATTCTTTTCTTCCTCTCAAGCTCTGTCAGGTTGGATGGGGACTGTCGGTGAACCACTATTTTCAGGTTTCTCCAGAGATGTTTGATTGGGTTCAAGTCCAGTCTCTGGCTGGGCATTCACAGAGTTGTCCATAAGCCACCCTTGCTTCGTCTTAGCTGTGTGTTTATGGTCACTGTCCTGTTGGAAAGTGGACCTTCTGCCCATCCCGAGTTTCTGAATTCCCTGGGCCAGGTTTTTATTAAGCCATTAATCTCTATATTTTGCTGAGTTGAGCTTTCCTTTTACCCTGACGAGTTGATGCTGCCACCACCAAACTTTACCCTTGGGATGGTATAGTGCAGGTGATGAGCGGCACCTGGTTTCATCCAGACATGACGCCTGGAACTAAGGTTCATCAGAACAGCGAATCTTGTCCTTTAGCTACTTTTTTGCAAATTCCAAGTGGGTTTTCATGTGTCTTCACTGAGGAGAGGCTTGAGCCTGGCAACTCGGAGTCTGCTTTAAAGCCCTTTTTGTCTTTCTGTAAGTTTCCCCCATCTCCATGTATGATGATGGGGCTAAACCAGAGTGACCATCAGTTTCTTGGTCATCTCTCTAACCAAGGCTCAGCTTGCCCGCAAATTTACCGGCAACATCATCTCAGCAATTGTCTACCGCTTTGGATACGGAATTACAATTAGTTGTAGAGTTGGTATGGAATAATAAGTCAGCTCTAAATTTGACAAAAACCAAAAGCATTGTGTTTGGATCAAATTCTAAATTTAAATTCAAACCACAGTTAAATCTGTCTGTAAAGAGTGTGCATATTGAACAGGTAGAGGAAACAAGACTTCCTGGAGTTATATTAGACGGCAGGCATGTGGTCAAAACAGATAGATAATAGGGTAACAGTTATGGGAAGAGGTCTGTGTAGGTCTGATTTAGGTTTAGGTTCTTACTTATTTAGATTACTGTCCAGTGGTGTGGTCGAGTGCATCAAGTAAAGACTTGAAATAATTCCAGAATAGAGCCGCACGCCTCACTTTAAACTGTAATAGAGGGGCTCATATAATTAGAATGCACAAAACTTTAGGTTGGCCACTGGTGAAGGATAGGACAATTATCTCCCTGCTTTGTTTTATAAGAAATATTTCTTATAGTATTTCCAATAGAAATATGTCTAGAGTTCCTAATGTCCTTTACTGTCAACTTTTGTATAGAAGTACAAGTAATAGTTGTAATACCAGCAGGCATCAAAGGGAAAACCAATGCAAAACAACGGACTGTTATGTGTGAAGGAATGAAAATATGAAATGGCTTGTCATCAGATATTGCATGAGGTTTAAAAAAATCTTTAAAGGAATACTTAATGGCAATATATAGTAAATTGTTACTTTTGATATTTGGGGTTTGTATGTTTTATTGACTGAACTTTTATTTGTTGTTGAGTAATTTTGTATTTTTACTTGTTGGGACCGGAAATAAATACAGAGAGGTGTGTGCCTTTCCAGATTCTCAATTTTGCTGGATCATCTTTTAGATGTCTCTACACTTCGAGTGGAGTTAAGCTGTGGCAAATAATTGAATTTGCGAAGTGTAGATACATCTAAAAGATGATCCAGCAAAATTGGTCTGCTCCAATTTCCTAGTGTCTCAGAAAAGGGAATAAATACTTGAAGGTCCCATTCTTCATGTTTTTTTGAAGCTTTAATTGTGTTTACAGTGTGCAATAAAACATGTGTTCATGTTTCGCGTGTAAAAAAAACTATTTTTCACACAATTTACTTATCTGTATACCGCTGTTTTCACTGTCCAAAAAACGGCCCGATGACTTCCTTGTTCTATGAAGTCCCTCCTTCAGAAATACGTAACGAGTTCCGAGTTATTCCTAACTTAGTTACACGTGTTGTGTGCACGAGTTTTGATTAGTAATATGTTTTATAGGTGTACATGTGGTAACTGTGACAAAATGCCAATGGAGGTTGAAAACATCTGCTGCAAAGAAATACAAAAAGTATCGTAACACCTCATAATTAAATACTTTTTTGTTGTGTATAGTTCTTTTGAAATTGTTTTCATCCAAACAACTTTATATAAATACACTTTATTTTTACCATGAATATAGCCTTAAAAGCTGCCATGTTGTGTATAAGAAATCGTTGCCATGCATTACAATAATTTATTTATTAAAAGTTGAATGTTACATGACTGCACATTAAATTATTACAAACACACTCTACAAACAAAACTCTTCCTCTTCTCCGTGGGAGCACAACAAGACCACACCTCCTTTTTTTGTGTATTCCTGTGGGCGGAGATTAGTCAAAAAACTGTTCTAGTTACGTCATTAAGAGAGCGGAAGTAGACGGATGTAGTCCAAACCGGCCGTTCCCTGTAGGCTTTGAAAGGGAACTTCTGTTAAATAAATCTCGCTAGGCATTAAACTTTGAGCTTTATAATTTTACAGGTATTATTTATGCTCTAACAGCAACATTACACACTAACTAAAGTTTGAAAAATGGAATCGCGAAGAACGGGACCTTTAAGCAACGTAATTATTTCAGTTTTTTATTTTTAATACATTTGCAAAGTTGTCACAAATCAGTTTATTACTTTGTAATTTGTCATATTTTAGCCTAATATTAATTATCGGATATGTTTTTTTTTTTTGTCTGCTCACGCGGCACCCCAGTGATGGTAATGTTTAGGGGTGGACCTTCATGCTTACTTTATCATAAAATTCCTATGTTTTTGTACGATTCACACTATACACATTCATACAAAATCGCCACCTCGTTAAATATTTCTGATTTCCCGTGAGATCGGATTAGAACTCAAAAGAAGATATTTTGAAGAATGTTTCAAAGTTTTTGTTTATATTATTATTTTTATAAACTCAATGGATTCCAAAACTTACAAGCTTCAAAAAAAAATTAAAGGATTCGATGTAGGAACACATACTTGGTAGCTTCACAGTAACCAACACCCAACTCTCATATCCCCATCCTCAATAACAGTTCTCAGAGAATCCCCCTTTGAAGCATTGAGGAACATCTGTACATGTTGTGTCTAATCAAGTTTGGCAGCAAGTCCCTCGCTCCCCTGCATCACAACGACTGTGAAATTAATCAGGAGTCGCAGCAAGCAGTTATGCTATTTACTGTTTACATGCTGACGGGCATAAACCAAATAAACTTGGTAAATAGTGTCCTCTGTATTTTTGATTTACAATTACCCCGTTGTCCGTGCGTGAGCAACCGAGCGCGACTGGAATATTATACAGATTTATGCTAATGAGATGCAGATGCACATATCAGATAGAAGGGTAAACTGGAGAAATGGTTTGTAGATCTAAAGGGCAGGAAATGACTTAGCATGATGCTGTGTGAATGTCTGTTAAAAGTCTTACAAATGCGGTGCTAATCTTTCTCGAATTTCTCGAAGTTTTTTATATTGAGATGAGATGCCTATTGTTAGTCATACAAACTAATATTTGCTACCATTTGATATGTGCTGTTTTTGAACATGCATCCACAAATTGCAGATTTATTGATATTGTATTCTACAGTGATATAAAATATTGGAAAAACTACTTTGAAACTTACAGATTAATGTATTTTTAAATATAGAACTTTCTGATGATATAACAAAACCAATGACTTTTCAAATAAAGTTGTTTTTGAATAAATTAACATTTTATATAGCCTACTGCTTCAGTGATTAGTTTGCATAGTGAACAGTTGCATAAACATAGCCATGTTAAGACTGTGTCTTAAAGGGTAATTCCACCGGAGGAGACATGAATATGTATTGAAAGTGGGTGATATATGTAGTAGAATAGTAGCATAAATTTCTAATTTGGGTCCTCCTTGGCCGATAAAAGGCAGAAAATGACTTTTTAGTGCTTGTGGATTGTAGACAACAATCCCCATAATGCATTGCAATGCTCAGCTCCGCAGGCCACTCCCACCTCTACGCTACCGACTGGAAATCATTTCACACAATTTCTAGTGAAGAGTTACTTTGCGAACTAATTATTGAATTCCTCCTCGTTTTTGTTTCGAAATGGTGTGCACTTGCATAGTACCGGTGTTGTGCCGAATTTCGAACCCCTGCCAAATTATTAACCCCCTCATTGAAGTCAGTACCTGATTGCCTAATCCTAACCCCACCCCTAATCCTAACCCCTCCCCCACAACTAATCCTAAATCTACCAATGCTAGGGGGGGTAATAATTTGGCGGGGGTCGAAATTCGGCACAACACCGGCATGTTCAGCCAGCACAAGGAAAATACACAGAGTAAGTTTTCATAGATTACCCAAAGATTTGGACTTGTGCAAAAAGTGGCTACGGGCTATCAATAACCCGAAGTTCGGAGAGGACCTAGCCATTGAAGCACTAAAACATCTGACGTGTGCAGTCTACATTTCAATCCAGAAGATTTCGAACCCAACCCCTTATGGTGTGTTCACACCGAACGCGAATAGAGCGTCAAATACGTGTCTAGTTAGACGCTTGAACATTCGCTTTGAGTTCAAATTTTTCAACTTGCGCGGATTTTCAAATTCGCGTCATTCGCAACGCCCGGCGCGAATGATGCGTCTATTTGCGACTTTGCATTGACTTTGTATGTAATCCACTCGCGCAAATAATTAAATTTGCGTTTGATGTGAACACACCATTTGAAGAGACCCGCGCTTGTGAAAACCGCAATTCCGTCGATATTTACCTTGTCAGATGATGACGACGAACAGCCAGGAACGTCTGGAACCATAGGTGTCATTTACACTGGGGACGCTGTGGACATGTCCCCACCACTTTTTGAAATGGCTGATTTTGTTCCCACCACTTTTGAAAGCATTTGGTTAAAATGTTCTGAAAAATCAAGCGAACCAAGAAATGTTAAAGGTTTATTTGCACAAAATAAAACATGCAATGCAGTTTAGATACAGAAAGAAACAATGTACATTGTCCAAAAAAGTAAACTGTTACTGATTCTAAAATTACCCAAAAACATGAATGCGCCGATCAGTAACTTGAACAAATTCTTGACACAGATTCTTCTTGTCCAAGTTATCCATTCTCTCTCTGTGAACATGACAAACAGGCACTGCATTCTATGTGGGTTGCAAATCCCACATTGTTTTAATTTTATCTGGTGTTATTTGATGCAGATATGTTGCGTTGAATGCTTATGGTGTGTGTTTTATTTTACATATGTAATGAATTTCATTGTAATCACTGACTTAACGCGCTGCTGTTTTCTACAGCAGGGCTCGAGATTAAGCCTTTTCATGTGCTTGTCCTTTGGACAAGTAAATCTGTTATTCACTTGTCTGAGTAAAAAAGTTGCTTGTCCGTATTTTTATTTTTATTTTATTTTTAATTTATTCTGAAGCAATATTCTCATCAGTGTTCAATCAGCTTTGATATTTGAATCGGCATATTGTAATATCTGCACCTTTATAGGGCATCTCCTCCCCCAATCTTATTAAATGTATGCTTCATCTTTCATTTTAAATTCCTAAATTTGATCATTAAATTCAATTATTTAGAATAATAAGGCAGCTGTTACCTAGGTAGGGCTGATCAAATAAACCATTTACACTGAAAAATTACATTTTCATAAAATAATGTTATGAAATTGATTTAAATATTAAAATAAGAAACGTTGGAAAGAATGATACTACTTTTAAACATAAAACTAAACCGCCAGTAGGTGGTGGCAGGTGACCGTCTTATTGAGTGAGTCATTATCAATGAGAGAGATGTTTATGAATGGGTCATTGAATGTTTGACTCAACCGATTCGTTCAAAATGCTGAATCATTCAGTAATGAAAACAGATTGAGTGTTCCTCTGAGATGCGCCGTGGTTCTGCGGTTCTGCTGTGATTTTTGTTTGAAACTATTTTCGCTGCAGAAACAGAACAAAAAAAGACAATATTGCTTCTAAAATGTGACTTAATTTGAACTGTTTATTGAACTGTTGTAGGAAATCAATGTCACATTTTCAATCGTGATGGTATTCAGGAAAAATAATTGACGTTGCTTAACATATGTTAAAAATATAAAAACTCCACATTTAGATGTTTTATAGGCAGTATGTTGTTAACTGAGTGTGTGTGTGCTGCACTCCTGTGTGTAGATTCTCCTCGAGAGTCTGCGAGAGCGTCAACAGCGCAACCTTACCGTCAGTAATACATTATCCACAATTGATCGCAACTTACAATAAATGTAATAAAATCAGAATCATTCTCTCGGTTTAGTGATTCCCTAGTCATTTGTTTATTTTTGTTATTGATGGTCTAATCAGGCTACTTGTCCGATCGGTAAAATTCTTTTGCTTGTCCTTTCAAAAAATCCACTTGTCCCGGACAAGCGACAAGCGTTAATGTCGAGCCCTGTACATTTTGGTGCTTTAGCACTGTTCGGTTGAGCTGGTGTAGCTGGTGACTGTTACATGTCACTTGATGGGTCACTTGATGGAGTTTTTCGGTTCCTTGCCACTGTTGCCTTTGGCTTGCTCAGTTGGGGATATTCAAATTAATTAACCAAGCATTAATACCATTGATCAGCCCTACCAAACGTGGATGTTTTTTCCACTAAGAAACAAACATTATGTTATTTGATTGATACTGTGAAGCTGCTTTGATGCAATTTATATTGTGAAAAGCGCTATATAAATACACTTGACTTGACTTGACATGTGCAGTCGACATTGTTGAGGGTTTTATGCAGAGTATTTTCGTGTTGTTGACTGGCTTACGCAATGCCCATTTTTGATGCGCCATTATTCAATATTTTTCCTTTCCTGCTGTAATGTTTTTTTCATCTGATCTTTTGTCCCCACCACTTTTCAACACAAACTGACGCCCCTGTCTGGAACTAGCAGTGCTAGTAGCGCTAAACGCATTTGCCTGGAGGTAAGGTTCTTTCTGACTCGACTCTATTAGCAGCTAGTGGCTACTGAGAACACACACTGACATGGTCATCTGCTGTAAAGCAACACATCTCCTACGATTTCGTCTGTTTACAAATTTTGGAAAAAGGTAAATAGCGGATTTCTCTCGTTTCAGGGGAAAATGAGAGAGTGTTGCACGACCATTCAATAGTATGACTGGGTTTCTTACAATGGAAAGCTTAATGCAAATGGGTGGAGTGTCCCTTTAAGAACTATGACCAACTAGCCGTTATTTAGGGGCTACTGACACTGAGTATTTTTTGATAGCTTGATTAAGACAAAATCTCAATAACATGTTAAAATGGACCACATAACATACAAATGGTAATTAATTGAACTTAAATCAGTGAATCGTTATTTAATGTTATTTTACAATAACTGTTTGAATGTTTGAACTGTTTAAATTCAATCTGTTCATCATATAAAGTGATTGAGTCTCTTCAGAAAATTTGGACTAAACTGAACTTGATTCATATGGATTAGTTTTACAATCTTTTTATGAACTTTTGGAGGCCTCAAAGTGGTAGTTGCGTAGCTGTCAATGGAGGGTCAGAAAACTCTTGTGAGTAATTAATGACAGAATTTTCATTTTTGGGTGAACAATCCCTTCAAGATGAATTGATTGCCACAGTTCCAGATGGTTGAAGACCGGAGTAATGCCGGTATGGAGACGAGTTTGTTGAGTGCTGTCTGTCGTGACGATGAGGCCTTCACAGGGGAGAGTCTAGTTGACACAATCTCTGCTGACATTTCAGGGATGCGTTTTGGTTTAGGCGCAGGTCCACCATCTGATCTGGATACGGCCAGGATCCGGCTGATTACAGTAAACCTCGGAATAAACAGAAAGTCTAACATTAGCGTAGATGCCGTTCTTCTTATGATGTAACGGGTATCATCAACTAGTATCTGTAACAGGTTTTATCAACTGGCCAGAATTTTTAGATTGCAAGAGACATGAAGAACTACAATGCGTTAAGAGCTCGCTCAAGTAGAACTCGAGCTGCTGCGTTTTGGTCCAGCTGTAGTTTGTTTATTTTTTTGTTTACCACCCATAATAGCATTACAATAATCTAGCCTTGAGGTCATGAACTTATGAACTTACTTTTCCATATTTTGTCATTGTGAGCATATGTCGCAATTTAGATATATTTTTAAGATGGAAGAATGCGGTTTTACAGATGCTAGAAACACCCAGGATCCTAACTGATGATGAAGACTTGACAGAACATCCATCAAGTGTTAGACAGTTAGACATAATACACAGTGTTAACAATTAATCTTGAGTATTTTATAATTTATAAACCGGTGTTTCAACCTGTACATTCCTAAACATTCCTATTTTCATATTTGGGGTGTCAGTGTTATTGACTGGACAAACTTAGCACATGACCAGTTTAAATAAAGGCTCAAGCATCGTGCATCCTCATAATGTTTTGCCGATCAAGTTTTTCTGAATGGACTTTGTAACGAGGTTTAAGGTTCAGGAACATTCAATAATTTTTAATAAACAAATAAAACAAATACAAAAACAAAAGGAACCGCCAGCAGCCCCTCGCGGATGACTGCTGGCTACCAAAAATTACACAAATAAAACACAGGCCTGTCCTCTCTCGGTCTTCACAGTTGTCGCTCCTCCTTTATGCTTCTGCTCCTCCGTGAGAGATGCGAGACCGGTGCGTCTCGCAGGTGTCATTCATTAACAATCACGCCACCGGCCTCGCGCCATTCTCTTACGCCCCTCGGCCTCGTCCTGCTCGCCATAGACTTTTCTTTATATAAAGATAAGAATGAATTGGTCTGTTATTCAATACAGAACATATTAGTTCAAATTAAGCTTAAAGGCTAAAAAAAGGCTACTTAAAGCTACATACACTCACCAGCCACTTTATTAGGTACTCCTTGCTAGTACTGGGTCTGAACTGCCTTAATTCTTTGTGGCACTGATTCAACAAGGTGCTGGAAACATTCCTTGGAGATTTTGGTCCACATTGACATGATAGTATCATGCAGTTGCTGCAGATTTGCCGGCCTCACAACTATGATCTGAATCTCCCGTTCCAACACATCCCAAAAGTGCTCTATTGGACTGAGATCTGGTGACTGTGGAGTCACTCATAGTCATATTCAAGAAACCAGTTTGAGATGATGAGCTTTGTGACAAGGCACATTATCCTGCTGGCACCTGGTGTGTTCATCTACTGCAAGGTTCGATGTGTTGAGCGTTCAGAGAAGCTCTTCTGCAGACCTCGGTTGTAACGACGAGTTATTTGAGATACTGTTAACTTTCCATCATATGAATTACTACTTCCAGCTAAAATGTACTGAAGTGCCCATTCGATGGACACATTACTATTCCATGAAGCCACAGGAGAGGATTTGCAAATGAAAGTGAAGCAACGCAACTGACGGACGGTGTATGTCACATGACAATAACAACATGGCGGATGTATACGTCTAAATTTCATTCATTCTACACACATTCATACTAGAACGTACTTTTTTCAACGGTCACAAAGTCTAAAACCAAATGTAGTACCTACTAAATAGTATGTGATTTCGGGACGAAGCATGTATCTTTCTTGCTTCTTGCTACTTCTTCATCAAAGCCCTTTTGAAATCAGCATACATTGTATCTGGCTGCCTGTTTGCCAGTATGACGAAGCAATTCAATAGAATGAATAGGACTTTCCAACTCCACATATGAGAGATACTTTCCAACTTTACATGAGATAAAGAACCGTTAAATTTCTTTCGGTAAATTCACTAGGACGAATCAGACTTTCCATCTCTTCATCTAGGGTCATTTAAGATAAACCGATTCAATGGAAATAATCAGACTTTTCAACATGACAGGTAAGCATGCTTGATTCTGACCTCAACTCGTAATGCTACTGTACGTACTTAATACAATTTGACATAAAACTGCTTTTCATCTTCTAACACTGATCTTAGATCAGTTATACAAGCGTGCTGTGGCTTGGATTCAGGTAGAAGAAGCTGGTACAGGTTCAGTGTGAACAGAAGGAGAGTGAGATTAATTGAAGGATCAGCGGCAAACAGGGAAACCCATTATAGCCCATCTGTAAGCATTTAAGAGCTGGAGTCAACAGGGATGCTGGGAGCCTCTTTTGCTTTTTTTATCATGCTCATCGACAGACTGGCCAGCTCTTCTATATTGAGAACAAGCCAGACTTCATGCCTTAAAATCCATGATTATTGAATCTTTCGATTGTTTCGCCAATAGACTTTAGTTTATAGTTCAAGTCTTATATTCTATGTGATATAAATGCATTTTTACACTTTTAGAATTAATATTAAGTGCCACTTTACCTGTTGTTATACCAGTAATGTTTGTGTGTTAGCTGTCCTTAACTGCGAACAACATTTGAGAACAGCATGAAAACATGGGCAGAAGAAAAGAGAATTGTAAGTCGGTCTTCTGTGGTGCAGAAATCACTAGTTATTGTCACTGATGCCACTCAAGAACTTGATTTATTTAAGTAAGAAAAGAAAAATGAGACTGATGAAATATACACCTGTCATACCAGGGAACATTACAGACAATATTCACACTTCATATTTCTGATGTTTGTTTCCCAGAGATCCTTTTGTTGTGCTGAAATAATATTGTAAACACGGCATGAAATGATCTATAAGGCAGGGATTTTCAACTGAAAAATTTAGAGAGAGAAAAATATAAATAATACCAAAAAGAAATACAAAAGAAAAACTAAATAGGCCTATGTTTTTTAGCTTGTTTACTGGTTGTATGGCAATTTTCTGTAAAGCTGCTTTGGAACAATAATCATTATGAAAACTTCTTTACAGATAAATTTGATTTTAAAATGTTTCTCTTATATAACCCAAATCTAATGGTGGAAAATAACAAAATTCTGTAATGCTCAACTCAATACAAAGCAAATATTTTCCAGATACTACTTTAATCATTTGTTTTGGCTTTAATACAATAACAAATACGTCAATCATTTAATTTAGGAAACAATGTGTCTTTATATCGCACTAAATATTTTTCACACACTGTATAAAAGTTCTTTATAATATTTTGTTTTGATTTTATATTTTAGGAAGTGGGTCGCTTGCATAGGATCATTTGGATGTTCTTAATATTTCCCATATTGTAAAGAGTGTTGGCTCGTGTTTCAGCAGTGTTGAAGGAACTCAGCCACAGCTAGAGCTTCAGAGCTTGTTCCTTTTCATGTCATGTTATTAGATTAGTGAACAGAAACTGATTTATGTGGCATGTCAATTTTGCCCCAGGTTTGTTTATAATACATTGCTGGGTCAGGTTTAAGTGAATTTCTGTGTATGACAGTGTGTTTGTAGAGACAAAGGCTGAACGGACAGCCTAATAGGCACAAAAAAGACACCTGATACGTTTCAGCCGTGCACACATGGGAGAATGATTGATCATACAGACCACAAAACATTATCTGGCTGTTGTAGCAGCTTTATAGTGGCTTGCAGCAATACATACCATCTCACACACACATATACCAGCTTGAATATATCCATCCTTAAGGACACACATGCATTGCATGGACAAATAAGTAAATGCAACAGCATACCGCCACCTTCTGGGCATTTAAAGATCACTGCATTTTACTTGTCATTGAATTTCACACATCAAGCTTGTGTATGAAAACGTCACATAAATTACCCAGATATGTAACTTTACATTTTGATTAGGCATGTATTTCCCCCTTAAAAGAAGTGGTACCTTGGTAGAAGACCATAATATCACGGCACAATGGTACTGAATAACTAACATTCATGTATCATGTTATTTACAAGGTATTTAGAGGTGCTTCCAATAATATATTGGTATTTTAGGGTACATGTTCAAAAAACTATGATATTAGCATTGTATCATTTAAAAAAAGAACGTAGGCTAATGTCATAGTACTTTTTTGCTAATCCAAAACAAAGCATTGTGGATTGTTTTGGACCTCATTCATGATGATTACTTGAAGTAGGCTAACAATAAACTAGATTATAGACATTCTGAACGAAAAATTGGGAGTCTGCTTGTCTAAGCTAACAATGCTAAGGTGCTAATGTGCAGTTGCTAAATGGTCCTGACCGTTTTTATTGTGTTGCTATGCAGTTACTATGCTATTCATGGTGGTTGACACGTACTGGCTAATTTTATGTAAAATATGATCACTTAGAAAATACTAACAAGTTTTCTTAAAAAGCTGTACAATTTAAGGTATTCATTGTCTGTAGCATAGTGTGATTAAGTTATTGAATGTGTCTGAAATCGCTCACGTATACTCGAGTAGGTAGGCCTACTTCTTTTGAATAAGTAATTACTTTGCAACTGTTTAAAAAATATGTTCTATATAGTATGAATGTAATCTAAACGTTCCACATTCTTCATGTTGTCGTTGTCACGTGACCTATTAGTGTCAGTTCCATTGCTTCACTGTCATTCACAAAACATGGCCTCATGGGATAGTACAGGATCCATCAGATGCCCACTTCAGAATTATCCGGGTAGTTTTTGCCTATGCTGTTTAATAAATATTTTAAATTTAGACATACTGCTCTTTCACATACTGTTTTTCACCTACTATATAGTAGGGAAGTATGCATATTTGGATGCAGCCATTGTCTTGAGATGCTAATGTTAAGACTAACATTGTTTACAGTCAAACAGAGAAGTTGGGGGTGTTTCAGATAATTAGGTTTGCTGTGTCTAAATAATTACAGGTTGTGTGCTACACTGAGGAAACAACTAGAAAACACGACAATAAAATCAACTGAAGTCGTTAATTAGTCACTAATCACATCTCAAATTACACCTTAGACCCGCCTTCCTCAGCTGAAATCTGATTGGTCTAGCCTAGCCTTTCTTTGAATGCTTTTTCTAGTGCCTTGAAAAGGAAAGGAATGTTTGATATTTCAGTATAGTGTGTATACTGTCCATGGTGTAGTTCCCTTATTTGGTCTTTCGTGTGGGTTGTCCAAAAATAAGCATTTGATATAATTGCTCTTGGGCTCAGTCCTGTTTTAAATCTGAGCAGTATGTAAACATGTTCTGGCACTGATATAGCCCAGTGTCAGCCTGCAGGGAGACAAGTGTCTTACATTTTAGCAAGTTGTAATCTGTGACCAAATTGAAGGGCACTGATCAGGGAGTCGTCCATTTTAAGAGCTGTATCAATTGCAAAATCAGACCAGTGCACTGGAACATTCGCTCCCTAAAAAGTCCCACAATGCACCGTGATAAGCAGGGAGCATCGATGCTCAAATATGTTCCCTTAACGGAAGTTCTGAAGCCGGAAACACAAGTAATGTGAGCCAACTCGCTACACATATGACAAGCCTTAGAGTTTTTTTTTTTTTTTAATCAGGCCACAAACCATTATTTCAGCATAAACATTCATTGTTAGACAGGTAATGAACATAATCTTGCTAACATTTATAATTTATGTATGGCTGAAATGTTGCACGTACATGTTACAAGCAAAGTATTTATCATAACGTACTTTAAATAACATTACAAAATAATGTCCAGAATGATACCAGTTCAGCTGTTGTTCACAGATACCAGTATATTGTACAATGAGGATGCTGTCCTGTACTTACCAGTGCCTGAATTCACGTACACATAATAGGCTAATTCAGACCTGGGAAGCAAGGGAGCAGATTGAGAAGCACCCAAGGATTCCCTCAAGACTTTCTCAGGGGTTTAAAGAATGTTTGTTTAATGTGTTCAATAAGGTCTGTGATTAACTTGAAGAGACAAACATGAATTTTGAAGCCACTGCATTTTTTTTAAAAATGTATGCGTTTACATTTGACTAATCAGATAACCATTATAGTTCTTATACTGTAGCAACGTTAGCATCTTGCATCTTATAAAATAAATTCGAAATACAGTATGACTATGTAATTACGTAGACTTATTTTACTTATAAATCAATACAATTGAGGGATTACTGCGTGGAGGAAAGGAGACAATGAAGGATGGGAAAATAGATGGATGAGAAGAGTGACGACGATGCCAGCCGCTGTACAGGGTGTCAGGGCCACAGAGCAGCAGTGATTATGGCAGATGTGTTTCTGCAGATGTCTCTATTCCTGCTGCTTCTGACTCGCTTCACATGCACAGAAAGATTGATTGAAAGCAGTGGTTTGGACAGACTCTCACTGGGTCGTGCAGGTAATGGCTGCCTGTGACCCATCATAACCTTACTCCTCTTCACACACCACAGACACACATACTATAACATTGTACACGACAGAATCAGGCATGTTTTAGACAGGCTAACATGATACTGTACACTTACATGGTACAGTACTGTGGTGATACCATAGTACATGGATGGAACAAGATGGTTATGCCATGGTAATTCATCATTTTATTAAAGTCATATATTGTACAATAATAAAAATAGTACTTATACACTTTTTAATTAAAAAAATTAAAATACAGGTCCTTCTAAAAAAATTAGCATATTGTGATAAAGTTCATTATTTTCCATAATGTAATGATAAAAATTAAACTTTCATATATTTTAGATTCATTGCACACCAACTGAAATATTTCAGGTATTTTATTGTTTTAATACTGATGATTTTGGCACACAGCTCATGAAAACCCAAAATTCCTATCTCAAAAAATTAGCATATTTCATCCGACCAATAAAAGAAGTTTTTAATACAAAAAAAGTCAACCTTCAAATAATTATGTTCAGTTATGCACTCAATACTTGGTCGGGAATC
Source organism: Meda fulgida (assembly GCA_030578275.1). NCBI lineage: Eukaryota > Metazoa > Chordata > Actinopteri > Cypriniformes > Leuciscidae > Meda > Meda fulgida. The sequence continues at coordinate 8,727,465 of CM060640.1, read as the reverse complement.
CTTTTGCAGAAATGACTGCTTCAATGCGGCGTGGCATGGAGGCAATCAGCCTGTGGCACTGCTGAGGTGTTATGGAGGCCCAGGATGCTTCGATAGCGGCCTTAAGCTCATCTAGAGTGTTGGATCTTGCGTCTCTCAACTTTCTCTTCACAATATCCCACAGATTCTCTATGGGGTTCAGGTCAGGAGAGTTGGCAGGCCAATTGAGCACAGTAATGCCATGGTCAGTAAACCATTTACCAGTGGTTTTGGCACTGTGAGCAGGTGCCAGGTCGTGCTGAAAAATGAAATCTTCATCTCCATAAAGCTTTTCAGCAGGTGGAAGCATGAAGTGCTCCAAAATCTCCTGATAGCTAGCTGCATTGACCCTGCCCTTGATAAAACAGTGGACCAACACCAGCAGCTGACATGGCACCCCAGACCATTACTGACTGTGGGTACTTGACACTGGACTTCAGGCATTTTGGCATTTCCTTCTCCCCAGTCTTCCTCCAGACTCTGGCACCTTGATTTCCGAATGACATACAAAATTAGCTTTCATCCGAAAAAAGTACTTTGGACCACTGAGCAACAGTCCAGTGCTGCTTCTCTGTAGCCCAGGTCCAGGCGCTTCTGCCGCTGTTTCTGGTTCAAAAGTGGCTTGACCTGGGGAATGCACCACCTGTAGCCCATTTCCTGCACACGCCTGTGCACGGTGGCTCTGGATGTTTCTACTCCAGACTCAGTCCACTGCTTCCGCAGGTCCCCCAAGGTCTGGAATCGGTCCTTCTCCACAATCTTCCTCAGGGTCCGGTCACCTCTTCACGTTGTGCAGCGTTTTTTGCCACACTTTTTCCTTACCACAGACTTCCCACTGAGGTGCCTTGATACAGCACTCTGGGAACAGCCTATTTGTTCAGAAATTTCTTACTGTGTCTTACCTTCTTGCTTGAGGGTGTCAATGATGGCCTTCTGGACAGCAGTCAGGTCGGCAGTCTTACCCATGATTGCGGTTTTGAGTAATGAAACAGGCTGGGAGTTTTTAAAAGCCTCAGGAATCTTTTGCAGGTGTTTAGAGTTAATTAGTTGATTCAGATGATTAGGTTAATAGCTCATTTAGAGAACCTTTTCATGATATGCTAATTATTTGAGATAGGAATTTTGGGTTTTCATGAGCTGTATGCCAAAATCATCAGTATTAAAACAATAAAAGACCTGAAATATTTCAGTCGGTGTGCAATGAATCTAAAATATATGAAAGTTTAATTTTTACCATTACATTATGGAAAATAATGAACTTTATCACAATATGCAAATTTTTTGAGAAGGACCTGTGTGTATATATATATATATATATATATATATATATATATATATATATATATATATATACATATATACACATATATATAAATTATAACATTGTTAAAACTTATGCGTGCAGATACATGGTTAATACGAACTGCTCCGTGACTTGGGTTGAAGATTCAAATGCAAAGAAACTAAGCAAAAAAAATTGTGCCACAGTAGTACCATGGTTTTTTGCATATGCACCATAGTAATAATATGTTAATGATATATGTAATAATACCTTATTTTCGGTGGAACACTTTGCAGTAACACCACATTTTTCTGGACATCTAAAAAATTAGAATCTTGGTTCCTGGAAATGGAAATGGCACCATGATAATACCAGGTTTTTAGACATGGATCACAATAACACCATGTTTTTAGGATTTGTAACACAGTAATACCACATTTTAAATGTACCATGGTAATACAATAGTAGGCCTATACTTAAAGGACATGTACCATGGTTCTGCCATTGTGTTCTGGAAAAGCACTTTGGAATACCATCTAAATACCAGGGTACATTAATTTCAGTACAGTATCAATGCCTGATGTACCAAGATACTGCTACAGTATTTCATATGAGAATCATTAAATTTATCAACTATACACACACTTTCAATACTGAAAGTGTCCATAAAAGACACACACACACACCACGACAGCAGAGAAAATGTTATTTTGGCAGGGGTTCACTAACATTTTCCCACCGGGAGTAATAAAATTGATTAGAGTTAAAACAGTCCAACCAGACTCCCCGCCTCACCAGCTGTCCCGCCGAACATGGGGCGTCTGTCATCTGTGAGTTTGAATGAAAAAGGATGGAAATTGTTGGAGGAAAGGTCACAGAAGAGGAGGGGACAATCAGAGGGGGATAAGGTTGGTGAGGGAAAGTAGGAGGAAAGGCCAGACTGAGATACAGGCCAGTAAAGATCAACACTTGACCTTTACCTCCCACATGTATCAGTGGCAGAGATGGGGCGCTGGTGTGGTCATACTCATCTCTCCCTGAGAGAGAGCAGCACTTTCACTCTAACCACCTCAATTAACCTTGATTCCTCTCTTAATGACGAGATCGCAAGGTCTCAATTTCTACTGTACATTAAATTGTGTCCCTAGGAGAGACAAATCCCAACCTGTCACTGTGTATGAGAGATGAATAAGCCCCTTTTTTAGATCATACACACTTTATTTTACCTTACATATGTGTGTATATATATATATATATATATATATATATATATATATATATATATATATATATATATATATATATATATATATACAGGTCCTTCTAAAAAAAATTAGCATATTGTGATAGTTCATTATTTTCCATAATGTAATGATAAAAACTAAACTTTCATATATTTTAGAGTCATTGCACACCAACTGAAATATTTCAGGTCTTTTATTGTTTTAATACTGATGATTTTGGTATACAGCTCATGAAAACCCCAAATTCCTATCTCAAAATATTAGCATATTTCATCCGACCAATAAAAGAAGTGTTTTTAATACAAAAAAAGTCAACCTTCAAATAATTATGTTCAGTTATGCACTCAATACTTGGTCGGGAATCCTTTTGCAGAAATGACTGCTTCAATGTGGCGTGGCATGGAGGCAATCAGCCTGTGGCACTGCTGAGGTGTTATGGAGGCCCAGGATGCTTTGATAGCGGCCTTAAGCTCATCTAGAGTGTTGGGTCTTGCGTCTCTCAACTTTCTCTTCACAATATCCCACAGATTCTCTATGGGGTTCAGGTCAGGAGAGTTGGCAGGCCAATTGAGCACAGTAATGCCATGGTCAGTAAACCATTTACCAGTGGTTTTGGCACTGTGAGCAGGTGCCAGGTCGTGCTGAAAAATGAAATCTTCATCTCCATAAAGCTTTTCAGCAGGTGGAAGCATGAAGTGCTCCAAAATCTCCTGATAGCTAGCTGCATTGACCCTGCCCTTGATAAAACACAGTGGACCAACACCAGCAGCTGAAATGGCAGCCCAGACCATCACTGACTGTGGGTACTTGACACTGGACTTCAGGCATTTTGGCATTTCCTTCTCCCCAGTCTTCCTCCAGACTCTGGCACCTTGATCTCTGAATGACATGCAAAATTTGCTTTCATCCGAAAAAAGTATTTTGGACCACTAAGCAACAGTCCAGTGCTGCTTCTCTGTAGCCCAGGTCAGGCGCTTCCGCCGCTGTTTCTGGTTCAAAAGTGGCTTGACCTGGGGAATGCGGCACCTGTAGCCCATTTCCTGCACACGCCTGTGCACGGTGGCTCTGGATGTTTCTACTCCAGACTCAGTCCACTGCTTCCGCAGGTCCCCCAAGGTCTGGAATCGGTCCTTCTCCACAATCTTCCTCAGGGTCCGGTCACCTCTTCACGTTGTGCAGCATTTTTGCCACACTTTTTCCTTCCCACAGACTTCCCACTGAGGTGCCTTGATACAGCACTCTGGGAACAGCCTATTTGTTCAGAAATTTCTTTCTGTGTCTTACCCTCTTGCTTGAGGGTGTCAATGATGGCCTTCTGGACAGCAGTCAGGTCGGCAGTCTTACCCATGATTGCGGTTTTGAGTAATGAAACAGGCTGGGAGTTTTTAAAAGCCTCAGGAATCTTTTGCAGGTGTTTAGAGTTAATTAGTTGATTCAGATGATTAGGTTAATAGCTCGTTTAGAGAACCTTTTCATGATATACTAATTTTTTGAGACAGGAATTTTGGGTTTTCATGAGCTGTATGCCAAAATCATCAGTATTAAAACAATAAAAGACCTGAAATATTTCAGTTGGTGTGCAATGAATCTAAAACATATGAAAGTTTATTTTTTATCATTACATTATGGAAAATAATGAACTTTATCACAATATGCTAATTTTTTGAGAAGGACCTGTATATAGCCTATATATGAAAAAATATTAATACAAATCTTAATGTTTTAATGAAACTTAAAGATATGTAATTTATAAGAAAATAAATAAAAAAATAATATAGGCTATCATAGGACATGGTTAACTATAACTAAGTTTAACTTTTTTTTGATGATCCCTTTAACATATTCTGTTGAATATAAGTAACGTTGTGCCTATATGTCTACTAACTCCCTAGAGAGTATTTTAGTAGAGTATAGGACTGGTAGGGCTAGGGTTAGAATAAGTTGACATGTTGTTGCAAAGTTACTTACAGTCAACAGAATTGTCACAGTATGGTGTAGGCTGAAGACGATGAAGAGGCAAAAAGCTCCAATACAAACGTTTACTACTTTTACTCACACAGGTACAGGGATGAGGGCAGAAGGTACACACATACTTGGTATGAAGTAACAGTAGTTATTACCGGACACCATGTGTCAAAATGATTGATGACTTCCGGTTGACCTTTGACCTTTTCCGGTCCCGCCCTTTTCCTGGTGTGCATCCGTTATCTATAGATAAGGATTGACCTATTGACCCCACCCATCCAATCGATGTGTTTTGAGAGATTGTGCATCCGGCGTCTATTGTTAAGGGTCAAGCAGTTGACCGCGCCTATCCGATCAATGAAATGTTTTGACCATCTGGCCTCTATTAATAAGGGTTGTGGTGTTGAGCTATCTGATCAATCAACTGTTTTGGCATTCCAGAGGCCATAGTGGTTTCAATGTGATGTGGGTAATGTGAGAGGAAAAAAGTCAGTGTCACAGACGCTCCCCCTACCTCTGCTCTGGCCTCTATTGATAAGGGTTGTGGTGTTGAGCTATCTGATCAATCAACTGTTTTGGCATTCCAGAGGCCATTGTGTTTTGCTGTGTAATGTGAGAGGAAAAAAGTCAGTGTCACAGGCTGTCCCTACCTCTGCTCTGCCCTCTATTGATAAGGGTTGTGGTGTTGAGCTATCTGATCAATCAACTGTTTTGGCATTCCAGAGGCCATTGTGTTTTGCTGTGTAATGTGAGAGGAAAAAAGTCAGTGTCACAGGCTGTCCCTCACCTCCCCTCTCTATGTGTGTCACAGACACTCCCCCTACCTCTGCAAGTGTGGCATTCCAGAGGCCATTGTGGTTTCCTGTGTAATATGAGAGGAAAAAAGTCAGTGTCACAGGCTGTCCCTCTCCATGTGTGTCACTGACGCTCCCCCTACCTCTGCAAGTGTGTCACGGGGGTTCTTGCCTACCCCTCCATGTCTGCTCTGATATCTGAAACAATGTTACATAAACAGGGTCTATCGTTTAAAATATTATTCAAATGAAAGCAGAGTTGAAAAACATACTGATCTTTATAAATGGTTATAAAATAATTTGACTAAGGTTGAAACATACTATTCTTTATAAATGTATAAATGAAATGGTTATAAATAATTTAACTAAGGTTGAAACATACTATTCTTTATAAATGTATAAATGAAATGGTTATTAAATAATTTAACTAAGGTTGAAACATACTATTCTTTATAAATGTATAAATGAAATGGTTATAAAATGGTGTAAATGAAATGGTTATAAAATAATTTAACTAAGGTTGATCGTTTAAAATATTATTCAAATGACACTAGAGTTGAAAAACATACTGGTCTTTATAATTGTATAAATGAAATGTTTATAAAATAATTTTACTATAGTTGAAAACATAGCTAAAATGGTGTAAATGAAATGGTTATAAAATAATTTAACTAAGGTTGAAACATACTATTCTTTATAAATGTATAAATGAAATGGTTATAAAATAATTTAACTATAGTTGAAAACATATAGTTAAAATGGTGTAAGTGAAATGGTTATAAAATAATTTAACTAAGGTTGAAACATATTATTGTTTATAAATGTATAAATGAAATGGTTATAAAATAATTTAACAATAGTTGAAAACATATAGTTAAAATGGTGTAAATTACTGTGTGTGTGTGTGTGTGTGTGTGTGTGTGTGTGTGTGTGTGTGTGTGTGTGTGTGTGTGTGTGTGTGTGTGTGTGTGTGTGTGTTTGTGTGTGTGTGTGTGTGTGTGTGTGTGTGTGTGTCATGGTGTCAAAGCACTAAACAATCTATCTCTGATACACACGGATGAATAGGTATTTGTTTAAAAACACTGATCCGATACATTTTGTTGACCGTTTGAATTAAATTAAAAAGTACTTATACATATACATATATTATACTCATATACATCCTCATTGTAATTTATTTATCCAATTTCAAAGACTTTTTCAGTATGCGCTCATTAAAAACCTCTCAAACATTTTTAAGTTTTACTATTGTAAATCAGAAACACCTGTCATTTTGACTACCCTTATTTATTGTATCTTAAAGAGGTCATCTCTTTTGGGTTGAATATTGAGAAAATTGTAATGATCTTTTGAAATAATAGTTCAATGTTTTTAATGGATAAGCTGCAAACACATTTCATTTTGTAAGTGTAAGTTCTAGATGTGTGTTGCACCTTCCACTCTGCATATCAGAGGGGATGATAATCATTAACTGGTATTTTGGTCAGTTTCTCACACAAAGCTACTGTATGGTTTTGAAGATTTTGATATTTTGGTACTTTTCATACGATAGCCTACTTTTATGGGAGCTTTTTTTATTGTGGAGCTTGACAGGTCTCGTTCCTTTCACTTTCATTATAATGAAAAGAGGTGTGCAGGATATCTTTTTTAGAAATTCACCTTTTGTGTTTTACTGAAGAAAGAAAGTTATACAGGCTTAGAACTAGGTTTTCACAGTACCAACATTACAGTAGTCGGTACCAATATACCAGTCTCAATACCAGTTCTCACTACCAGTTTTGGTACCATAGCAAAAACGATTTAAACTATTTTGTTTAATAAAAAAAAAAAAAAAAACATATGAATGGCTTATATAGAAAACGAGCAAAGAATGCTCCTTTTAATAAATATGCATGGGGGCCAGGGTTGCCAGGTTTTTGCTACAAAACTAGCCGAATGGTCAAAGTCAAAGTTTATTCATATAGCACAATTTATACAGCGACAGATGACCAATGTGCTTTACACTACATCATAAAACATAAAACAAAACAAAGGAAAAGGATAAAAAAAAAACATCATATATGAAAGGAATGTGAGTATATATCAGTATTTAATGATCATTAAATGCCAGAGAGAATAAATAGGTTTTTAACAAAGACTTAAAAAGAGGAAGGGATGGCGCGGATCTAATCTGGATAGACAAGCTGTTCCAAAGTTTAGGGTCCACAACAGAAACTGCACAATGTCCCCTTTGCTGTAATCTGAATCTAGGGACAACTACGTTTTTTTGTCCCAGATCTGAAAGGGACTAATAGATTAGAGATGTAGGATGGCGCCGGATTATTCAAACATTTACAAACAAACAAAAGGATTTTAAAATCAACTTTAAAACGAACCAATGAAGTCATGATAAAATTTCAGTGATCATCATGTTTTTGCATAGACATGGTTATAAAATAATTTAACTAAGGTTGAAACATACTATTCTTTATAAATGTATAAATGAAATGGTTATAAAATAATTTAACTATAGTTGAAAACATATAGTTAAAATGGTGTAAATGAAATGGTTATAAAATAATTTAACTAAGGTTGAAACATACTATTCTTTATAAATGTATAAATGAAATGTTTATAAAATAATTTAACAATAGTTGAGGTCACCAGCATCAGTTGTCAATGTTAAATAAATATAATTGAGATTTGGTACTGTGGAGTGCTCTGAAGCCAGACTGAAGTCTCAAATAGAGATAGTATTTAGGTTAAGATAAGAATCAAGTCGACGTAACACAACTTTTTCGAGACCTTTGAAGATGAAAGGTAAATTAGAAATGGGCCTATAGTTTTCAATGAAGTTGCTACTTTTTATACTCATTTGTATAATTATTGACCAAATATATGTTCAGCTGTGGCATTTCCACCAGCAGAGAAGCACTTCCACTCACCTGGAAAGTAATTAGAAATATTAATATTTCCTTTGACTGTTGAATTTAATATGACAGGTGCTGAAACATTGCTTCCATTTTGGGCAGAGATATTGATTTTAGAGACTCCATAAGGCTCCACGGTTTCCCCCTTTTTCTTCTGATAGAGAGGAAAGACACATAATTAATGATATTTTAAACCATAGTTTGTACTCAGGGCCTATAACAGAAATCAGCCCTGATCTGACTGGTGTGTTTCATAGGGCTGTGTACATTACCATAATACGACGTGTCCATCTGCTGTTTTCAGTGCACTCCTCTAATCTGAAATGACCAGCTCAACCTGAGAAAAAAAGGCAAATATTATGTAGGGGTGAAGTTTGGTTAATTGTGACACTTTTTGCCACTGAGCTAACTGGGAAAAAACTATTATGCAATTGTTCACTCATAAGTGACGATTTTTCTTTTTTCCTTTTCTTTTTTTTTTTTTACGTAATTAGCAATATACTAGGTAGCCTAGAAATTGCATTGATTTATCTCCAAATAAGTTTACTACCATTTATTGATTAAGTGTGTCAGATACCAATCATAATAATTTATTTATTACTTACCTCCTTCCCAAATGTATAATTAGAATAAAATTCAGACAGTTATTTTTATGGCAGTAAAACGATGCTAACCTGTCACTAGCAAGCACTATTATAAACAATGGCTGAAAGAATCTGAAAGCTTCTTAAAAACGATACTATGTTAAAATTTTATTAGGATAACATTATTGTTTATATTTGAACAACTAGTTGCCCATGGTTAAATTAAGGACTAGGCTACATCTTTTGTTACAACAAGAACGGGTTGGAGTAGCCTATTAAAGAGGACATGTGTTCTTAACAGTATGTTGTCATATTTCTAACAACAGCAAGCATTTGATGAATTGAAGAGATACATTCGACTGCGCAGGCGCACATAAATAATGCGTCACGCTGAACGTCAATTCACGTCACGCCCTTTATTTTTTTTTAATGCAACAAAAAATATACAAAGATTAGCATACATGCGTACACCTCACAACAAGTAGAAAACATACATAAGGATATGTAAAATAAAGTAGGGGTAAAATTACAATAATTTAAAGTAACAAAAAGCTTCATAGGTCTTTCTTGCTTTTTTTGTTAAATTTGATCTAATGTAGTACCATTTTTTTATTACTTGCGTGATGACTTCATAAAGTAGGCTAGGCTATACTGCGTGGTCATCCTTATGCTTCCATCTATCCATCACTCAATTATAGCAACTAGCTAAGTCTCGGTTTTCATATGTTGTGCAAATGTATATTATTAGGCTAAATATTATTTTAAATAACTTATTTATGGTAAAAACCGAGTCTCAAGTAGTCTATCACTTACAACTGACGAAGATTTCTAATTACATAGTTACATTTATAGCGCTTTTTACAATAGGCTACAGATTGTTTCAAAGCAGCTTTACAGTGATAACGGGAAATAAGGCAACAACGTTTGTTTTGGCTGTTCAGCAGCTCTAGAAGAAAACTGTCATCCAGCTCGAGTAAGTTTGATTCAATTCCGTTGTAAATCGGAATGTCATCGGCCAGCTCAGTTCAGTTATCAGTGTCAGATCAATAATATTGTTGATTATTAAGATATGTGTAGATAATCTTTTAAACGTAATAAAATTAGGCTTCGTCTTGTGATTGTAACAATAGTTTAATAGATCGCAGGAAATACTGTGATTCGGTGATCTTATTATTACTTTTTTTAATTATTATTAATAAAGTCAAGAAAATGACAAACCCCATAATTACCTGTCGCTTGTACATCGCTGTGTATCCTGCGTGCTTGAGCAGATAGTGATGCCTGAGAGGAAAAAAACTTTCACGTTTAATTTGACAATGAGACCAGTCAAAGTGCACTACATTTTTCTATCACTGTGAAACCATCCATCCTGTACACTCAACTCTTTAGAAAGCAATCTTTTTTCCCCAGAAATGTGTCACTTTGGTTTTCAGTGGCATTGCATAGGCTATAATTTTTACATTATAGGTGCTGATATAATTGATCTTTGTTTTTATTTTTTAAATGTTTCAACAGGGGTTTAGATTTTTATTATTATTATTATTATTATACATTTTATTTATAGGCGCCTTTCTTGACACTCAAGGTCACCTTACAACATCATCAACAATAACAAATTTAAAAAGCAATGAGACACAAGACATATAAAAAAAAAAAAAAAAAAAAAAAAAACAACAACAAAAAACAAAGTGCAGTTATGGTCAAAGGGAATAAGCTATTCTAAACAGATAAGTTTTGAGTTTGGATTTGAAAAGTGAAAGAGAGTCAATTTTACGGAGGTCTGGTGGAAGCGAATTCTAGAGCTGAGGAGCAGAGAAACTGAAAGCTCTACTCCCCATAGTAACAAGGCGGACACGGGGAACAGTAAAATGAATAAAAGAAGAGGATCTTAGAGTACGCGTGTGTGTGGGTATATGGAGGAGATCAGAAAGATATGAAGGGGCTAGATTATGAATGGCTTTAAAAGTAAGAAGAAGTATTTTGTAGTTGATACGATAAATAATAGGGAGCCAATGCAGCTGTTGTAGGATAGGAGTGATGTGATAAATAGGAGGGGTGCGAGTAATGATACGAGCTGCCGAGTTTTGGACCAGTTGAAGTTTATGAAGAGTTTTATGTGGGAGGCCAAACAAAAGGGAATTACAATAATCTAAACGGGAGGTGACTAAGCTGTGAACAAGAATGGCAGTCGAGTGTGGCGTGAGGAAAGGACGCAAACGGTTGATATTACGAAGATGATAATAAGTAGACCGGTAACGTTGTTAACATGAGATGTAAAGGAGAGGGTGCTATCAAAGATGACACCCAAACTCTTAACCTGAGGGGATGGGGGAAATGAAGGAGCTATCAATAAGAATAGAGAAATTATGGATTTTGTTTAATGTTGATTTTGTACCTATAAGAAGCAATTCTGTTTTATTACTATTTAATTTAAGGAAATTTGATGTGAACCAGGATTTTATGTCAAGAAGGCAGTTAGTAAGGGAAGATGGTGGAAGTGTGGAATTAGGTTTAGTTGAAAGATAGAGCTGGGTGTCATCTGCGTAGCAATGGAAATTAATATGATGTTTACGGAAGATGTAACCAAGGGGAAGAAGATAAATAATAAACAGTAAGGGCCCCAGAACAGAGCCCTGCGGCACGCCTGTTATGACAGGGACAGAATAAGAGGTGAATGATTTTAACTGAATAAACTGAGTGCGGCCAGAGAGATATGAATTAAACCAGTTAAGAGGTATATTAGTAATTACAATAGAGGAGAGTCTGTCAAGAAGTATGGTGTGTGAAATAGTATCGAAGGCCGCACTCAGTTTATTCTGTTAAAATCATTCACCTCTTATTCTGTCCCTGTCATAACAGGCGTGCCGCAGGGCTCTGTTCTGGGGCCCTTACTGTTTATTATTTATCTTCTTCCCCTTGGTTACATCTTCCGTAAACATCATATTAATTTCCATTGCTACGCAGATGACACCCAGCTCTATCTTTCAACTAAACCTAATTCCACACTTCCACCATCTTCCCTTACTAACTGCCTTCTTGACATAAAATCCTGGTTCACATCAAATTTCCTTAAATTAAATAGTAATAAAACAGAATTGCTTCTTATAGGTACAAAATCAACATTAAACAAAATCCATAATTTCTCTATTCTTATTGATAGCTCCTTCATTTCCCCCATCCCCTCAGGTTAAGAGTTTGGGTGTCATCTTTGATAGCACCCTCTCCTTTACATCTCATGTTAACAACGTTACCGGTCTACTTATTATCATCTTCGTAATATCAACCGTTTGCGTCCTTTCCTCACGCCACACTCGACTGCCATTCTTGTTCACAGCTTAGTCACCTCCCGTTTAGATTATTGTAATTCCCTTTTGTTTGGCCTCCCACATAAAACTCTTCATAAACTTCAACTGGTCCAAAACTCGGCAGCTCGTATCATTACTCGCACCCCTCCTATTTATCACATCACTCCTATCCTACAACAGCTGCATTGGCTCCCTATTATTTATCGTATCAACTACAAAATACTTCTTCTTACTTTTAAAGCCATTCATAATCTAGCCCCTTCATATCTTTCTGATCTCCTCCATATACCCACACACACGCGTACTCTAAGATCCTCTTCTTTTATTCATTTTACTGTTCCCCGTGTCCGCCTTGTTACTATGGGGAGTAGAGCTTTCAGTTTCTCTGCTCCTCAGCTCTAGAATTCGCTTCCACCAGACCTCCGTAAAATTGACTCTCTTTCACTTTTCAAATCCAAACTCAAAACTTATCTGTTTAGAATAGCTTATTCCCTTTGACCATAACTGCACTTTGTTTTTTTTTTTTTTTTGTTGTTGTTTTTTTTTTTTTTTTTTTTTTTTTATATGTCTTGTGTCTCATTGCTTTTTAAATTTGTTATTGTTGATGATGTTGTAAGGTGACCTTGAGTGTCAAGAAAGGCGCCTATAAATAAAATGTATAATAATAATAATAATAATAAAAATCTAAACCCCTGTTGAAACATTTAAAAAATAAAAACAAAGATCAATTATATCAGCACCTATAATGTAAAAATTATAGCCTATGCAATGCCACTGAAAACCAAAGTGACACATTTCTGGGGAAAAAAGATTGCTTTCTAAAGAGTTGAGTGTACAGGATGGATGGTTTCACAGTGATAGAAAAATGTAGTGCACTTTGACTGGTCTCATTGTCAAATTAAACGTGAAAGTTTTTTTCCTCTCAGGCATCACTATCTGCTCAAGCACGCAGGATACACAGCGATGTACAAGCGACAGGTAATTATGGGGTTTGTCATTTTCTTGACTTTATTAATAATAATTAAAAAAAGTAATAATAAGATCACCGAATCACAGTATTTCCTGCGATCTATTAAACTATTGTTACAATCACAAGACGAAGCCTAATTTTATTACGTTTAAAAGATTATCTACACATATCTTAATAATCAACAATATTATTGATCTGACACTGATAACTGAACTGAGCTGGCCGATGACATTCCGATTTACAACGGAATTGAATCAAACTTACTCGAGCTGGATGACAGTTTTCTTCTAGAGCTGCTGAACAGCCAAAACAAACGTTGTTGCCTTATTTCCCGTTATCACTGTAAAGCTGCTTTGAAACAATCTGTAGCCTATTGTAAAAAGCGCTATAAATGTAACTATGTAATTAGAAATCTTCGTCAGTTGTAAGTGATAGACTACTTGAGACTCGGTTTTTACCATAAATAAGTTATTTAAAATAATATTTAGCCTAATAATATACATTTGCACAACATATGAAAACCGAGACTTAGCTAGTTGCTATAATTGAGTGATGGATAGATGGAAGCATAAGGATGACCACGCAGTATAGCCTAGCCTACTTTATGAAGTCATCACGCAAGTAATAAAAAAATGGTACTACATTAGATCAAATTTAACAAAAAAAGCAAGAAAGACCTATGAAGCTTTTTGTTACTTTAAATTATTGTAATTTTACCCCTACTTTATTTTACATATCCTTATGTATGTTTTCTACTTGTTGTGAGGTGTACGCATGTATGCTAATCTTTGTATATTTTTTGTTGCATTAAAAAAAAATAAAGGGCGTGACGTGAATTGACGTTCAGCGTGACGCATTATTTATGTGCGCCTGCGCAGTCGAATGTATCTCTTCAATTCATCAAATGCTTGCTGTTGTTAGAAATATGACAACATACTGTTAAGAACACATGTCCTCTTTAATAGGCTACTCCAACCCGTTCTTGTTGTAACAAAAGATGTAGCCTAGTCCTTAATTTAACCATGGGCAACTAGTTGTTCAAATATAAACAATAATGTTATCCTAATAAAATTTTAACATAGTATCGTTTTTAAGAAGCTTTCAGATTCTTTCAGCCATTGTTTATAATAGTGCTTGCTAGTGACAGGTTAGCATCGTTTTACTGCCATAAAAATAACTGTCTGAATTTTATTCTAATTATACATTTGGGAAGGAGGTAAGTAATAAATAAATTATTATGATTGGTATCTGACACACTTAATCAATAAATGGTAGTAAACTTATTTGGAGATAAATCAATGCAATTTCTAGGCTACCTAGTATATTGCTAATTACGTAAAAAAAAAAAAAGAAAAGGAAAAAAGAAAAATCGTCACTTATGAGTGAACAATTGCATAATAGTTTTTTCCCAGTTAGCTCAGTGGCAAAAAGTGTCACAATTAACCAAACTTCACCCCTACATAATATTTGCCTTTTTTTCTCAGGTTGAGCTGGTCATTTCAGATTAGAGGAGTGCACTGAAAACAGCAGATGGACACGTCGTATTATGGTAATGTACACAGCCCTATGAAACACACCAGTCAGATCAGGGCTGATTTCTGTTATAGGCCCTGAGTACAAACTATGGTTTAAAATATCATTAATTATGTGTCTTTCCTCTCTATCAGAAGAAAAAGGGGGAAACCGTGGAGCCTTATGGAGTCTCTAAAATCAATATCTCTGCCCAAAATGGAAGCAATGTTTCAGCACCTGTCATATTAAATTCAACAGTCAAAGGAAATATTAATATTTCTAATTACTTTCCAGGTGAGTGGAAGTGCTTCTCTGCTGGTGGAAATGCCACAGCTGAACATATATTTGGTCAATAATTATACAAATGAGTATAAAAAGTAGCAACTTCATTGAAAACTATAGGCCCATTTCTAATTTACCTTTCATCTTCAAAGGTCTCGAAAAAGTTGTGTTACGTCGACTTGATTCTTATCTTAACCTAAATACTATCTCTATTTGAGACTTCAGTCTGGCTTCAGAGCACTCCACAGTACCAAATCTCAATTATATTTATTTAACATTGACAACTGATGCTGGTGACCTCAACTATTGTTAAATTATTTTATAAACATTTCATTTATACATTTATAAAGAATAGTATGTTTCAACCTTAGTTAAATTATTTTATAACCATTTCATTTACACCATTTTAACTATATGTTTTCAACTATAGTTAAATTATTTTATAACCATTTCATTTATACATTTATAAAGAATAGTATGTTTCAACCTTAGTTAAATTATTTTATAACCATGTCTATGCAAAAACATGATGATCACTGAAATTTTATCATGACTTCATTGGTTCGTTTTAAAGTTGATTTTAAAATCCTTTTGTTTGTTTGTAAATGTTTGAATAATCCGGCGCCATCCTACATCTCTAATCTATTAGTCCCTTTCAGATCTGGGACAAAAAAACGTAGTTGTCCCTAGATTCAGATTACAGCAAAGGGGACATTGTGCAGTTTCTGTTGTGGACCCTAAACTTTGGAACAGCTTGTCTATCCAGATTAGATCCGCGCCATCCCTTCCTCTTTTTAAGTCTTTGTTAAAAACCTATTTATTCTCTCTGGCATTTAATGATCATTAAATACTGATATATACTCACATTCCTTTCATATATGATGTTTTTTTTTATCCTTTTCCTTTGTTTTGTTTTATGTTTTATGATGTAGTGTAAAGCACATTGGTCATCTGTCGCTGTATAAATTGTGCTATATGAATAAACTTTGACTTTGACCATTCGGCTAGTTTTGTAGCAAAAACCTGGCAACCCTGGCCCCCATGCATATTTATTAAAAGGAGCATTCTTTGCTCGTTTTCTATATAAGCCATTCATATGTTTTTTTTTTTTTTTTTTATTAAACAAAATAGTTTAAATCGTTTTTGCTATGGTACCAAAACTGGTAGTGAGAACTGGTATTGAGACTGGTATATTGGTACCGACTACTGTAATGTTGGTACTGTGAAAACCTAGTTCTAAGCCTGTATAACTTTCTTTCTTCAGTAAAACACAAAAGGTGAATTTCTAAAAAAGATATCCTGCACACCTCTTTTCATTATAATGAAAGTGAAAGGAACGAGACCTGTCAAGCTCCACAATAAAAAAAGCTCCCATAAAAGTAGGCTATCGTATGAAAAGTACCAAAATATCAAAATCTTCAAAACCATACAGTAGCTTTGTGTGAGAAACTGACCAAAATACCAGTTAATGATTATCATCCCCTCTGATATGCAGAGTGGAAGGTGCAACACACATCTAGAACTTACACTTACAAAATGAAATGTGTTTGCAGCTTATCCATTAAAAACATTGAACTATTATTTCAAAAGATCATTACAATTTTCTCAATATTCAACCCAAAAGAGATGACCTCTTTAAGATACAATAAATAAGGGTAGTCAAAATGACAGGTGTTTCTGATTTACAATAGTAAAACTTAAAAATGTTTGAGAGGTTTTTAATGAGCGCATACTGAAAAAGTCTTTGAAATTGGATAAATAAATTACAATGAGGATGTATATGAGTATAATATATGTATATGTATAAGTACTTTTTAATTTAATTCAAACGGTCAACAAAATGTATCGGATCAGTGTTTTTAAACAAATACCTATTCATCCGTGTGTATCAGAGATAGATTGTTTAGTGCTTTGACACCATGACACACACACACACACACACACACACACACACAAACACACACACACACACACACACACACACACACACACACACACACACACACACACACACACACACACACACACACACACACACACACACACACAGTAATTTACACCATTTTAACTATATGTTTTCAACTATTGTTAAATTATTTTATAACCATTTCATTTATACATTTATAAACAATAATATGTTTCAACCTTAGTTAAATTATTTTATAACCATTTCACTTACACCATTTTAACTATATGTTTTCAACTATAGTTAAATTATTTTATAACCATTTCATTTATACATTTATAAAGAATAGTATGTTTCAACCTTAGTTAAATTATTTTATAACCATTTCATTTACACCATTTTAGCTATGTTTTCAACTATAGTAAAATTATTTTATAAACATTTCATTTATACAATTATAAAGACCAGTATGTTTTTCAACTCTAGTGTCATTTGAATAATATTTTAAACGATCAACCTTAGTTAAATTATTTTATAACCATTTCATTTACACCATTTTATAACCATTTCATTTATACATTTATAAAGAATAGTATGTTTCAACCTTAGTTAAATTATTTAATAACCATTTCATTTATACATTTATAAAGAATAGTATGTTTCAACCTTAGTTAAATTATTTATAACCATTTCATTTATACATTTATAAAGAATAGTATGTTTCAACCTTAGTCAAATTATTTTATAACCATTTATAAAGATCAGTATGTTTTTCAACTCTGCTTTCATTTGAATAATATTTTAAACGATAGACCCTGTTTATGTAACATTGTTTCAGATATCAGAGCAGACATGGAGGGGTAGGCAAGAACCCCCGTGACACACTTGCAGAGGTAGGGGGAGCGTCAGTGACACACATGGAGAGGGACAGCCTGTGACACTGACTTTTTTCCTCTCATATTACACAGGAAACCACAATGGCCTCTGGAATGCCACACTTGCAGAGGTAGGGGGAGTGTCTGTGACACACATAGAGAGGGGAGGTGAGGGACAGCCTGTGACACTGACTTTTTTCCTCTCACATTACACAGCAAAACACAATGGCCTCTGGAATGCCAAAACAGTTGATTGATCAGATAGCTCAACACCACAACCCTTATCAATAGAGGGCAGAGCAGAGGTAGGGACAGCCTGTGACACTGACTTTTTTCCTCTCACATTACACAGCAAAACACAATGGCCTCTGGAATGCCAAAACAGTTGATTGATCAGATAGCTCAACACCACAACCCTTATCAATAGAGGCCAGAGCAGAGGTAGGGGGAGCGTCTGTGACACTGACTTTTTTCCTCTCACATTACCCACATCACATTGAAACCACTATGGCCTCTGGAATGCCAAAACAGTTGATTGATCAGATAGCTCAACACCACAACCCTTATTAATAGAGGCCAGATGTTCAAAACATTTCATTGATCGGATAGGCGCGGTCAACTGCTTGACCCTTAACAATAGACGCCGGATGCACAATCTCTCAAAACACATCGATTGGATGGGTGGGGTCAATAGGTCAATCCTTATCTATAGATAACGGATGCACACCAGGAAAAGGGCGGGACCGGAAAAGGTCAAAGGTCAACCGGAAGTCATCAATCATTTTGACACATGGTGTCCGGTAATAACTACTAGTAACATTAACGAGAACGGACAAAGACTGACTGAACAGAAGGGAACTAAATACAACAGGTGATGACGAGACAATGACAGACAGTTGTGAGGAACATTAGTGTCCATGGTGAATAATGACATGCAGGTGATAGGCGGTGAACATGAGGGATGCTGGGAAGTGTAATCCGCTGAGGTGTGACAGTACCTCCCCCTTCCGCAAGGCATGACCTCGCGCCGAAGATAGACTAACAGCGGATGGAGGGGGTTCAGGAGGAGGACGAAGAACAGGTGAAATGCAGACAGAAGGCAGGAGGGACAAGGGTGGAGCAGACGGTGCAGACGGCCAGGGCGGAGACGACGAAGCTATGGAGGAGGCAGGGCTAACGACTCCAGGGGAGGGAGGGAGGCTGGGTGGGAATTTGGAGACAGACTTGGGGACAGAAGATTTGAGCTCGGCAGGTTTGACGTGAAGCTCGGGCTCGGCGGGCATGATCTGAACAGTCTCTGGCTCGGCGGGCATGACGTGATGCGCATGCTCGGCAGGACTGACGTGAAGTGCAGGCCCTGTAGGACTGACGTGAAGTGCATGCTCGGCAGGACTGACGTGAAGTGCAGGCTGGTCAGGCATGATGTGAAGATCAGGCTGGTCAGGCATGACGTGAAGATCAGGCTGGTCAAGCACGACGTGAAGATTCTCAGGCTCAGAAGACATGACGAGCAGCTCCGGCACGGAAGACGAGACGTCAAGAATCTCAGGCTCGGTGTCAAAGTCTATTTAGTTCATTTCCTCCGGACCTTGGACGAGGACAGGAACAAAGGATTCTTGAGGGGCGATCTTGGTGGGACGAGATTCAAGACAGTGGTCTCAGCGCGATGAGACTCGGGACGGGCGGTCTCGGCGGGACGAGACTCTGGGATGGGTTTGGTTCCAGACCAGGACCCAACGCTCTCCAGACACCGAGTCAAGGTTTCCCTCCAGTTCAGCCCTGTGGTGTCTGGGAGGTTAATGGGGTGATGGAAAGTAGCCCCGATCTGGAACAGGGTTCTCAGAGTGTTGTCATCGAGGGAGCTGGTGATGGAAAGCCACGGAGATGAACATTACCCGTTCATCCATTTGGGTTGATACGTTCTTCTGTCATGACTTGGTGTAGGCTGAAGAAGACGAAGAAGCAAAAAGCTCCAATACAAACGTTTACTACTTTTACTCACACAGGTACAGGGATGACGGGAAGAAGGCGCACACACGCACACACACGCGCACACACACACGCAAACGCATACATGCACACACACACACCCGCACACACACACACACACACACTTACACTTGTATAAAATAACATAAACGAGAACGAACAAAGACTGACTGCACAGAAGGGAACTAAATACAACAGGTGATGACGTGACAATGACAGACAGTTGTGAGGAACATTAGTGTCCATGGTGAACAATGACATGCAGGTGATAGGTGGTGAACATGAGGGATGCTGGGAAGTGTAATCCGCTGAGGTGTGACAGTACCTCCCCCTTCCACAAGGCCCGACCTCGCGCCGAAGATAGACTAACAGCGGATGGAGGGGGTTCAGGAGGAGGACGAAGAACAGGTGAAATGCAGACAGAAGGCAGGAGGAACAAGGGTGGAGCAGACAGTGCAGACGGCCAGGGCGGAGACGACGAAGCTATGGAGGAGGCAGGGCTAACGACTCCAGGGCGCCGACTGACGGGGGAGGAGCAGGTGGGAGAGCAGACCAGGGTGGAGCCGGAGACCCGACAAGCCCAGGCAACGCCGAAGATCCAGCAGGAAATGGCGGGACCACCGGCTCAGGCAACTGAGGTGCAGGTAGCCTGGCGGAATTGGTGCACTGATGGGCCACGGTGGAGCTGAAGGAGGTAAGAGCCAAGGGGACGTCAATGGACTAGTTGGCTGAGGCGGAGTTCTGGTCACGGAGGTCGGAGGTGGTGACCGGGAATCCACCGACCAGGCTGGAGCTAGGCCGGCAGACCCACGGCGACTCCACCTCCCTGAAGATGGAGAGAGGAGCAGAGGGGCTGACAGGCAGTGGTGGAAGGGTTGAGAGGTGGTAGATGGCAGGAGGTGGGAGAGGGAGGCTGGGTGGGAATTTGGAGACAGACTCGGGGACAGAAGATTCGAGCTTGGCAGGTTTGACGTGAAGCTCGGGCTCGGCGGGCATGACGTGAACAGTCTCTGGCTCGGCGGGCGTGACGTGATGCACATCCTCGGCGGCACTGACGTGAAGTGCAGGCCCGGTAGGACTGACGTGAAGTGCATGCTCGGCAGGACTGACCTGAAGTGCAAGCTGGTCAGGCATGACGTGAAGATCAGGCTGGTCAGACACGACATGAAGATTCTCAGGCTCAGAAGACATGACGAGCAGCTCAGGCACGGTAGACGTGACGTCAAGAATCTCAGGCTCGGTGTCAAAGTCTATTAAGTTCATTTCCTCCGGATCTTGGACGAGGACAGGAACAGAGGATTCTTGAGGGGCGATCTTGGCGGGACGAGATTCAAGACGGTGGTCTCAGCGCGATGAGACTCAGGACGGGCGGTCTCGGCGGGACGAGACTCTGGACGGGCGGTCTCTGCGGGACGAGACTTTGCATGGGCGTCTCACGCACGCACACGCACGCACGCACGCACGGACACACACACACACACACACTTGTATAAAATAACATTAACGAGAACGGACAAAGACTGACTACACAGAAGGGAACTAAATACAACAGGTGATGACGTGACAATGACAGACAGCTGTGAGGAACATTAGTCCATGGTGAATAATGACATGCAGGTGATAGGTGATCAGGTGGTAAACATGAGGGATGCTGGGAAGTGTAGTCGCTGAGGTGTGACAAGAATGTTCAAAATGGACCATCAAAATAAAGTTTTACCAAAAGTATTAGAATATTTAAAATGTTTCAAGAAATATTCTAACAAGTATATAAATACAGTATTTTGCAGTACCTTTTTTCATCCCAAACCACCAAATAATAACTTTACTGATAGTTGCGACATGGAATCACTATAAAAAAAGAACTGATTTCAAGGTGCTCGAACTCAAGAGCAGCCGTGGCTCTTCTGTAAGGGCAGGTGGGCAGAGATCCACAAAAATATTAATCCAGAACATAGACCTCTATATAAACTAAATCAATAATAAATTGTAAATGTGTTCAGCATTCTGTAACTAATATCATAGTTTTACAATTTTCATGTATTAATATAATTTAAGTCATAATGTGAGAAGGATAAATAAAAATTTGGCATAAGGCAGGCATGTATAATGATACTAAGAGGGGCAGCCAGTCTCAGAGCCCTCCCAAGCTCTACAGCGCCCAATAATTTTCCAATACAAATCTGTGGTTAAAACTGCATTGCGCTCATAGACTGTAAAAAAATATAGACGCAGTGTCCGTGACATCATCCGTACGTTTCTGAAGAGAGTTTTTGAAGCCTAAAGTGGGGGTAGCCGGCCGTCGCCATCTTGGCAGTTAGTCACTCCCAGATAACAGAATATGGGCAAAGAGGTGGGATGTGGGTGGAGCTGAGGTGCCTAGTTACTGAAACCATGCCCGCCTAACTCGATGTAATTGAGTTTGCTCAGCCTTAGGAGCTAATGCTATGCTACTGGCCTTGCACTACAGTGAAAGCTGACTTGAAGAAGTAAAGCCAATAGTTAAAATTCATGTTTTAGCCCTTCGAAATTCTATAATAGTTAAGACATAACTAAAAGTGAGACTGTGTATCGTGATGCATTATTATTCTGCTAGTTAAAAAATTATTATAATGCAGTAACTTACAATATTTTAACATGGGGGAGATACAGATTTGACTCACTTTTGCATCCAGCCTCAAGCGGCCAGTCGATGAATTACAGTTTAATTAACTTCCGTGTAATTTTCAAGAGAGAGAACGGGAGGTTGCCGCTTGATTGCGCTCTAATTGAGAGCCATTGGGGCAGATTTATTTAATCTTAGAATGAACAGGTATAATATTACTTTTAAGATTTAATACAAAATATTTTGAAGCCAAATTTCCATATCTGGCAAAGAAAAAAAGGGGGCGAGGCCTGCTTAAGCTCCATTAGAGAAGACAGTTGTTGCTATGTTGAAGAGAAGCAGTTTTGTCCACCCGCTTACAAAACTCATTTGTTTGGCCTTCCTAGGCTGACGAGAGTGGTTAAATAAAAATGGAGCAGTTCCCACTTTGTCAGGACAATCTGTTGTTTTTGAATCACAACTTGTAAGTATGTCTTATTATTTGTCCAATTATATGTTTATTGTAGTTAGCAACTATGATGTAAACAAAGGGCAAAACTTTGCCTCCACTCACCTGGTAACTAACATTACAGTATTGATGTAGTGTTTACTGTAGCTTTTGTAAGCTTTCGCTTTTGTAAGGCTGTTCACCAGCCCTTAGGAAAATTAACCATGGTTTAATGATCGATTACTGTATGTATTACCATGGTTTTCTGACAAATATCATGATTAAATTGTGTATTAAATTGTATCTAAAATGTATAAGAAATTACATACGGATGATCCTCTTGTTTGTTAATATTCTAAAGTCTAAATCAGGCTTGAATTGGTTAGAAATTCACGCCATCCTCAATATTTACATCTGAGCAGATGAAACTCGTGGTTATGGTAAGGGTCGTGACATTTCCCGAACACATGCTAAGCGCTGCCAATCACAGCACATTTCGTATTTCGGAAGGAGAAGCTTCATCGAAACAGTAAATAACAAGTTCAAGCCAAGCCAGACTGGAGAGAGAGGTGCTGTAATAATGTAAAATTGGTGAAAAATAATGTGTTTTTTGAACAACCAAGCATGAAAGCATATTCTAGTACACCCCAAAAACAAAATCAAGACTTCATAAAAGGGCATAATAGTACTCCTTTAAACTTTTAAAACCAAAGCATCAAAAATAATATAGTTGCCTCAATTTACAGGCAGATTACTGCGGAACACAGATCACACTATTTAAACATGCTCATTTATCCTATAGGCAATTAGGTTTTGAAATAAAGTCAGATGTTCAGTCAGTAAAATGTTACAGTGTACAGTTCTCCTCTCAGCCTACTTGTCGTTGCTGTTCGGGAAAAGCAAAGCATTGACACTTGCTGTACCATGAGCGGTACGTCGGTTCTCCAGAGCACGTCCAGACACACTGAAAGCACAAATCGCAACTAACGCTGGAGGCTGGAACACACAGAATCTTCCCTGCAAGAGTTGCCATCTTTGGGAAGGTGTGTTCTTGTGTTTTTCCATACACTTAAAATGTCTCTGTCACTATCGTGCATGACCTTTTTTTTCAAGTAGGCATTCAACTCATCCACCGCCATGTCTTGGTCATCCACAACCTCTCCAAAGTGTCATGAGAAACAGTGACTCCTGAGGGAAGAAGTTCTTAGACATCACAATGGCCGTGTGTAGCTCCAATCTTTCAATGTTTCAAACATTCGGTATGGTCTGAGATCTTTCGCACAGACTCGAATGTGATTTTCAAGAATTGTCTTTTTATACTGGGCAGGTACTCCACTGCTCCTTCCCACAAACAAATGTATGGAACTTTGCATCGGTTTCTTGTGCCGACATGATCTCTCGTGCTTCAGCAAATGGGATGTTCCAGTTTTAGCTGAATCAAATCTTAATAGGGTATTGCAGTCTATGCATTTAATTGCACCTTTTTTCCTTCCTTATCAACAATGATCACAAAAGTTGCCCACACCGATGACGACCCTAGATGTTTCAATTCTACATATTCGTTTTCCCTCACCTTTTTCACAATGTCTGATATAGCCTCCATGCTTTTCTGACACTTAATATTGATTGACAGGCCTGGTTTAACGAAAATTAAAATACTTGCTTTTAGTCAACCATCCAGCCACATGAGGCTGCACTAGTTCTTGTTTAGTTCAGCTGACAGTCTCGCCTGGGCCCGGGACAAGATAATCTTAGATGCACCCCCCCCCCCCACCCTACCCACACACATCTCTCCTTTTCCCTTGCTCTTCCTCTCCTGTTCCCCTCCTCTGCTTTTCCTCTCCTGTTCCCCTGGGTACATTTTCTATAAATGTCTTAGTTTTCTTTTCTGA
Organism: Meda fulgida; assembly: GCA_030578275.1. Taxonomy (NCBI): domain Eukaryota; kingdom Metazoa; phylum Chordata; class Actinopteri; order Cypriniformes; family Leuciscidae; genus Meda; species Meda fulgida. The sequence continues at coordinate 8,702,909 of CM060640.1, read as the reverse complement.
CATAGCCTACTGCAGTTCTTGTTAAAACACACTAGACATGCAAAATCTGTGCATTTTGGGCCCTTTTTGTGTGAAATCATATTTTTTGTCCATCAAAATTGTGCTTTCACTTTTAATTAAGCATGAGCAGCGCACAAAAAATAGACTCGGATCTGGCCCATTATCTGTTCACCGATGCCGACAGTGACGCATTTCAGTCGGCTTTTTATTTCTCATCTCCATAAATATATCTAGTAGCAAAGCTAATGAAAGGGCTAATAGTTTAAATACAGGTAGGTGGTGAAACCTGCTGGGCATTTCTGCCTGTCGCACCTCCACCGGTGCCTAAGAGATTAAGGTTTCCGAAGGTGTACATGTTGGGGAACACTACAGAGGGCATTTATGGGTCATCAGCTGGGGACCACCAGTCACGGATGTTTCGCTCCTTTAACCCCAGTACATCTCATGGTGGCGGAGCGATGGCAGGGATTTCCCCCTGCCACCCCCTGCTGATGCCCTAGGTGGAGACTGGACCCCAACTCTTTGCCTTCCTTCTCTGCCACAGCCAGAAACTGCCTCTTTCAGCCTCTTCTGCCAGCTCTTTCATTGCTTTCCGGTGCCTTCTGCCAGTTACTCCCATGTTGCGGAGCAGACGAGCGGTTGAGGAGCCCACAAACCCCCGGCACCCCACCTCCACAGGGTATATGGCTGCCCTCCAACCAGCCTCCCTGCACTCTGCCGCCAGATCAGAATACTTGGCACGCTTCCGCTCATGGGCAGCTTCAAGTCCTCCTTCCCAAGGGACTGTGAGCTTCACCATCAGGACAACCTTGCACGCAGCAGACCACATCACAAGGTCTGGACGCAAAGACGTTTCCACTATCTCCCTGGGAAAGTGAAGCTGCTTCCCAAGGTCGACTGCTAGCGTCCAACCCTTGCCTGGTGAGAGGAGTCTTCCTGTGTCCTTCTGGTGGTGGGTGTCACCCCTCTCCCAAGCCCTCGCGAAATGTATGGAATGTGCGGTTAGGGCCGGGGGCCTGTTATTCACTTCCTGCCTGCATATATCCACTACCTCAGCAAGCTTCTTCAGCACGAGGTCGTGCCTCCACCTGTAGCGCCCTTGTGCCAATGCCGTCTTGCAGCCAGTCATGATGTGTTGAAAGGTCGCGTTGGCAGTGTTACACAAGAGGCAAGATTCTTCGTTGCCAAACCATCGGTGGAGGTTACGCGGGCAAGGTAAGGTGTCATATGCTGCTCTGACGAGAAAACTTAGCCTGGCCTGCGGAATCTTCCACACGTCAGACCACGCCAGCTGTCTGTCTAGAAGGCCTTCCCATGACAGCCAGCCTCCCTGCTGGCCCTGGGACACTGCCTTGATGGTAAGTCTCTCGTGTTCAGCTCTCCTCACCTCTGCTGCCACCATGGCCTTCCTTTCTTCTTTGGGTGCCTTCGACCAGAAACGGGGGGCCTGTCCCCACCCGAGGCCTGCCCGGCCGTCCTGTACTCTGCCAACCACCTCCCTGTGTTGCAGCCTGCTTATTGCCTGGTCAACTTCCTCCTTGGCCCTCCATTTTCTCCCGGTTAAAACCTGGGCATCCGCAGCTCTCACCAGAGGGTCTGTGGACTCTCTTAGCTCCATAACCAACCGAGCCTTCTCCTGCTTATACCCCCCGCTGATGGAACGCAGGGGCAGCTGGAGCTTGGTCTTGCCAAAGAGACCCACATCAGAAAGGCATATTGGAAGCCCGAGCCATTTCCTGATGTACAAGTTTGCCAAGCTATCCAACTTGCTCACTGTGGAGGAGGGAACTTCGCTCATCTAGAGTGGCCACATTATTCTCTGGTACAGCGTGAATTGGTAACACCAAACTTTATATTTGCCTGGCAGCTGACTGATGTTGATCCTGGCGAGGCCATCGGCCAGCTGCTTCTTCACCACATTCCCCATCTGTTCATCCGTGAGGTCTGCAGAGTAGATTTGGCCGAGGCTCCAGACAGGCTGGCAAGACAACAAAGGGATTTCCTCACCACCAACGCTAAAATGATACGGTCACTCCTGACCCCCTTCCGAAGGGACAAGCTTCGTGACTTCGAGGGCTTGATTCTCATTCTTGCCCACTCCACTAGCTCATCAAACCTCCTAAGCAGCCTCACGGTGCATGGAGCTGTTTGGAGTATGGTGGTAACGTCATCCATGTACCCTCTCAGAGGAGGTAGCCTTTGGCCTGTTGGTGACTTCACTCCTCCGACCACCTGCCTTGCCCCAATGAGGATGATCTCAAACGCTGCTACAAACAAAATGGGGGAAATTGAGCACCCCATGGCAATGCCAACTTCGAGTCGTTGCCACTTTGTGGTGAAGTCTTCATGTGTGCAGCATATTTGCATGTCCTCAAAGTATCTGGATATCAAACCCTTGCAGGGATCAGGGATATAAAAGAAGTCCAGGGCGAATGTGATAACTTGGTGGGGGACAGACCCATAAGCGTTGGCAAGATCTAACCAGACGACGTGCAGATCGCCCTTCTCCCTCTTCGCCCTCTGAATCTGATCCCATATCACTGAGGAATGTTCAACACACCCAGGAAAGCCTGGTACGCCAGCCTTCTGGCAGCTGGTATCTATGAACCCATTTCGCGTGAGAAACGTGCTCATCCTCTTGGCCATGATGGAAAAGAAAATCTTTCCTTCTACATTTAGCAGGGCTATGTTCCTGAACTGGTCGATTTTCTTTGAGTCTTGCTCGTTGGGAATGAGGACAGACAGGGCTCTCCGCCACTCTACCGGGACAACTTCTTTCTTCCATGCCGCTCCTAGTAGTTTCCACAGGATCCTCTGCAAACCAGGACAACACTTGTATAATAGAAATCAATTAATTCTTTCCTAATACTTCCTTGATGTACATACCACGCTGATTTACCATGTGGAGCCTGAGTCTTTATCAACACCTAATTTGGGTTAATTATGCTTTAAAGTAACCTCACTGGATGCTGTAGTTATGAGATTGATGAGCCACAGTGAGCATTGCATGTTTGAAACAGCAAGAGTAGAGAAGGAAAAGTTTACCTTACTTGAGGGAGAGATGAGGAAAGTTGAAGTACAGAAGAAAAAGTACAGATGAAAAGAAGGCCGTCTGGACATAGTTCCACATGGAACGACAACATTTAATGATAAATGGCGGTGCGTGTAGCGCCTATGGTCCAACGTAGTTTGGAGATCGAAATAAGACTTGCCGAAAGCTGTGATCTGATTATTTGCTCACTTCAAAGAAGTCCATAGGCTACAACTATTGTGTTGACGTCAACCGAGAAGTCTCAAAACTCTGTGCAATAAGCGCACTGTGGCAGTTCGCCCTGAAGACACGTGCAAGCTTCATGATGGATTGAGAGTAAACAGTGGGGATATAAATGAATTCTTTTCTCGAGTTAGCAGAGCAACTCTTACAAAAACCAAGCAGGCTATAGGCTTACTTCAAGTTAATTTAATAAAGTATACTTAAGTAAAGTTCAAGTATTTTTTTTAAAGTATAGCCTACTTTATGTAGAAAGTATATTAATATCCATGTACTAGTAGTAAACTTGTAAATGTACAGTTTCAATTCGGGATTAAATTGGCCCACCTTTTAGTGTATAAAAGTCTAATTTTAAGTATACTTTAAGTGTAACAGACAACAACATTTGTAATTTGTACTGCAACTGTACTAAAAGTGAACTTATAGGTTTACTAATAGTTTACTTGTCAAATAGTAGCACCTTATTTAGTTTATGAAAGTACACTTTGATTGAAGTATACTCCAGTAAACTAGTTTAGCTAGTTGTTTTATACTTCAAGTATACTTGTACATTTTTTTTAAGAGGACATAACATCATAATTATAGTTCACTATTGATATATTATTTTTGCACTTTAAGTATACTTATGTTTCTACTTAGGTATTAATTTTTTTATAACTACTTGAAGTATTCTTTTACCTGTAGGCAACTCTTTTCATTTAAAAAAAAACATTTAAGGCCTATTTATGCATATTTTTTTTTATCAACACTTGAATGTAGTTACGTTTCATTAAAAAAAGCAACATTTTAAACAAAAGCTGATAAAATCCCATATTTTTGTCAAAGGAGTCACCCCGATCGGATTCAGACCGATGACGGAGTAGATCGAGTCCATCAACATCGCCAAAGCTTCACAGTCGTTTCCTCTTCATGGGTTCGACACTTCATTCTGTAACTTTAGACATATTTGAATATGCTGTTTAATGTCTGCGTTTGCGTACGCATTCTTCCATAGACAGTAAGAATTCTTCTCACTTGTTTCTGCTTCTTCTTCTTCACCTGTATTTTTGATCTGGAGAGAAGATGTGTAATAGCGCCCCCTACCGTATTACTGTGAAAACATGGATTGCCGGAAAATTCCGTCAATGGCGGGGAAAGAGTAAAGTAGAATTCAGATAGGCAACTCAGAATTAGGAACATATCTGTTTTCTATATAAATCAATATTTTAAAATATTGTAAGTTTATGAGACAAGTATGTAAATCTATATAAAACAGTATTTAATAGGCTACTCAATCAAAAGAGTAAACACAACTATAGGCTAGGCTACTTAAATATACTTTTTTTATACATTATACATTTAAGTATATCTCGATGAAAAGTTATTTTTTATTTTCTTACCTATTTAGCAACTACAAAAAAAGAGAAGATTCTCAGAAATGTTGATATTATTTGATCTCCAAAAGGGATCAATTATAAGTCCTAAATGTCAACGGGTTAAACTGAAATTCTAAAGCAAAAAAAATACTGTAAAGTGAAATTTATACAGAAAGATCTTGGTTTGTGTTGATTCCAAATGGCAAAATACATAAGCATTCCTTAAGGTTTTTTTTTTTTTCACTATGCAATGCCATGTAACTTGTCATGACCTGTCTGTCACACTAGGTAAATAACAGCTACAGCTACAGCTAGCTAGTACCACCAGCTGAACACGAGCAATTTTGTAACTAAAATATTATTTAGGCCTAATATTTGACTGAACTTGAAACTCTATAAACTACATACAAAAATCTGCATGAAATGGGCTTTATTTACCACAAGATGGTGCACTTTCATTACAAAAGATATTAAAAGCTGCGAAGGGCCTACTCTATTTACCACTTAATAACCAGTCTGTTGTCTGTTTTAATAGGTTGGTCAACCAGCTAACCTATTGACCTATTTTTGGTAATAGCCTACAAATTTTGTCTAAAACTGATGGTTAATGTTTTAATATATAGGCCTAGGCCAATAATTAAGATAATTAAGCCTGTAAAAACATAATTTGTATTCTTGACTGCTATTTTTACAGTAGGCTACTGCTACAACTGTCCACCAACTATAATCATTTTCCTTTGCCTCCTTTTTCTTGGGCCGTTTCTGTTGTTGAAAGCTACATGCCAGTTCAGCATGACACAGCACATTCACACACTCCTGTGACAGGGATGCTGGTCATTCTTCAAGGACAATGTGTATTTATAATAGAGAAATATTAAAAGTATCTCTTCTAGCTTATGTATTTTTAATGCCTATACGTTCATTGTATAAGGTTTGCAGTAACACTTTAGAATATTCTTTCATTAATAACACAAGAACAAACGAGTAACGCACTTTTAACATTATAATAACTAACTAACAAGAAATTCTGATTAACAAATTAGTAAGTAATAGCGCTCAGTTGAATGTGGTAGATCACTATTAGCTAATCAGTAACTAATATTATAAAGGTTAATAATTAACATGAATAATGCATTATTTATAATAAAAGGTAACAGACCGTAACCCACTAGTAATGACTAAAGTCATTAAGCTTTTGAAATTTTTGTAAGGTTTTGAATAGCAATTCCTTACGATGGATTTGGTAACACTTTAGTCATTCCTAGTGTTTCCATGATCTTCACTTTAGAATACTGATCCAAATTATTAGTATCCTTTAGAAGGATGTAGTAACACTTGAGTCATTACTACTGGGTTACCGTTACCTATACATTATACAATATAATATAAATTATGTATAGTAATTCTGTAGTTCTTGGTAGTCTTAAGTGAGGTATGAAAAATAGTAGTTATTGATTAGCTAATAGTGAACTACTACAGGCAACTGAGCACTATTATTGACTAATTTGTTAATCAGAGTTTCTTGTTAGTTAATAGTAGTTACTAGAACATTAATAGTGCGTTACTCGTTTGTTCCTGTGTAGTTATTCATGAATGAAGGAACAGTCTTCTAAAGTGTTACCATGTTTGCTTTGTGTGTGTATCTTGCAATTTCTGACTTATAATGCAGTGAATCGTTGGTTGGTCAGAGTTTGGGTTCTTGCCTGTCGCCTCCGGCTTTCCCATAGGGACACTTAATATTCAACAATATTATTGACTGCACTGACACTATGCGATGAGAACTGAACATTTTCTGCACAACTGCTTTATAGATGAAATCAACTAATTTAATAATTGATGATCTTTACAGATTTATTGAACCGAGCAGAATCAACGCTGAACTGATTTCAACTGAATAATGACTGTTTACTCTTTTCCCATGCTTTACAGCAGAATTGAATTCTGTTCGCATCATTGAATCTTTATTTTCCTTTAATCATTGTAAAGCTGCTTTGAAACAATCTGTACTGTATAAAGTAAATAAAGGACTTGACTTACCAATTATCCGATAACACTGAATTCAATAAAGAGCAAACATCAATTAAAAAATACAATTACAATTGACTTTGTATATTGTTTTATTATTTAGCATTCATTAACGTTAGATATTTTACCTATTCAATCTATTTTATAAGATGTTTTAGCTATATGTTTTCAAGTGCAATTTTATTTACACCAAAAAAGGAGATTTAGGGCTTCAGTAGCCTGCAATATAATACAATGTGGAAAAAACCTTGAAGCTATAAGCTACAATCAAAAACATATTAAGCTAAACTAGACAAGTAATTTATATTTTGCTATTCATATTTAATTAAATATTATTATTATGTTTACAAAGCAAAAAAAAATAACAAGTACACTTGTGGTTATTTTCCATTATTCAATATGTTTTGTAGACAGATTTTTGTGACATAAGCAGACATGTAGGTTAAGCAACACGCACAAGAGTAATGAAACCGTGGCGCGTGCACCGTTAAGCCACATCCGCTTCATGACGTTTCCTCATGCGTTTCCTCAGATGGACGTGACTTCAGCCACGGGACGCAAAGCCACGCCCAATTTTAGTCATATGCAAATTAGCCCACTGTAGGAGGGCGTTCCGCGCTTTATAAGCTGCACACCCTCTTCTTCCTCACTCACAGCAGCACCAGTGCGGAATAACAGCCCAGTCTACACTGCATTTCACTGTCAAATAACAGCATCTACAGGTAAGACACACACGAACACTAGTTACTAATATAAAGCACATTAAATAAAATAAAGTTATAGTCTTAAAAGCACATATCCGGTTTGTGGTTGTTATTTTTTTCCTATAATGTATATAGTTAAAATTCTCTTGAATCCATTTATGGCATTCTTCTTCTATCATTAGGATGTAAAATGAGTCACATCCATTCACATACTGTTCCATGCTTATATATGATTGAAATCTGCTGATCGTTCATGTCGTGATGAAAGCACCGTGTGCTCTTGCAGCTGTGATAATGTTACATAGTCGTCGTTGCACATCGTGAATACAACAGTTTACAAATAAACCTGCATTTTTCACTTATTACGAACTTGAATACTTGTTGCTGCTTGTTTCAAATTAATACGCTTATGATCTGGTATATATGTTTAATCAAATTCTCTTTCATGCAGTGATCATTTACGAGCATTTTAATTTATACTGGAGAAAAAGACTCTGTAATGAAAATGACATTGTAAGTTTTGTTAGATGTTGGTCTGTCATTTTGCTTGGTGCGTCACGAGCCTACGTGCTCCATAGACAGATCAGATGCGCTTCATGTTCATGCACTTTTTGCTTCCTTATATGCAAAGGATTCTGGTACTTGTGTTTTTTAGGGTACATTTAGTCCGGATATTTTACATAAAAGTCCCGATTCGCACAATTTGTGCACGAGATGAGTCAGTATTTCATTCAGCTCATTTAGAATTACCATATTTATGTTCTCGATATGATTCGGCCTTGTTACGTCACGGGCCTCTAACGGGAAAATTAATTTGAATTACTGTATTAAAGTAATGAGACTACTGAAAACCGTCATTGGGAATAATGAGCAGTAAAACATCCTGACACATTACGGTAATGACATTTCTTTTTGTATTACGGTAGTGAAATTAATTAAAATGCATATCTTCATTGTTCAAAAATAGGCTCAAAGAATAATTTTAGTAATTTATAATAAATAAAGTTGGCATTAATGTGTGTGTTTATATATATATATATCATAATCATTCATAATCAGATCATAATACCAACTGTATTATAAATAAATAGATGCTAATTTACTCCATTCATCAGTGCATGTTCAAAAAGTCCTCTCAGTGACAGGCATAATTCAGTCAGTTGTTTTGGTTTTGTAGTGATGGTAATAGTGATGATCTGAGGATAAATGACTATAACAGACATTAGAAATCATCTTTGAAGTGTGTGTGTTTGGACTGCAAATGTTGAATCACCGGTTTAAATCATGAGAAAGGTGCACTTCAGGTGATTTGTTCCTCCTCTTTGCATTAATTCCTTTACGTGCCTCTGTGCACACAACACTGCAGAGGCTGGATGGGGGGGTGGGGGGGGGGTTATTGAGTGTGTCAGGACAGGTTTGAGAAGCACTGCCTTGGACTACTCTGTGTCATCATGTAAATGATCAGTCAATGCTGTTCTTTTAAATGGCTTCTTATTCGAAGCAATTTAGATTCACATTATGTATAGTTTCTCAGAGAACATTGATTCTAAAAGCAAATGAATGATGCATTTTAAAGCCAGAGTGACCGATGAGATTCTGTCTCCTGTAGCTGAAGATGGCCTCCACAAAGGAGAAACTCATTGCTCACGTGAGTAAGGAACAGCCTACAGGGCCCACGAACAAGGTGACGGTGGTCGGAGTGGGAATGGTGGGAATGGCCGCCGCCATCAGCATCCTCCTCAAGGTCAGTGAGGTCACGCACTGGACACGCACTCATCACTAGAGATATTATATTACTGACAACATTCATGCTTTGCCATTTAAAAAGTTTAAAATAAAATTGAAAATAGTTTATTTTAAAATAGAAATAAATTATTTATAAGTTATTTTTAAAATAAACTGAGTATAGACCTTTTTAAATAATCTAAATGACAAATGTATTCTAAAGTAAATGAAGAAATTATTAATTTATTTCAAAATAAATTAGGTAAAATTGGACCTTTTTTTAAATGATCTAAATGACAAATTTATTTGAAAAATTATTTAGTAAAATTGTACCTTTTAAATGACTCATTGTTTTTAAATAAACTGAGTAAAATTGGACCTTTTTAAATTATCTAAATTACACATTTATTTTGAAATGTAGTGAAATTTGATTTTTTTATATTTAAATGATACATTTATTTTTAAATAAATGAAGTTTTGTTTAATGAATGTAGTAAAATTTGACCTTTTTAAATTGTTTATTTGAAAATAAATTAAAATTGTAGTAAATTGAGTAAAATTGGGCTTTTTAAAATGAACTAAAGAACAACTTTTTTATTGTAATGAAAAAGGACAGAAATGTGCCTTGTGTTACTGCACACTCTCGATAAACCATTCTTCTACATTTCACAATATGGTTCCCACATCATTTCCTGTCATGTCTTTACTGTTCCTGTAAAGAACGGCGGTGAGAGTGCATTTCACTGATATGACTATATTAAACTCATATCACTTTTATTCTTGAATAAAAGTTTGTTTTATGAGGTAAACAATAATTATGTGCCAGTAATTTTAACCAATTTGGACAGTTTGTGCAGGTCCAATATAAACCAAATGTGCCCACTTTTTCTATTTCCTATAACATTTGAACAACAACAAAAAACTGTCTGAAATGAAAATGTCACATCTTCCTTGAACCATCAGGAATGTGCTCATATTTTTTTCTCCTGAATTCTCAATGGGGGTAAAGCTGCTGTGGCTCAAGTAAATAACACTGGCTTTAAAGCTTTCCTGACCTTTAAACATAGAGCGATTTTTGAATGAGAAGGAAGGCCTTGAACCTCTGCCAAGAATTAACATGATCCTTATATCTGGAGACTTGGCAAACTTTAAGAGTCTGCACTCTTTCAGCTCTCTTCATTTTTCCAACGGTGTGTAAAATGCAGTTGCTGAACCTACAGGTACAACAATCTTTAAATATTAGAAAATATTGAGGAACATAAATCAAACCTGTTCAGACTCATGACCTTAAGTAATAAAATTAATCCCTACTCAGCATTTATCAATGTCTAAGCAGCCATGTAAGGTGTGTAGGAGTGTATTATATTTCGTGTGTGTGTGTGTGTGTTTGTGCAGGATCTGACTGATGAACTCGCCCTGGTGGACGTGATGGAGGATAAGCTGAAAGGAGAGGTTATGGACCTGCAGCATGGAAGCCTCTTTCTCAAGACACACAAGATAGTGGCGGATAAAGGTCAGATTTCATAATCTACCATTAAAAGAAAATGTGAGGGGGGGAAGAGTAACAGAGTTTATGATCGATGATAAGGAGCAGACGGTTCGATTGGTGCCGATTTGGTGATAACGAACCAATGTTAAATGTCAAAATTATTATATTATTATTTAAAAATATAAGTAAAATATTAAAACTAAAAGCATCATTCAGGGGGCTGCATTTTAATCAAAAAGGAAATATAAATTTTTATCAATTATCAACTTCCCAGTCTGCTTTAACGTAGAAGAAGCATTGTCCATTTAAATGCCCAGACACGACAAACAATTAGCAGCGTTGAAAGTGAACTGGTGTCGCCTCGCATTGCCTGCGTCTGGGCCAAAAGGCTGTGTGTGAACACACCACAAAGACCACAGTATGGAGGCTTGTTTCCGCCACTGAATAGAAAATAAAAAGGTAATTCCGACTTTTTATCTCACAATTCAGACTTTTTTTTTCTCGCAATTGCCAGTTTACATCTTGCAATTCGCCCAAATCTCACATGTTTTTTTTCATGACAGTGTGAACTGAATCTGATCTTTTCAATTGGGATTTGTGCCACTTCCATTTGTGGTCCTGAATCCAGTACAGGTCAAATGTTTTGCAATGCGACCTCAGTCTGAACAGTCATATCGGAATTCATGCGACTTTTACGTCACTTTAGATCAACATTCATCACAATTCTGTGCTCATGGGAGTCACTTCAAAGATTTTACATTCCCGAAGTTATAAAGACATTGGCGAAAGGTAGTCAGTGAAGGACAGTGATGTGTCAGAACTCATAAGTATAACAGTTACAGCTCTATATACAAGCAAAACTCGTATCAAGCTCTTTTTTCGCATCCTCGTCTTTGTTTTTTTTATATTGCCTGCATATAATTAGCTGGCTTCCATGACAGATCACACTATAAATAAACTTGTATTCGCTTACTTTAATGTTCTCAGTGTTTACTTCTGTATGACAGCGTGCTCTATGACATCTTTTTATCGTTCTTTTGCGCATGCGGGTCAGTTCAGGACATGATTTGTTCACACTGGAATCTGATATTGGCCACATTTAAAACAACAATGTAAACAGCTATAAAAAAAATCGAGTCTGAGCAATGAATCAGAATTGATCACTAAGGATTTGCAGTGTAACTTTTCCATTAACTCGCAATTGCGAGAAATAACGTCAGAAATGTGATAAACTTGCCTTTTTTTTCGCAATTCTGACTTTTTTCTTGCAATTGCCAGTTTATATCTCGCAATTGTGAGAAAAAAAGTCTGAATTGTGAGATTTGTAATACCATATCCAATGGACAAATAACTCATACAGTCTATGCCTGTCAAAAAAACTCTCCATTACTCTCCATACCAGCAGGTGGCAGTAGTCTGGATTTGTCATTCAACAAGAGAAATTAACCGAAGATGAAAAATAAGTCTTCTTTGTGTGCTCTCTTGAATTCTTGGTACACTTGCTTTTGTCACTTCCATTTTTCTCTTCATACAATAGTTCGTTAAGCTAAATTGTCAATCGTGGGTGTGTTTGATGGAACTTGCGACCATAGTTAAATGAATGAGGCATTTATTAAGCGCTTTACATATGTACTACTGTACACCCAAAGAGCTTTACAATCAGTGTGAGCAATGCATCCACTTGGATTATGCGACGGCCACACACCAGCACACCAGCTATCGGTGGAGAGGAGAGAGAGAGTGATAGAGCCAATTCAGTGGATGGGGATTATTAGGAGGCCATGATTGGCAAAGGCCAATGAGAGGAATGTGGCCAGGACACCGGGGTTACACCCCTACTCTTTACTAGAAGTGCCATGGGATTCTTACTGACCAAAGAGAGTCAGGGCCTCGGTTGAACGTCTCATCCGAAGGACGGTGCTCTTTGACAGTATAGTGTCCCCGTCACTACACTGGGGCGTTAGGACCCACACAGACCACAGGGTGAGCGCCCCCTGCTGGCCTCACTAACACCTCTTCCAGCAGCAACCTAGTTTTCTCAGGTCTCCCATCCAGGTACTGACCAGGCTCAGCTTAGCTTCAGTGGGCTACAGGGTGATATGGCTGCTTGTAGCAGCTAGTTGCTTGTGGGAAACGCACCCGGACTGATCCCTCTCACCGGGGGACAGACTCCTCCGCGAGTCAACTGGCTCAATCATTCGAAAAGCCTCCACCGGCAGTCCTACTAATGCCAACAGTGTGAAACACACAGCTAAAACAAGACTGACGGATTCTCAACAACTTTTGCTCACTTTGCATTGGCCGATTGTCGGCTTAGTGTGTCACAGCCTTAACAAAAAGAAGTTTATTAACATGAAAAATTGATTTTGAAGCCAATCTACTATGAATGCCTATTTGCACCAAGAACATAATGAACAAGTAAAAAAATGCAGATGAAAGGGTAAGAACAAAATCTCTCTGGATTCCGGAAAAGAAGAGCAAGCAAAAAGCACTCCTGTCCTGGCATGCAATGCTGCTTAATTCTTATTGTTCACTGATTTCCAAAAAAAGTGTTAACTTTCATTTACCGGTGGACAATTGAATTTTTCGTCTGCATTTCCCAAAAGCATGATAAGCATAATAGAAGGGTCTGCATTGACGTAACTTTCCCGCGGAAGCACGCCCCCCTCAGCCGGACTGAGTGGCAGAAGAGCTGCTGCGTTACTGGGTTTAATGGGGGAAACTGCGAAAACGCGAGGAAAACAATCAATTATCAGTTTAAACTAAAGGTTGGACTCAATATAGTGTTCCTTATAACTTAACAAAGATCCAATGATTCATGGATATTGACTTGCAGCCAGGAATCATGCTTCCTGACATTTATATGTGCCTGATTTTGATTTTTGAAATACATACAGAATATTTGCCTGTGAACGCTTTATATAATGCAGGTCTAAATCCTAAATGTTATATATATCGTCCAGCCTTAAAACCTGTATAGTTTTTTGTCAGTATTTATTTTAAAACCTCCATATTGTGGTTTAGTACTTTACACTGGAATCCAGGCTGTTATCATTTTTGTCAATATGCTGAATTTAGGTGTAAAAATCATACACTACATATTGTATTGACAACTAATCAATTAAATATTTACCATCGTATATTCTGCATATCATTTCATGTCATTTCCAGACTACAGTGTGACGGCAAACTCCAAACTGGTGGTTGTGACTGCTGGAGCCCGTCAGCAGGAGGGCGAGAGCCGCCTCAACCTCGTCCAGAGGAACGTCAACATCTTCAAGTTCATCATCCCCAACATCATGAAGTACAGCCCCAACTGCATCCTTCTGGTGGTCTCAAACCCAGGTATGACACAACGACTGTCCACTGAGACCAGCACTGGCATTGAATGGTTTTAGTTGACTGCTTGTAGCTGCAAAAACATAAACAAATGATCTCTGGTCTTCAGTTGACATCTTGACTTACGTGGCCTGGAAGTTGAGCGGTTTGCCCAGGAACCGTGTGATCGGCAGCGGCACAAATCTGGACTCTGCTCGTTTCCGTTACCTGATGGGAGAGAAGTTGGGCATTCACCCATCCAGCTGCCACGGTTGGGTTGTCGGAGAACATGGAGACTCCAGCGGTGGGGACAGCAAAGATGATTAGGAGCACAGATGTGTTTCAAGAGCACAGTGAATACAACTAAACATCCCTCTTCTCTTTCAGTGCCCGTGTGGAGCGGTGTCAACGTGGCTGGTGTGTCCCTTCAGAGTCTGAACCCTGACATGGGTACCGATAAAGACAAGGAGGACTGGAAGAGCGTCCACAAGATGGTTGTTGACAGGTAATTTGCAACCAATTAAACATCCATATTGTGGTTTAATACTTTACACTAATACGACATAGAGAAAGGTTTTAGGGAGAGAGGCCAAGTGTTAAGAGTCGTCTCTATTCGTTTGTATATGATCTATAACAAGTGTATACTATATGTCGCCATTAGAAAGCTTATAAATCAAGTCCTTGCGTAAATGTATTTAGTCTGGACTCATGGTTGTTTATCTGTGTTTAAAACATAAATCCGGTTTGCTTTGGCAGTGCATATGAGGTTATTAAACTGAAGGGTTACACTTCCTGGGCGATTGGTATGTCTGTAGCTGACCTGTGTGAAAGCATCTTGAAGAACTTGCACAAGTGTCATCCAGTTTCTACTTTGGTCAAGGTGAGATTCTCATGTTTAGTTCTGCTTGACCTGCTGTCTTCATTAACCAAATATTATGAACAGCTACAACCATATTTACAGCTACAACCATATTTTTTTCTAGTAGAGACAGAACATAAGTACATACATATATAATAATAAACTCTGTCCCAAAACCGCCGTCTTATGACAAAATAGGCAACTACCTTCTAAGGCGGCATCAAGTGAGTGATTATGGACAGCAACTCCTATTTGATGCAAACTTGAAGCGCCCAGAAGAATTAACATTTACAGTTGGTTCCAGTAGATCTTCCTTTAGCATGTTGCTAAGCTAACAATCTTATGTACTGATCTGAACAACTCTTCATGGACACATGAAAGCTTGTTTCCTTGTTTGGTTTGATCTATTTAATGTACCAAATGATCTGAACAACACTTCATGCATAGCAACTCCTACAAATACCACAAATAGGTGTGAAGTGCACAAAAGTCTTCACTAACGTTCACAGTTGGATCCAATAGATCTTTAGTTAACATGTTGCTAAACTAACAAACTATTAATGCACAACTTGGATTTGCAACCTTTTGGTGGATTTGTAGAACTGTTTTATCTTTCCATGCTTAATTACTGAATATAGGCCTACTCAAAATGTATTGTTCCTACGTCATTATCTTAGCAACATGCTAACGGCAAACTCTGTTGGAAGACAAAGTTCAATTGCACTTTCTGGGCCCTATCCTACCAGCGCAATGCGGCGCTAAAATAGACTGTGCCATTGACCAACTGAAACCTGGTCTAAAATCAATGGCACAATATTTTTTTGTTGTTATTTAAAGGGCGCATTAGTAATGTTCGCCTATAGGCGGGTCCACAATGCACTACACTCTGCTTAGTACACATACAGGGCTGCAGGACTCAAACTAGCCAAATATTAAAAATAAAAGGATTACAATTTAAAAGATTAATATTGTTTATATAAAGATATGGTGGAATCCGGCTTGTCCCGTATGGTCTGCTAGTGCGCTTTAACCTCATACACGAGCAGATCCGTTTTCTCGCTAGAGAAGCATTCAGTCTTTCCGCTTGCAAATTCCGCCATATAAATAGCGAATCCGCCATGGCGCGAGCAGAACTGTCTTTTAAAGGGAATGGGAGATGAGACTGATTGTTTATTTGCACGTTACGCCCAAAACACACCCATTACTCATTAAGAGAATAGGGACAACCCGTTTAGACCATGCGCCGGGGGCACCGACCATTTTTCCCGTCGTTAAACTAGCAAAAGTGGATTTGCACTTGCGCTGTAGACCATGAGCTTAGATCTTTAAAATAGGGTCCTCGGAGTTCATATTTATCATAATAGACATTTCCCACGACTGTCCATCATTTTGGACTAAATGCTTCTCAGAGTTTGTCACAGTGCATCGTGTGATTTAATTATCCTCGAAAGGTACATGCCATGCTGCTTTATATTAGGCCATAATGAGGCATCTAAAGAGGCAGAATAGTTATCTTTGAAACAGCCTGTTTAAAAATGTTGGCTTCATGCTAAGCTTACTAAGATTTGGAACAAAGCTATAAAATGCCTACAGGGCTCCATTGTTTGACATTTGTTGTGTATTTACAGGGAATGCATGGTGTGAATGACGAGGTTTTCCTCAGCATACCTTGCATCCTGGGGAACAGCGGCCTGACAGATGTTGTCCACATGACCCTCAAACCAGACGAGGAGAAGCAGCTGGTGAAGAGCGCTGAGACCCTGTGGGGTGTTCAGAAGGAGCTGACCCTGTGAACCGCCGCCTTGTCCAAAATGTAGCCAGTGTCACAAAGTACAAACCTCAATGAGTCCTGCCTATCAATCTCCTGACTTCTTAAACCTTACTGCCTGTAACCATTAGAAATCTACACACCAGTCTCAGACCTTTAGATTGTAACACTCCTTATTTTAGAGGTTTTAGCTGCAGAGAAATCGTTTATTCCTGTTGTCTTTACAGAGATCATCACCCTTTGTAAAAGTTTGTGTCTATGTGCATACTATTGTTATTCAAGAAAGAAGCACTTGCGACCAGGATGATGTGCAATTTGAGTATTTTATTCCGATCTGAGGTCAGCTAGCATTCCGTACTTGCATCACGCTATTGATAATTTCACCAAGACCAACGCGTAAAATCAAAACAGTTTGTTTTACAAAATATCATTGTGTGTTCACAATAAAACGATAACTTTCACAAATCAGCTAATTATACAAACCTGTCAATGCAAAGTTTTACGTTTTTCGGCAGGCTTGACATCAAATTGTAAAAAGACATGTGCACAGTAGTCCTTATTTATGAAACGAGCCGAACGAAAATCAATCTGTAAATCGTTTGTAAAACCTTTCTTGCGTAACTTTTTGCATTGGTTTTACGTACCATTTTACATTTCTGAATTCACTTTACAAATTTCAATAGTTGAATGTGACCGCTAATGTCAGAATGGTTTTGAGCGATTTTGCATTGTCATGTTGAAATTAATGCATGTTTACTTAAAATGATTTTACGATCATAATTTCTACAATAAATGCGAGTTAACTGAAGAACGGTTTAAAGAATGACGTTGAATTGTCGAGTGGAATGTGACGGTTGACAATTATTTAACAAATGTTTTAGAAATTGGTGGTCGAATTGAATTCAATTGTTCTATTTGTATTAAAATTGCTTTAATTTCTTTTAATTTAATGAATTAATTTAAAGGAATTTGTTCTGTGCATGTTTCATGATTGAGGTCTATTGACTAACAGGACAGATTGTGACTAACAGTGTTTACATGTAAAGACAAATTGGCTTTACGAACTTTACACGTCGTTAACAGTTAATGTACTATATGCAAGACTGCATATAAACAATGAATTCTGCTTAGACAACATGTAGCCATTGTAAAAGGTTTTATTCCTATATATATATATATATAGGAATAAAACCTTTTACAATGGCTACATGTTGTCTAAGCAGAATTCATTGTAAATTATGCTATAACAAAACCATATTGAGGTGTTAAAAAACTACTTGTAATTGGTGTAAGTATACATTTTATGTATCAGCTGAAAACAAAATGCTGTTTTCAATGTATTTTTATTTCTGTTAAAGTTGGTCCATAAGAACGAAGCACTCCAGCCGAGTGGTAACTGCACAGCGATGGTTATAGCTGTTACTTGAAGCGTATGACTGTACAATTGAGATGCAGCCCGTAACTGAATAAACAATGTGGCTAACTACAAAAGCTGTTTTTTTGTTTGTTCTCTGGGCTAAATAGACATAATAGCGGTGCCGAAACAAACTGGGTCTGTGAACCATGTTGTTTAAATAATCTGTCAAAAGTGTATTAGAGCATTGCCAAAGGTGCATTAAATAGCATCACTCTTAGGCTGGTCTTGAGTTTAATACCTCAAGGTCAAAATACATGTTTGCACAGTGGGACCTGCCAACCATTTATTACACACACTGATATGAAAACATGAGGCAATTGCTGACCATTCACAAATCTATCAAGATGTTCTTTTATTTGATCTGCTTGACAATCTATAGCCTGGAACAAATAAGAACAAATATTAGGGGGGAAAGTCTCTAAGAAACAGCAACGCAAGTCTTAAAAATGTAATTCACATCCCAAAAGTGCATTAAAACAATAGCAACTTAAATCCAACAGGTAAAAAAACAACTAAAGAATTGTTAATATTTTAAACCCATTTAGAAGAATAAACAGTCAGAAAATTGAAAGTACAGTACAACAGTTTATAGCTTTTCAGTTTTCAAAACAAACATTATTAGTAACAAACCATACTTAGTACCATACAACTAAATTATTTAGTTATAACATCATAACAATAAATCTGGAACACCAAATAGTTCCCAATTGTGACGATAAATAATAAATTCAGCAAAATAAATGTAATAAAATTTAAATATTGAACCATAAATCATCACTGTTCTCCAAAAGGTGAATCTCAAGAAATGTCATATTTTACCACAAAATAAAAAAAGGAACAATAAATTATATTTTGCAAAAAGTAAATGAAGTCGATTTTTAGACAGTTTTTTTTTTTTTTTTTTGCATTGTGATATTAAAGACACCTTACAAAAATCCTCGTAGTCAAGAGAAAAAAAAATGATTAAATACTAATTAAATGTAATGTTGATTTTAATTTAAAAAAGAAATCCAAAATGCTTGGACCAGATAAGATTTTATTCATTTATTACATTAATAACAATAAGACTTTATTTTTCTCATGTACTTAACTGTCATGATAATGCCACAATGTAAAAAATCTTAATAGTCCTAAAAATAGGTTTCATCCTTTTATGCAAAATGTAAATTTTTCTTTTCATTTTTGGGGTGAATTTCCCTGTGATTCACGTAGGTATGAGTATGACAATATTTTGTAACAGTGCCTGAATGAAAATAGGAGTAGCTATCCATATTTTAGAGTTTTCTCACATATTACCTGTGGATGTCTCATTTTAAATGTATCACTCTGTACGGTTAATATAAGTATCTAAAGCCAAAGACACAAACACCTGCCAGTTTAACATGAGAAGCTCAAATGAAAGAAAGAACATAATGTCTATGACGTCTCATTTACTTCTAATTCTCAGGACTAGTTTTGACCTTTTAGCGTTCAAATATCGAAATCAAGGTCATAAAATATCATAAACTGGTGAGCTCCCACTGACCCAGATCAGAGTCCGGGTCATATGGTCAGTGTTGGAGTGTCGGGAGGAGAATGTATTGGTGACGGCAGGGTCAGTAAAGGTCACTCAGTCCAGCGGTCTTTCGTGCTTTCTGCATGAGCGCTCGCAGCTGGAACTGTTTTCGGGACAGCAGACGCACATGCTGAGGACAAAAATGGGACGAAGTCAAACATAACAGTACTAAGAAAATCAAATACAGGACAATAAGTGGCAAGTCTGTGCCAACATTTTCGTTCTCTGGAAAAAAGAAAGAACTAGAGGGGTGAAGAAACCTTGAGGAAGACCTCCAGGTCGATGACTCCTCTCCGCAGGGCTTCTCCCAGGTAAAAGATGGTGTCCTCTATAGCGTTCTCCTCTGCATACAGGTTCAGGATCTGCTTGTAGAGCGGGGCTGTCGGTATGATCACGTCATCAATGTCATTGTTTTCTGATTGGTTCTCCATCTTCTCCAGAGCTTCACTCAGTTCCTCGTCCTTCTTCTTGAGGAGCTCAATGTTTCGGTCCACCTCAGCCTGAAGGTGCACAAACACACATCTAACGTCATGCTTCTACAATAACTGTGTGATCTTAATGCAGAATTTGGGAAGAACAGCCTTCCCTATGGAGTAATTGCAAACGTTCTTACCACTTCCTGGTCCAGGCGGGACACCATGTCTTCCAGCTTCTGGTGTCCTTTCTTCAGGTCTTCCTCTGTCCTCTTCAGGGCGTCCAGCTCGGCTTGCGCTCTGTCCATCTCCTCCTTCATTCTCCAGCGCAGTTTATCGCTCACAGCTGAGATTAGTGACGCTCGGATGGTGTCCTCACCGATGGTACCATCACGACTAGGACCTGGAGGGAGAAGACAGAGACACAAATTTAGTGCCATAGTTTTTTAGAGATAGCCAAGGTTATGAGTTTGATTCCTAAGAAATGTATGAACTAATAATATGAATACACTGAATGCAATGTAAGCTGCTTCGGATGAAAGCATCAGCTAAATGTATATGTAATGAGATCGATTGAGTCTTATTCACTAACCGTGCGTGAAATCTGCGTATGAACGTTTTCACGAACAAACCATGATTCATCAGTAACTTTCATTCTAAATTTACCCAAAAAATTAGGAACAACTGAAACCAAAAATATGCAAAAATCATATGCTCTGGGTGGTCTTATAAACATGTTCAGATGAAATTACATTCATATTTAATTTTAAATATATACATACACTATATTGCCAGTTTTGAGACGCCTGCGTTTACATGCACATGAACCTTAATGACATCCCACTCTTAATCCGTAGGGTTTAATATGGAGTTGGCCCACCCTTTGCAGCTATAACAGCTTCAACTCTTCTTACTGATGTTGGACGAGAAGGCCTGGCTCGCAGTCTCCGCTCTTATTCATCCCAAAGGTGTTCTATCGGGTTGAGGTCAGGACTCTGTGCAGGCCAGTCAAGTTCCTCCAAACTCGCTCATCCATGTCTTTATGGACCTTGCTTTGTGCACTGGTGTGCAGTCATGAAATTGTCACAAATGTCTTGGTATGCTGAAGCATTAAGAGTTTCTTTCACTTGAACTAAGTGAAACCCCTGAAAAACAACCCCACACCATAATCCCCCCCCCCCCCCCCCTTTACTTTACGCTTGACACAATGCAGTCAGGCAAGTCCCGTTCTCCTGACAACCGCCAACCCAGACTCGTCCATCGGATTGCCAGACAGAGAAGTGTGATTCGTCACTCCAGAGAACACGTCTCCACTGCTCTAGAGTCCAGTGGCGGTGGCTTTACACCACAGCATCCGACGCTTTGCATTGCACTTGTTGATGTAAGGCTTGGATGCAGCTGCTCGGCCATGGAAACCCATTCAATGAAGCTCTACACACTGTTCATGAGCTAATCTGAAGGCCACACGAAGTTTGGAGGTCTGTAGCTATTGACTCTGCAGAGTTTGCGATTTCTGCACTCTATACACCTCAGCATGCGCTGACCCCACTCTGTGATTTTACGTGGCCTACCACTTTGTGGCTGAGTTGCTGTTGTTCCCAATTGCTTCCACTTTGTTATAATACCACTAACAGTTGTCTGTGGAATATTTAGTATTGAGGACATTTCACGAATGCACAGGTGGCAACCTATTACGGTACCACGCTTGAATTCATTAAGCTCCTGAGAGCGACCCATTCTTTCACAATTGTTAGACACGTTAGTATATTAACCCCAAAAATGGTTTTAAGCCAGTTATATCTTTTGCTGTAGTGTGTCAGTGGGAAAAATCAGTTTGCATTTCCAAACATTCTTTTTGCCATTAATTGAAATAATCTAGTTAGATTTTATTATGCACAAGGAGTCTGACAACAGCCAGAATGATCCACACGGAGATTGTGAAAACAACCCTTTTTCTCCATTATTACATACGTTGTGCCTCTGAGAATGCCTGCTGTCAGTGAGTAGCTCAGCTGAAACATGTTCAAACTATCTCAGCCATACAGAGACCCTCAGTGTGATTATAGACTCACACATTCTGCATAGCACTGTAGTTAATGTCATGGTTCAGACCTAATGATGAAAGTTCCCAAGGGATTGATATCCTCTTCCCACTCCTGCCACTCTAAATATACCCACTAGCCTCTCTGTCAAACTGGATGAACCAAGTCCTTTGACCTTTACCAGCTCAGAATCTAGTTACAGGCCCAACCTTTCAGAGCGCTCCAACACGGTCACTGTAAACCAGTCACGGAGCCGGGGAGAAGACCAGAGGTCAGGGTCACGGCGAGGCATAGATAGAGGAGTAGAGCGAATATAAAGGGTGAAGTGTGTTGTACTTTTATGAAACTGACATTAACACGTTGTCTCATATAATTCAGGGAAGCTGTCTTGTCCAATATCTTATTTTAGATGAACTCCAAATACTGCAATTTACTCTAGACAACTGAGTAAAAGTTTAGTTAAAGAATGATGTATATAGTACAGGCATTCTGTTGCCAATTCAGATTAACTCAGATGCAGATTAAATAAAGACAGTTCAGAATGAATGTTGTCAATTTTCACATTCAAATTGAATATTGCTAATCCAGAGTAACTCTTATTCATATAATTAAAAAGACAATTCACATTAACTCACATTATTAAATGGTACTAATCCAATTTCAGAGTAAATGCTACCAATTCAAATTAATTTAGATTCAAACTGAATACCAATTCAGTTTAGCTCTGATTCAGATTCAGTGTTGTCAATTTAGATTAACTTGCATTAATGTTCAGTGATTTAGATAAACTCATATTGAATGTAACCACTTTAAATGAACTAATTTAGATTCGGATTGAATGCTGCTCATTTAAATGCAGAGTAAAGGCTATCAATTCACACGGGTTGAAATTAAATGTGGACAATTCAAATGAATTCAGATTCAAACTGAATGCTACCACTTCAGTTTAGCTCAGATTCCATGTTGTCAATTCAGATGATCTCAGATTCAGATCAAATGTTGCTAATTCAGATGAACCCATAGTCATACTGAATGCAGCAAATTTAGATGAACTCATATTCAAAATGAATGTTGCAAGTTCAAATTAATTCAGAATCTAGTTCAGTTTCTCTGATTCATATACAGTGTTGTCGAAGCAGATTAACTAAGATTCATATTTAATGTTGGAAATATTGTACTGTTAATTCAGATCTACTCTTTTTTTATACTTAAATACTTCATACCGAGGCTATAGATTACAAGTAACAATGTTGTAAATAATGTTCAGTTTCTTGCACAGACCGATTGTTTCACTTCATAAGACCTCAATGTATTGTCAATTTTGTTTTGTCTGTAATGGTTTTTTCAAAAATCTCAAAGTGACAGTAGCCATTGACTTGTATTATATGAATCACCAAAGACCACGGTATCAGCTAAAAATCTTCTTTACATTTCTACTGAAGAAATAAAAACACATACATCTTGGATGGCCTGAGGGTGAGTAACAGCAAATTTTCATTTTTGGGTAAACTAACCCTTTAACATTGCCACTTCAAATGAACTCAGACTGAAATTGAAAGTTGCCAGGTAAGATGAACTCACATCAATCCAGTAAATGCAAATTCACATCAATCCAGTAAATGGATTGTTGGCAATAAATTTGGCAATTCAGATTGAAAGGATCAGGAACCAGTCTGAAAAATGACATCTGAGGCCTACAACTGAAGTTTAAAAAATAAAATCCATATTGCTTATTCTGAGGATATTGTGATTTGTGGGTTAAATTTATATATGAAGTAGTTTATATCCAGAAATGAGCCAAAGGCAAACATGAGAACTCACCCACAGTGGTGGCAGGAGTCTGGGAAGGGTAATGTGCAGGACCACCTGTGGCAGGGTAAGCATTGCCTCCTGGGTAAGGGTAACCTGGGTAACCACTGAAGACGACATAAAGCATTACATAACCAATTAATCACACTCTTTAATTACAACACTGCCTTTTAAACCATGTGTTTTTATATCATGAGAGTTGGAAAAAGTATTAATGACTTTAACAGGTTTATTTAATATTGTTCAGGCTGTTGCATGTGATCTTTGGTCTAGACTGAATCAGAATGAATCATTACCATGGGTTTGGGTTGGGCCCGTAGGGAGACACTGCTGGCATTCCTGACATATAGGACTCTGGAAGGAGGAGGACACAAAATAAACACTTCAGTATGGAGCAGGGAGACATCTGCTGTCTAAAACAGGCATTACTTTGTAAAATGGGAATGTGATCAAGTGAAGATTATTTCATATATGAACAATCTGAGCTGAAAAAATAAGTCACATGAAAGTCTACATTTTCAGTGTCAAAAATATATGATATTGCAATCATAAAAATGTACATTATGTTTTCTGTAGGGATGCTCATATCAGGATTTTTCAGATTTTTTGTCATCAGATTCATTCAAGCTTTATATAAATAATAATTAAGCTCTCTTTTGAATGTTTTTTTCTTCAGATAAGTAATAAGAAAGACATTATTTACAGTAATGCTATAGATGGATGTTTTAATTGAGAATCAAAAAAATAAGCACAACAAATATTAATTTTACAATGAACATTTGAATAGGCCTTTTAAAAAGGGCTTATGCAAAACACTATCCATATTAGGATATTCCGGCATATTAAAGAGCCTACAAGACTTTATGTCAAACTGAGCATAATTACAACCAATAAGGTGTAATTAAACATTGTCCAATATGTGATTGAGGACAACAACAACAAAAAAATATAGAAAAACTGGAACTCCTATATGAACAAAATTAACTGTCTGATACCAAAATGATCAGGAATATTATTCAGCAAGTGCTGAGTATTTGTGTCCTTCCTTCCTACGTCCTACTTAAAGGAATAGCTCACCTAAATATTCTGTCATCATTTATTGACCCTCAAGTAGGAAAAGATACTATGGAAGTCAATGGGGTCCATCAACTGTCTGGTGAACGACATTCTTCAAAATATCTTCTTCTTTGTTCAGCAGAGGACAGAAACTCATACAGGTTTGAAGCAACTTGAGGGTGAGTAAATGATGACAGAATTTTCATTTTTAAGTGAAGTATTCCTTTAAGTAGGCAGGACTGTCTTTATAAATTCAAGCTTTCTCCTCTTTTCATCCAAAACAGATGCGGCTGTACTGAATCATCAACACTCGAGCGCTAAACTTCAAGCACTAGAAATAGAAATACAACATCAATGTATTTCAAATGTATTTGTTCAATCAAATGTACAAAAACAGTGCATAATCTTCACAAAAGTGATTTAGTTAAGAGCAATGAGAGAATGTTTGATTAACATGACTGACAAGGACGACAGCAGCTTTATTAGGCGGCTTTCACTTTAACACAGAATGCACTGTTTACGTTCACTTAAAGGAGTAGTTCAATTCAGAATTAAGATTTCCTCATAATTTACTCACCCCCCCCCCCGTCATCCAAGAAATTCATGTCTTTCTTTCTTCAGTCGAAAAGAAATTAAGGTTTTTATGGAAAACATTCCAGGATTTTTCTCCATATTGTGGACTTCAGCAGGAACCAACGGTTTAAAGGTCCAAATTTCAGTTTAAGTGCAGCTTCAAAGAGCTTTACACGATCCCAGCCGAGGAATTAATTTTGCGCTAGTCTCCCGGGAGAAGCACTGGTTGGAAACGCGCTTGCCTTTGCCTACAGCTGAGGAAAAAGTTTCTGTCTTACTTTATTTATAATAAACATCTTGAGTTTTTTTCTTTTGCTAAATGTTTATTATAAGGCCACTGGGCCTTTAACATTGTTGAGGACAAAATGCCACATGAAAAAAAGGTAGTTAGATCTGTGATTTTACACAGAAATGAGACATATTATGGCAAAAATAGACTCGTTCAGTGTAGACAATCACTAATTTAGTCATTTCGCACGCGTCCAATGAAGAAAAAAAATTAAAAAGCAAAATATGATGAGAGCTTTCAGCTTAGATTCCGCGAGAGAGTGAACTTCACACATGAATGTTACGTAAATTGTATTGGCCTATTTTCAATTAAAAATTGTGAAATTAGTCAAAATTGTATTAGTTTGCCTGATTATTTTTGTTGGCCATTTAACATTTCTGTCTTAAAACAGCTGTCAATTATGAAATGTTTAGCTACGGTACTTGCATCTTATCTCACGCTTTATAACCATTAACAAATTATCTTGATGCTGTGGAATATCCTTGCAGCTCTAAAGTCGAGATAATACTATATTAGGCAATAATTTCACAACGTTTATTATACACACTGATGAATAATGCATCATCTCACCTGTAGTAGGCTAAGTCACCAAAAACCCTTTATAAAAATAAAAATATAAAAATAAGTGTACTGTAAATACATGAAGGGAGGTATTGGCACTATTTCACCTGCAGTAAGTCAGTCTTACCAATAGTAACCTTCTACAAGCTTTGGAATTTGAAAATGGCTGTTTTTAAATGTTAAAAGTACTTTTAAATAATAAATTATAGGCTACGTTTACCGCAGTTGGTGGAATTGCCAGACGTTCCCATGCGCTGTGGAAGCGCGTCAAAGCATTCTCAGGTATAAATATGCAGCTATAGCGCACGTAGGGGATTTTGAATTAATATACATGTCGATAAACAATGGTAACATACTGTTAAAACTAATCCTGCTATTGATATCTTTGTAAGACTGCCGATCATAGAACAGTGTAAAGGGAAATCATGTCTGGTGAATACCGAACCTAACTTTACCGCGCTCAACCACGCATTTGTAATGGTTCGCGTTCAGCGGGGAGGGAAGGAAGGGAGGTTTGGATGGGGGGGCACAGTAACTCGTGAATGCCCTTGGCGCCGGCCCTGGAGAGAAGTGTTACTAAGTGCTAATGTGGATTTCTAGATATGTAATAAATATTTAGCAAAGGAAAACCTCAAGATGTTTATTATAAATAAAATAAGACAGAAACTTTTTCCTCAGCTGTAGGCAAAGGCAAGCGCGTTTCAAACCAGTGCTTCTCCCGGGAGACTAGCGCTAAATGAATCCCCTATTTTAGCGCCATCTGCTGTTTTAAAATACGAAGTTACTCATCTGCATTTGAGAGACAATCTGCCTGAACGCATTTGTGAGAAAATATGCCTGAACGCATTTGTGAGAAAATCGAGCCGAGAGATCTCACAATCATAACAAACAGATATGCATTTGTATGCTCTAGATTTGGTATTTGTTCAAAGGTTACATGCAATTTGTAGAATAGTTTGTATTTATTTGTGAAATATTGTCAAGGATCATTTATTTATATATGTAAAACACAATATTGGTTATTCCACTGCATTTTCGCTTAAATTGACCTTTGTTTTTGCAAATTGCTTTCTGTTTGTTTGCGAGTCGAGTTTTCCTTTGCAAAGCAGATCGAGTTTGTTTGCGAGACGATTTTTCCTTTGCAAAACAAATCGAGTTTGTTTGCAAAATGCTGGATTTGTTTGTTTAATTTTGGCACATAATTCACTCCATACCCCTATTCCTCAGCTGGGATTGTGTAGAGCTTTTGAAGCTGCATTGAAACTGCAATTTGGACCTTCAAACCGTTGGACCCCATTGAAGTCCACTATATGCAGAAAAATACTGAAAAACCTTTATTTGTTTTCGACTGAAGAAAGAAAGACATGAACATCTTGGATGACATGGTGAACTACTCCTTTAAGACATAAACGACTGTGTTTACGAAAATACTTGCAAAGACGGGCCTTTAGACAGATAAGTGTGTATATCTGCCTATTTTAGATACTCCCGATCGAGTCACAGAATGTGATTATCGGCCACTGCCGATCGATTGGAGCATCACTAGTTTTCTGAGATGCACTGATGACCACATGATATGAAGAAATGCTTACGGTTGGGGGGTCCGGCAGCTTGGAAGGCCTGGTAAGGAGGCTGTGTCGTGGGTCTGGAGAAAACAGGCGGCTCCTCGCCAAACACCACAATCATGACCTGGATAAGCCCGTATAGATCTGACTGAGGCTAAAGGGCCAGGAGAAAATAATGTAAAAGTTGAGTGGGAGATTTGACATAGTCCAGCAGGATCTTAATTTCCATGTCATTTTTATTTCTTTGTGAAACGAAGACATTGGGGGAAACACATTACTATTAGAATTAAATAGTTTTGTGTGATGATGGAGTCGTACATGCTTCCACTCGTGCAGATAAGGCAGGTAGATCTTGCCGTTGGCATCAATGTGTTTGCCGGTCTTGATCATCATCGCACTGGTGGGCTTCACAAAACATATAGGAGGATTGTAGGGATACGTATCCAACATCCACAAGCACACGGGAATATTGTACACATTTCCTGTGGTGGGAAAACCAGTTTAGTTATAAGTGTTGTAATGTTGCCTTCATCTTTACTCTATAAACAATTCTCTAACCCACCTCTATAGCTAACTGGTACAGTTCCTGTGAGGCTCATCAAGTCTCTGGATGATCCGTCATTAAACACTGTGAGAGAAACTTCAGTTACTCACGAAAAACTCAAAGAAGTACATTTCCAGAGATCTACAAAGTGCAGGATGAGAGAATCTTACCGTACGCATCCATAACGGGTTTGAGGTCTTTGTACTGAGAGATGACGTTTGTTATCTCTCGGACAGTGAGATCTCTGTACTTATATTGCTGAATATAGAAAAACAATACACTAATATAAATAACCCAATAATCTTATTAACAAATGATTGTCTCTATTATAAAGCCTTATCAAAATGAATTGTATGAAAGTACATTGAATCAATAATACATTTCAAACTATTTAAATGTGTATTTAATCATATGTTGAGAATTATATAGCCTATGTAATAATGTTTGCTAATTAAATAAAGTTATTATAAAATATTAATATATCTATTTTGACTTTAAAAAGGTAAAACAACATATGAAACCACCCAAATCCAATACATACATTTAGTACATCTTATATAAATATTTACAAATAACCTGCCTAATACAGTAGATAAACTGAACTTAAACAAACGTTTAAAATTGTGTTCTGGCATCTAAATAAAATAAATGTTTAAGTACTAAAATGACTCAAACTAAAACTGAAATAAAAATAAAGCTAAACCAATGACAAAAGCAATTTAGAAAATTCAAAAACACATACAAGTAACGTTACTATTACTAAAACTTAAAAAATGAAAATATAAAATTAAATGCTAATGCAAAATATAAATAAACATTATAATAGTACATTATAATTACTAACATAATACTGATGTATTCTTAAATTGTATGGTACATGTACATTAACGAGAATGAGAAAATATGCTAAGATGCTGTTTCATTTTCTTTATCTTTTCTTATTTCAAAACTGTATCAATTATAAAGTCTTATCACAATGAATAAAGATTAAACATTTTTCTTTACTAATGTTATTAATGAAAGTTATTATAAAATAAAACAAAACTATGTTGACTTTTAAAAAACACTCAAATGCAGTATTATAACGATTTCAGTACATCTAATATAAATATGGTCAAATAACATGCCTAATGCAGTCGATATGACATTATTTCACATTTTAAAACAATAAATAATTATCAAATGCCCTTCATACTCTTCCCTATTAAACTTAGCCTAAGTAACGTTAATTATTAAAAATGAGAGATTACAGACATAAGGCGCAATACAAACCTTCAGCATCTTTTTAAGAGCTCCTTCGTTGACAACAGCCATGATCTACTCTACAAATATAAAAAACTGAGCAAAAAAAAAAAAAAAGAATAAATGTGTGAAATATATGAATGTGTCTCAGCTCAGGCCAAAACACTCAACAAACCCAAAACACTCGTATTAACACCTGATGTGTGACACAAACACACTCTAAATGTCTTAAAAACGTATTAATATAGTCTTAATTATGGCTATTTAAAGAGACTTCAATAAATATAAGTAAAGTCGACTAGCGTTCATCTCGAGAAAGATAAACAATACGAACGATGCCAACGTCAATACAGTAAGAGAGTTTCACTTCCGGTGGGAGTGTGTTGGATTTTCCAAAATAAAAGTCTGACGAGTAGTTTCTGTTTATGATAAATGACAAGCATATATAATTCGTAAGTCATAATTCATAATTTATTTTATGCATTAGAAATAATATAATGCGTATGCTCTAGAGACTTTAATTTTTATTTTTTCTAGTTTGGGTTGGTTCACATTTTTAAAATGTACATTCCACTGTCGTATGTCGTATTCCACAAAACCAACACTTGACAACACTTGGTTCATTTAAACTACCATTAAATTAATGCAATGAATCTAATTTTTTAAACTTCATGTTCATTTTAATGTGAGTGAATATGTAGTGATGTCTAATTAAAATATATAATAAGTGTTTTATATGCACATTTGCATAGGCTATATGAGTAGGTGTTTTGATATAATACAGGTCAAAATATGCATCAATGAAAAAATATTTGAAAGAGCATGAATCACTAGGAAAAAATTGCATCATAAACATGTGAGTTGTGTATTTACATGCAATTTACAAGACATTTATTCATACTGCTCAAATTTAACATTCATTATTATTATTTTTATACAATAGTGTATATACAAATCATATCCCAAAGATATTTAGAAAGCTAACAGATGGTTTCATTATGTTCGGAGAAAGGAAGATCATCCTCAATATTCAGCATCACATGTGAGAATTCCTCAAATGACTGTACTTTGTGAGTAGAAATTGCTGTAAATAAACAAGAATAGTCATTTTACCTAAATATCCACACAAATACGCAAATGTATTCTTCTATAAGAGTGCAAAATATAAAGTATATATCACTTTGTCATCAAAATGCCATGTTTTTCTGTTGTTGTTGTTGTTGTTGTTGTACAAGTGCCATTGCTCAGTGATAACTTCAGTATAATAAACCATAAAATCACATCAATTATTGAACACTTTTGTATTTCAGATAACCTAAACTAGGTCTAAACTGCCTGCTTTTCTGTTTCCCAGAAGCAATTAGAAGAGATGAAGAGATTCAGGAGTTAAGCTGCTCTATTCACATGTGAAAAGTGAGTGGGGTGAAGGTAATAAACAGGGAAACTACTGTATACTCACAATCTTCTGGGTCAAGACACATCCGCAGAGGAGGGGTCTCGTTAAACACGGTCATCATAACCTGAATCAAGCCGTGCAAGTCACACTGCGGCTGTAAATAAACCCCCAAACAGTAAGAAAATTGTAAATCATTTGTATAGTGACAGGCGATAACCATTGTAGCATCTTCAAGCTGTAGTCTTACATGTCTCCACTCGTCCAGGTAAGGCATCAGGATCTCTCCATTGCTGTTGACGTGTTTGCTGGTAACAACAACCATCTCACGGGTGGGTTTCAGATAGCAGATGGGGGCAGTGCGTGGATAACTTTCCTTTAGCCACAAATCTACTGGAATATTGTACTGTTTCCCTAAAGCACAAAGTGAAGAAGTGTTTTGCTTGCTGCATAACATGTTTCTTGACTGTAAAACAACAGCGAATGAAGTCCACTTATCTTTATGGTCTAACTTACCATTGAAAAACATCTTAATAGTTCCAGTCAAACTGATCAAGGTCTTTACTACGCCATCATTAAAGACTGTGAGGAAATTACAAGAAAATGAAAAGCTGAAAAATGTTAAGGCAATTCATGTAGTTGGAAACATAAACATACAATCTTAAGTTCACACTTAGGTTCACACTGTAAACTTTTCTTTGTTGTATATGGTAAATTACTGTAAAATAACTGGCCATTAAAATGATTGTAATATAATCAAACAGTGCTAAACTGTGATATAGATGCAATATTTCTCACATGTTTCTTTCTTTCTTTCATTATTAATTGCAGTAATAGGTTAAGTTAAGTCAAACTCTGTCTTTGTAAAAGTTTTTAAAAAAGTATATTAATTTTAAATACTTTAAAAATATTAATTATCGTTATCATTGCTTTAATCCCGTAAAGCAACAGAACATTGTTTTTTTGTGGATACAAATTTAAAATGTGAGTGAATATGACATTGTAATATCCCAGTGTGGATCTGCATATTTACACATTTAAGTCAGTCCTTTGTTATGATAAAGTCTGAATATAAAAAAGATTTCAGACTAAACTGAGCATGAATTATGAATGCACGGAATCATAAACATGTGGCTTGTAAAACAAATAATTGTATTTACATAAAATATAGTAGGCTATATAGGTGATATTCATATTTCTCAGGGGTTTTTGTGATGCCATTTATTAATTAGTGAGTTCAATTAAGAAAAGATTGTTGTTGTCAGTAAAAGTACACAAAAATATTTATTTTGCATTTTTGTTATCTTTGTATAACTTTCAAATTATTTAAATTATTATACAATATTTTGAAATAAATTAAATGATTATTATTTTATTTTTACTTTTAAAGAAACAAGAACATTAAGAATACAATTTATTTGTAGATATTTTAGAGCCCTTTATAACATCAGCCTGTAAAAATATTTTGCTTTAAAAAAAGTAGTACTTTTGCATATTATGTAATGTATAGTGAAGTTAAACACAATATGTAAACTTGTAAAGTTTAAAGCCTATAACAATACAGTTTTCAAATGCTCACAGATATTTTGTGAAAATGCTAACAAATAAACTGAATCATATTCCTCACCAAATCTCTCCAGAACTGGCTCAAGATACGGATGCTGAGACAAAACCGTGGAGATCTCCGACAGTACCTTTCTCCTGTGTTCATATGTCTGAAAACACGTCCACATACATGGCTTTATTATACGTATGCACTTACCTGCTACATACACCTACAACTTTTCATAATGCCATGTCGTATTTGTAAGTAACACTTAAAGGCATAGAGTAATTCACCCAAAAATAACAATCCTGTCATCATTTACTCACCCTCAAGAAGAGAGAAATTCATACCGGTTTAGAACAACTTGAGGGTGAGAAAATTAGGACATGATTTTCATTTTTGGGTTAAATATCCCTTTAAGAAAGACAAATTGTAAGACATTTACATAATATTTTTTTAAAGTTTTACCTTTGGTAATCTCCGCCTTAGATCACGAACTTGACGTGCAACTGTCATGATTTCAAATGAAGTTTAGCTCCTGAAGATCTTACGCTGCTTTTCACAACAGGAAATTTATGAAGCTCACAAGAGTGCTCCCTTCAGCTCAATAAAACAAGTTATTGCCATAAACAGTCAATAGCCAAGCAGTTTTATGGAGATTTATGCAAACTGGGATGAACTGTGATCTACCAAAGGTCATTCAGAACAAATAAACTGCACATAATCATTCATGTACGTCTGTGTGACAACCAAAGCTTTTTAGGTGCTTCTTCAAAAGACATTACAAGGAAGGAAACATTCATTCATGTCAATGATTGATGTACAGCCACACTAACACACACTAATAAACCAAGCATGTTGTCTTAAAAATGTTCTATGTATTATATAGTTCTATATACAATTATTAATAGTGTTAAATGTGTTAAACCAACACAATCTCACAGTAATCCATAAGTATTTTATGAGGTGGATAATTCATATGACCTCACTCATATGTTTTCTTACGATTTGTTTAGACCCCAGGTCAGTGTAGGGGTGGTCCTTCCTGGTGACTCTTTTGAAAATTTTACGAATTCATATTATTTACTCAAATCAAATACGAATTACTGTGAGATCGGGTTGGTTAAACCAAGCATTTTTTTTACCCAATAATTTTAAACCTTTGATAATGCAATATATTATATTATACATTGTTATGATATATGATATGATATGTTAAATTTTATGTTATATTTTATTTTATATTTTATGTTATATGTTAGTCTTTCTGTTTATTCCGAGGTTCACTGTAGTCAGCCGTATCCGGGCGGTATGCAGACCAGATGGAGGACCTGAGCCTAGACACGGCCACAACGCATCCCTGAAGTGCCAGCAGAGATTGTGTCAACTAGACTCTCCCCTGTGAAGGCCTCATTGACACGACAGCCAGCAGCACTGATCCTCAACAAACTCGTCCCATACCGATCTTCAACCAGATGAACTGAATAATATTCTGATTGTTCCAAATCAATCTGACTTCTGACCTATAATGCTGCCTGAATCATAATCATACACTGTACATTCATTGTTCAGAGGAGAACTGGCCCCCCACTGAGCCTGGGTTCTCCCAAGGTCTCCCACTGTCGCCTTTTTCCACCTTTGTTGCCATTGGCGTGGCTTTCTTAGTTGGGGACATTAAATTTAATATTTAATTTAATATTCAACAATAATATTGATCTGCCTGCATTGACATTATTATACAAGAACTGAACTGAGCTAAACGATGACATCACAGTTTACTCCAGAGCGGCTATATACTGTATGTACAAATGAACTAAATTAATAACTTTTTTAAAACAAAAATGAAACATCACTGAACTTACTTACCCTATTTTCTTCTGGAAACAAACTTTTTTGCATTCTTTTCCTGTTATCTCTGTAAAGCTGCTTTGAAACAATCTGTATTGTAAAAAGCGCTATACAAATAAATGTGACTTGACTTGATGTTATATGCTATGCTATGCTGTTATGTTATGACTAACTTTTATATTGTTCCATTTTTGGTTATTGTTACATGAGTGTTACAATTAAGGTGTTTAAACACACACACACACTACAAGTTAAAAGTTTAGATTAATTAAGATTTTATTTGAAAAGTCTCATGTTCAACAAGGCTGCATTCATTTAATAAAAAAATACAGTAAAACAGCAACATTGGGAAATATTACTACAAATTAAAATGAAAAGTATCCTCTCACTTGTATTAGGCAAGGTTGCATTAAATTGGTCTAAAGAAACAGTAAAGACATTTATTATTAAAAAATAATATTTTGTAACATTATAAATGCTGTTCTTTTGAACTTTCTATTGTATTACATTTTCCACAAAACATATTCAGCATATAATATTCAATATATAATAATAATATACAGCTATGTCATAAATGTCGCAGGAATAAATAACTTAAAATATATAGCCTACTGTATAAAAATGTAAAATGGCTATAAATAGCAATAATATTTCATAATATTACAGTTTTTACTGTGTTTATATACATATATACAGCCAAAACATTATGACAACCTTCCTAATATGCTGTTAGTGTCAGGTGTGGGGGTGGGAGTGAGGACTCAGGTGCAGAGTTGGACTTTATTATAATAAAAATAAAACAAAATACAAATAAAACTACACCGAGGGACTGGACTGGACTGGACTGGACTGGACTGGACTGGACTGGACTGGACTGGACGGAAACACACAGTGTACACACTGCAACGAACCAGCACAGAACTGAAAACACAAGGAGAATAAATAGGGAGAGCAAACAAAGCAGGTAACGAGGGAGGACAGGTGGGGCAAATGAATCAATAATCAGGTAGCAAGATGGGAGTGGCTAGACAATCGACAGAAGAGCACATGGCACAAGGAAACACATGACAAGCCATGTGCTCACACCAAACATGACAAAAACACAAGCACATGGCCAGTAAAAAAAAAAAAAAAAAAAAAAAAACCACAAGCAATGTTCTCACACAAAAGGAGACATGAACATAAGCCAAGTGTTCACACAAAACATGACAACATAAAAGCACACGTCAAGTGAAAAACACAAGCTGCGCGTGCTATACAGCACAAGACATGACATGACATGAAAGCACACGGCCGATGTAAACACAAACCGCGTGCTCACACAACACACGTGGACAGAAGAGCGTACGGCCCGAGCGAACTTGAAACCGCACGCTCACACGACAAGACAGAGCGCAAAAGAACGAGCGTAAGCTCATCCTGTGGGCTCACAACAGAAATGTCTGAATCCCGACACAGAACCGAAACCAAACTAGACCGACGTGCCAGGATCCAAACACCATGCCCTGCGCATGTAACAAGACACGTAGACAAGTGACAAAGACAAAAACGAGAGTTTCAGAGCTCTGCCAAAACAGCGCCGACCCCCCGAGGCTTGGACTCTACGAGACCTGAAGGTGTCCTGTGGTTTCTGGCACCAAGACTTTAGCAGCAGATCCTTCAAGTCCTGTAGGTTGCAAGGTTTAGCCTCCGTGGATTGAACTTGTTGGTCCAGCACATCTCACAGATGCTCAATCGGATTGAGATCTCGTGAATTTGGAGGCCAGGGCAACACCTCTTCATCATGTTCCTCAAACCATTCCTGAACAATGTGTGCAGTGTGTCAGGGTGCTTTATCCTGCTGAAAGACACCATTTCCACCAGGGAACACTGTCATGAAGGGGTGGGTGGTCTCAATGATTAGGAAGGTGGAACGTGTCAAATTGTCATCCACATGAATGGTCAGACTCAGGGATTTCCAGCAGAATATTGTCCAGAGCCTCGCACTCCCTCCACCGGCTTGACGTTTTCCCACAGTGAATCCTGGTGCATCACTTCCCCAGGTAAACAGCACACATCTACACATCTGCCCATGTGACAAATCAAACGGGACTCATTGGGACCCAATATCTATGTCATGATCACATCACTTACCTAGGCATTAAGATCTCCTCCAGACTGTCAGAGTTGGTAACACTCAACTTCACACCACTGCTAAAAAAAATAGAAGACGATTTGCTCAGGTGGCTCAATCTTCCAATCTCCATAATCACCAGGACAGCAGCAATAAAAATGACGATTTTACCGAAAGTTAATGACCTATTCTCAATGATTCCAACCCACCCCACACTCACCTGCTTTAAATCACTAGACTCCATTATAACTCGCTTCTATTGGAAAAATAAAATACCAAGGATAAAACTCACTACACTACAAAAAGGTTCAAGGAGGACTAGAAGCACCAAATTTCCAATATTACTCAATGGCTAACCAACTGCAATACATATACAAATGGATTTACCCCACCCAATCTGATATCATATGGCTAGATATAGAACAGTGGTTCTCAACCTCTCCTGCAGGGACTCCCTGACAGGCCATGTTTCTGTTTTAACCCTGAAATGCCACACCTGACTCAATTAATTAAAGGCTTAATAAGTAGTTATTAGAGTAGGAGGAGTAGAAATTAGTCAATCAATCAATTAGTCAACTACTCATTAAGCCTTTAATTAATTGAATCAGGTGAGCCATTTCAGGGTTAAAACAGAAACATGGCCTGTCAGGGGGTCCCTGCAGGAGAGGTTGAGAACCACTGATATAGAACAATCACTATGCAAAGAATTAAATATAGCTGACATACCTTTTCTAACCAAATCAATTAAACAACACACATGTTTTAATGCAGTAACTATAGCCACCACTCTGACAGCCTGGTGGAAATTTCACCAAATCACAAATTCTAAACTAGCTCCATCTAACCTCACCCCACTACGGAACAACCGTGACTTTATAAGCAATACAAAAACACTGAATTTTCACACATGGGCGGAAAAGGGTATCACACACATTAAGCATTTTTTTCAAATCTGACACATTTAGACCATTTCCGCAACTGGCCCAGGAGTATGGCATCGGGAGCAACGAATTTTTTAAAATACCTGCAAATCAAATCTTCTGTTCTGACAAAAATAAACATCAGAGACACAAATTTAGAACTTCCACCGGCAATATCAGACTTGGTCAACATTTCCTCCCCAAAGAAAGTTCTCTCTAAAATATACAAAATGATTTCAAACAAACTTCAGACCATACACTTACCAACAATAAAATGGGAAAACGATCTTTCAATAGCCCCTGATGCCAACTTCTGGACCCAAATGTAAAAACATCTATCTCATGTCCAAAAATGCGAATCTTCAGTAAATACAATACAAAATACTTCACAACGTGAACAACGTGAAAGCATGGATCCATCCTGCCTTGTCTCAGCGGTTCAGGCTACCGGTGATGTAATGGTGTCGGGATATTTTGCGCCCCTTAGTACCATTTGAGCATCTGAGTATTGTTGTTGACCAGGTCCATCCCTTTATGATCTTCTGATGCCTACTTCCAGCAGGATAACACGCCAATTGTCACATAGCTCAAATCATGATGACAATGAGTTCACTAAACTCAAATGGCCTCCACAGTCACCAGATCTCAATAGAGCACACTTGGGATGTGGAGGAACGGAAGATTCACATCATGGATGTGCAGCCGAAAAATCTGCAGCAACTGCATGATACTATCATGTCAAAATCTCTGAGGAATGTTTCCAGCAGCTTGTTGAATCTGTGCCATGAAGAATTAAAGCAGTTCTAAAGGCAAAAGGGGGTCCAACCTGGTTGCAAGGTTTACATAAAAAGTGGCCAGTGAGTGTATACACACACACACACACACACACACACACACACTATATATACAGGTCCTTCTCAAAAAATTAGCATATTGTGATAAAGTTCATTATTTTCCATAATGTAATGATAAAAATTAAACTTTCATATATTTTAGATTCATTGCACACCAACTGAAATATTTCAGGTCTTTTATTGTTTTAATACTGATGATTTTGGCATCCATCTCATGAAAACCCAAAATTCCTATCTCAAAAAATTAGCATATCATGAAAAGGTTCTCTAAACGAACTATTAACCTAATCATCTGAATCAACTAATTAACTCTAAACACCTGCAAAAGATTCCTGAGGCTTTTAAAAACTCCCAGCCTGTTTCATTACTCAAAACCGCAATCATGGGTAAGACTGGCGACCTGACTGCTGTCCAGAAGGCCATCATTGACACCCTCAGGCAAGAGGGTAAGACACAGTAAGAAATTTCTGAACAAATAGGCTGTTCCCAGAGTGCTGTATCAAGGCACCTCAGTGGGAAGTCAAAAAACGCTGCACAACGAGAAGAGGTGACCGGACCCTGAGGAAGATTGTGGAGAAGGACCGATTCCAGACCTTGGGGGACCTGCGGAAGCAGTGGACTGAGTCTGGAGTAGAAACATCCAGAGCCACCGTGCACAGGTGTGTGCAGGAAATGGGCTACAGGTGGTGCATTCCCCAGGTCAAGCCACTTTTGAACCAGAAACAGCGACAGAAGCGCCTGACCTGGGCTACAGAGAAGCAGCACTGGACTGTTGCTCAGTGGTCCAAATTACTTTTTTCGGATGAAAGCAAATTTTGCATGTCATTCGGAAATCAAGGTGCCAGAGTCTGGAGGAAGACTGGGGAGGAGGAAATGCCGAAATGCCTGAAGTCCAGTGTCAAGTACCCACAGTCAGTAATGGTCTGGGGTGCCATTTCAGCTGCTGGTGTTGGTCCACTGTTTTATCAAGGGCAGGGTCAATGCAGCTAGCTATCAGGAGATTTTGGAGCACTTCATGCTTCCACCTGCTGAAAAGCTTTACGGAGATGAAGATTTCATTTTTCAGCACGACCTGGCACCTGCTCACAGTGCCAAAACCACTGGTAAATGGTTTACTGACCATGGTATTACTGTGCTAAATTGGCCTGCCAACTCTCCTGACCTGAACCCCATAGAGAATCTGTGGGATATTGAAAGAGAAGAGAAAGTTGAGAGACGCAAGACCCAACACTCTGGATGAGCTTAAGGCCGCTCTCGAAGCATCCTGGGCCTCCATAACACCTCAGCAGTGCCACAGGCTGATTACCTCCATGCCACGCCGCATTGAAGCAGTCATTTCTGCAAAAGGATTCCCAACCAAGTATTGAGTGCATAACTGAACATAATTATTTTAAGGTTGACTTTTTTGTATTAAAAACACTTATTTTATTGGTCGGATGAAATATGCAAATTTTTTTAGATAGGAATTTTGGGTTTTCATGAGCTGCATGCCAAAATCATCAGTATTAAAACAATAAAAGACCTGAAATATTTCAGTTGGTGTGCAATGAATCTAAATTATATGAAAGTTTAATTTTTATCATTACATTATGGAAAATAATGAACTTTATCACAAAATGCTAATTTTTTGAGAAGGACCTGTATATAATGGTCACACAGGGGTGCTGTTTTCTATGGACGCTTGTTTCCACCACAGAATAAAACTTTTAAAAGATAATTGTGACATTTTATCTCACAATTGTGATATAAAGTCACGCAATTCTGACTTTCTTTAATCTCCCAACTGCATGTTATACAGTCAAAATTGCACACAAAAATTTATAACACACAATTTCGGCTTTATATCACGCAATTCTGACTTCATAACACGTAATTCTGACTTTATAACATAATTCTGACTTTGTAAAACGCAATTCTGACTTTATAACACACAATTTCACCTTTATATCACGCAATTCTGAGATAAAAAGTCGCAATTACCTTTTTTATTCTGTGGCAGGACCAAGCTTTCATAGTTATCTCCTTTTTTTTACTAGTACATTGATTGTACATCTAATGACATTTAAAAAGTTTTGAAACAATAACCTCACAGACAGAATTCCCAAACAAACAAAAGCTTCTTCAAAAAACAGGTTTTATTTTTTAAAATTCAGTCAGCCTTTTTAATGTTTTAATGGTAACGTTCATTCGTAACATACACATATACCAGCACACATAACTAATGCTTCCGTTTCGATTTCCACAAAGCCCTATTCACAAACGTTATGTTAAAACAACCTGCACGTTAAGCAAGAACGACTCCATCCAGTTTATTTTGTACATAGTTTCCGACATCCATTCTCTCCAACCGATATATGCTTTCTGTGCGGTGCAACTGAGGGGGGGGGGGGGTGGCGGGGGTCACGGGATGAGGTCACTAGTGTCCAGTCTTTTCCATCGGAGCGGAGGAAGGTTTTTGTGTGACATTGAGGTCATGAGATGTGCCAAGTCCTTTTAAGACCAGTGTTGAGACTTCAAGAACAATAATTTAGCAGAAATCCAGAGAGTCGCCCAGCACGAGTACACTGGGGTTACAAATAAAGAACATAAACGAGTAAGTCATTAGTGGTGTTTATCAGGCAGACGTGGACAGCCAGAGAGGTTACCCGGGTGGTCAACGCAAGACTCCTTCCGGTTTCAATTGTTCGTTACGCAGGAGGGCTTGCTCGCTTTTCCTTAACACTCGGGTTCAGATGAGACGGCACGTCTTTCTTCTCGGGTCCAGTCTGCCGCACGGGACCATGGGTAAACTTCTCCCAACACACGCCAGTCAGCTGGGGACCAGAAAATAGGAAGTGTAAATATGGGTGAATCAAATTAAAAACATGTCTTTGTCATATTTCACCCCAAAGTCAAAAGAAAAATTATGTTTTTGGTTACACATAATTTTAAGGTGTCATTGTTACTGTGTTATTATATATTTAAGTACTGAGTAATATTAATTAACTACATGTACTTACTATGGGGATAGGGTAGGATTAGGTTGAGGGTTGGTTGCATGTAATTATGCATGATTTACTGTTATTACTATGTTAAGTATATGTTACATATGTAACTAGGACAGTGTAAAATAAAATGTTTTGTATTAGGAAACTAAAATTAAAATTTTAAATGCCAAAAATAACATAATGTGTCTTGACTGTTTTCCTTTTTATGTTTTTTCCTAGTACTGCAATACTAAATTATTTGTTATTATTTTTTTAAATCCATAATTAGGGCTGGGCAATGATTAATGGGCAGCGATTAATCGCATCCAAAATAAAAATTTGTGTTTACATAATATATGTGTGTGTGTGTGTGACTTGTATAATTATTTTGTATATATGAATACACACATGTGCGTACACACAATAGTACAAATGTATTATTAATATATGAAATATTTATTTATAATATATATACAGTATATACATACAAATATTTCCTAAATATATACATGATATGCGTGTATTTATATATACTAAATAATTGTACAAAGTACACACACATATATTACGTAAACGCAAACTTTTATTTTGGATGCGATTAATCGCAATTAACCATTGCCCAGCTCTATCCATAATACAACGTATTCATTTTCTTTTAAATGAATAAATTAAAAGGCAGACAACAAACACTATCATGATAGAAAAAAACTATATACTGGTGGTGGTTGAGGAGAGACCCCCTGATATGATTGTAAAGCGCTTTGTACAGTAGTACATATAAAAGCGCTATATAAATATCTAATTCTATATAATATATATATATAAGAACTGGATTTTTGTTGGTTAGTGTCATGGAAATGTTTGTAGTCAGTTGTCAACAATGTCAGTTGTTTTAACTCGGCATAATTTACTAAAAAACATTTTTTTTTAAATATTACTTCGGAACGGTGGGGAAAATCCCATTATGTATAAAACTTTATTGAAAGAATTTTTTTTATACAAAACTCAGTAAGCATAAATGAGATAT
Source organism: Meda fulgida (assembly GCA_030578275.1). Lineage (NCBI taxonomy): Eukaryota > Metazoa > Chordata > Actinopteri > Cypriniformes > Leuciscidae > Meda > Meda fulgida. Next base: position 8,660,662 of record CM060640.1, on the reverse strand, counting down.
ATATATAGTCACATATAGTGATAATGATGCTTACCTAAGCAAACACGACTAATACATATATAGATGTAATATTTCTCTCTCTATCTCGCTAGTCCTGGCATGCATGTCTAAGGTTGCCAACCCTTGATCTATACCTTTCTCAGGAATTCTGTGAATGTCAGTGATGATTTGCAGCTTATTTTGCGTGATCAGAGAGTAGTCATTTGAAGGCCGAAACCAATGTGTTATGCAGTTGCTTCACTATCTTTTACATGGTCTGTTTACTGTGTCTTAACATTAGGCATGTCATTATGTGTATTTAAGCACCTTAATCACGACACGACGCAGCGGCAGCTCATGCAGTCCTGTCCACTCTCATCCGGTGGGTTCAGCTTCCTCATTTTGTATTGACGGATCTCTCGTACGAGCGTGTAAAACGCGTCCTCCACACCCTGCAGAGATGTACACTTACGATGAGAAAAAACAACCCTCAATGCTGATGCTATCAAGAATTTTCAAGAGCAGTGATTGGTCAGAAACTTACACACATCTCAAAAATGAGTAGCAAATGTGACAATCAAAAGAATGACTATATCTAAATAACTACATGGAAACCAACAACTAATAATGAAACCGTGACACCATAGAGTAAAAGATGATACAAGTGTGGTCTTGGTCTTTACCTCGCGGTTCTCGTCAGATTGGTGTAACACAAAGCAGCTGTGAGTCATTCCCTGCAGTGTTACACAACACATCCTGTGTGTGTGTGTGTGTGTGTGTGTGTGTGTGTGTGTGTGTGTGTGTGTGTGTGTGTGTGTGTGTGTGTGTGTGTGTGTGTGTGTGTAGGTGGCCATGAGGAGAATTACAGCATTAAATACTGCAAATCCAAAGAATCTCCCAGAACCATAAAACCCTTGAGACTAATTCTAGACACAGAAGCCAGAATATAGATCCATCGAAAATTCTCTCCTATTAAAATTCTGTCCTATTTTAAAGCTATAAATTGGAAAAACTTACAATCAGCAGTGGGGTGTTTTCTATTTTGAGGCAGGGTTTTTATATTTAACTAAAACTAATATTATATAAAAAAAAAATGTTGCTTGAAATAAAATAAAATACATCAAAAACCTTAAACTTGCTTTATTTCAGTTAGTTGGCAAAGCAAAATTTCTATGTACTAAAATAACAAGAAAATAATAAAATGTATATAAACTCTATATGAAAACACATAAGAAAATTACTAAAATTTTAATTACTATCTTTTTAATCTTATTTTAAAATATTTATTAATTTTATTCTACAGACCTGTGATCCTCTAAGGACCAAAAAGGAAGGTGTGTGTGTAAAATCACATTTCTGATTTTAGTAATTATAGTGTTGGGTAATATACTCTAAAAAAGTAATTAATTACTAGCTACTAATTAAATCTTCAACAGTGTAATTACATTACTGTACTATTTACTCTCTCTAAAAAGTATCAAATTACTTATTACTAATTACTTTCTAAATCCCATTATCAACCTTGACCAGTTGAACAATACAAGGACAGACATGAAACTGGCCTTTTGATACTTTCACATAAACAACAAAAAATTGCATAAATTATTCTCGAACTGAAAGTGTAACTGGAGAATGTTACATTAAAAACAAACATTTAATCAATTTGATGTTAAATCCATTGTTGTTTTTCATGCAATTACATCAGAAGTAAATGTAATTAAATTACAGAAAAATTAAGAGTAATCCCTTACTTTATTTTTTAAGGGAAAATAAATGTAATTAATTACACCCATCACTGATTATATAATATAGTAATTACTATTACATAATATTATTACTGAATATAATACTTTTAATATAATTACAAGATAAACTCATCGACGTGCACATGAAACTCCGGCGAATGACTGAGCTAAACGCCGTTTTAAAAGAAGCTTCAAAAATACAAGATACTTTTAATTCTACTGTATTAATTGGATCAGCTCGCATGGGTGTACAAAACTCTGGACTTCTCGCATCAACTCTCCCAGTTCAAGAGGGTACATCGGCAGAGGAAATTTTACCACCATTGATCTCCAACGCCACTGTGCCGGTTGTGAGAAGCTCAACAGATTCCTGCTCAACACCATGCTCAAGGGAATATAAATGCAAACGGGTGAATGGCGGAGGAAAACAAGGAATATGTGGAACGCGGCCACTTCAGGATTTAAAACTGGCAAATCGTTTTGAGGTGTTGATTCATGACTCACCTCCTGTTCATGACCAAATTCCTACATCTCCTGCACTTTCACTGCCATCGCCTGTCTCTACATTGGGGATTCTATCATCCGGGGACTTTCGCTCCCTTCCCACGGAAGTAAAACAGCTGTACACTGTTTTCCCGGAGCTAAGGTACTGGACATAAACACAAAACTCTCTGACGTGCTTGGGAAACACGTAAATGCAAACACAGTGATAGTGCACATTGGTAGCAATGACACTTCATGTCGTGAATCTGAGATTTTAAAGGAACATTTTAAAACGCTGCTAGTTTCTCTCACTAATACTGGGAAAAATATAGCTATCTCAGGTCCACTTCCTGCCTATAAAAGGGGTATTGAAAAATTTAGTCGTCTGCTTTCCTTGAACTCATGGTTAAAAATGACATGCGAAAATTTCAATGTAATTTTTATAGATAATTTTGATCTGTTTTGGGGCCGTCCAGCACTTTTTAGGTGGGATGGCCTGAACCCAAATCACAGGGGCTCTCACATGCTTGCACATCATATCGAACAACACATTTTAATGTGACTACCTATCAAATACACTTCTGTTAATTGTATAAAACCTATTATATCAGTTCGTTACACTACTGCTAAGAAAAACACAGTGGGAATACATATGAACAATTTACTGAAAATTCCCACTTCCAGCATATTATCACTTATGGAAACAAAACAAACAGAAATTAACATGGCTCTTTTTAATGTAAGGGCATTAACAAACATATCATTTTGTATTAATGATCTCATTAGTGATTATAACCTGGACTGTTTGTTTCTTACTGAGACATGGCTTAGCACAGATGCACTGGCCACACTGATTGAGACCTGTCCTCCCGTCTTTACTTATTCATTTTCAATTAGAAATGGAAAAAGAGGGGGAAGGACTGCAGCAATCTACAGAGAATCCCTAAAGGGAAGGGACATAGACCTTGGTACATTTCCTACCTTTGAATATAATGCTATTATTTTAAACTTCCAGCCACGCCTTCTTGCAGTGACACTATACAGATCACCAAAATTACTTATATCTCCCTTCATAAAGGCTTTCTCTGACATGCTATCTGTTATTGATATGAATTATGACAACTGTATTTTAACTGGGGATTTTAATATGCATGTTGATAATTTGTCAGATATCAGAGCAAATGAATTCTTGGAACTGCTAGAATGTATGTCGTTTAAACAGCATGTAAACATACCGACCCACAAACATGGTCACACATTGGATTTAGTCATAGCATATGGATTAAATATCAATATAACTTCTGTTGTTGATCTTGCACTATCTGATCATTTTTGTGTTTTCTTTAATAGTAGTGATCCTTTTGTGCCTTATACAACTGAACGTATTGTTAAAAAACATTTTATTACCTCTGAAGTAGCAGAAAATTTTACAATGCATTATATGACTTACAAAAATAATATTTTACCATCATCCTGTGATGTCTTAGTTGATGAGTTTAATAACAAATTGAGAACAGCTCTTGATGCAGTTGCTCCACTTAAAACAAAAAAGAACACTAACAATAAGGTCATTCCTTGGAAAACAGATTTGACCATGAAAATGAAAAGAAACAGTAGAAGTGCTGAACGAAGATGGCGAAAAACTAAATTAGAAATACACCTAAATATACTCACTGAAAATCTTAAAAACTGTAACAGAGAAGTTCAAAAATCACGGCAAGCTTACTTTTCAAATCTTATAAATGAAAATATTAATAACCCACGATTCTTATTTAGTACCATAGATTCACTAATAAATCACAAAATTGATTGCAGTTCTGCGTTACCAAGTTCCAAATGTGAAGAGCTTGCTGGCTACTTCAGAGATAAAGTTATAAATATTAGATCAGGAATTTGCTCGGCAAATAAAAATAAAAACAAGATGTTCCCTCCTTTACCTAGCGCATATAATACTATCCAGATGGAAAGGTTTACTTTGGTTGATGTTGAGACCCTGAGAAAGGTAGTAACAGAACTAAAACCATCCACTTGTTCTCTTGATCCAATTCCTACCTCTCTTTTTAAATCTATCTTTAATGTAATATCTAATGATACTCTTGAGATAGTAAATCACTCTCTACAGCTTGGATTTTTCCGTGTGATCTTAAATTGGTCCTAGTGAAACCTGTACTAAAAAAAGGGAATTCAGATATCTTAACTGCTAGTAATTATAGACCCATCTCAAATCTTACATTTTTGAGTAAAATATTAGAGAAAATAGTTTTTAATCAGTTAAGTATATTCTTAAATACACATTCAAAATTAGAGATGTTTCAGTCGGGTTTCAGAAAACATCATAGCACAGAAACCGCTCTTATTAAAGTAGTAAATGACATAAGAATAAACTTAGATAGAAATTGGCCTTCAGTTCTGGTGCTGCTGGACTTGAGGGCTGCGTTTGATACAGTGGATCACCAGATTCTCTTAAATAGACTACGCGAGTATGTTGGCTTATCTGAAACCGTTTTAAATTGTTTTTTATCATATCTTAGTGGTAGAACATCTGCTGTATCTATTAATTATACCTTGTCTGAACATGATGAGGTACATTGTGGAGTTCCTCAGGGATCAATTTTAGGACCACTACTTTTTAATCTATATATGTTACCTCTCGGACGTATCATCAGGAGACATAGTATCTCTTTTTATAGTTATGCTGATGATACACAGTTATATGTAGCCGTATCTCCGGATGACACTGCAGAGCAAATTGATTCACTTACATATTGCATCCAAGACATAAATGATTGGATGTCGCAAAATTTCTTACAACTCAATCAAGATAAAACAGAAGTTTTGATAATTGGATCAAAAGAACAGAGAGAAAAAATAATCCCTAAACTAAATATCCTGGGATTAAACACAAGTAAAGTGGCAAAGAATTTAGGTGTGGTCTTTGACTCTGATTTTAATTTTAAAGCGCATGTATGTAATGTTACTAAAATAGCTTTTTATCATTTAAAGAACATTGCAAAAATAAGACCATTTCTCTCACAGTGCAATACAGAAAAATTAAAGCACACATTTATAACTAGCAGGCTTGACTATTGTAATGCCCTCCTCTCTGGTCTACCAAAGACTACAATTAATCAACTACAATTAATACAAAACTTTGCCGCTCGAGTATTGACAAAGACCAAGAAGAGAGAACACATTACACCTATACTAAAATCACTACATTGGTTACCTGTTAGTTTTCGTGTTGATTTTAAAAATCTTTTATTAGTTTATAAGGCACTGCATGGACTTGCTCCAGACTATCTTTTAAAAATGCTTACAGTTTTTAAACCTGTGAGGACTCTCAGATCATCAGATTCTTTACTTTTAACAGTACCACACAGTAGAAGTAAAAGATTTGGTGATGCTGCTTTTAGCCGCTATGCTCCTCGTCTCTGGAATAATCTTCCAGAAGAAGTAAGACGTGCCGAAAATATAAATAGTTTTAAGTCTAAATTAAAAACATATCTTTTCAGTTTGGCCTTTTTATAATATTTTATGATGTTTGTAATTTAATGTTACTGATTTTTTACTTGTATTTTGTATCTGCTTTAAATTTTTGTGCCTGTAAAGCACTTTGAACTGCATTCAATTGTTTGGAAAAGTGCTATATAAATAAAATTTGCTTGCTTGCTTTATTTATTAATTATTCAATAATTATACCTTAATTAAACAGGCAAACTTTGTTTTGAACAAATGTTAAAACTTTGTCTCAGGCCTCGCTGCAGGTAATTTTGATGTGAATGGGCCTTTAAAACCAACATTCACACGAATGAAAATTTCCCCTCTGCAGTAGCACTCAAATCTCAATCTCACTTCTGCATAATCACAAACATAATCTGTGTGCACCACATCTGCATATGATATTTGTTGGAGGTGAAGATTTTCACTGTTTCGGTGTCTACATTACACAAAGCTGTCGCATAACTTCAGAAGACTTGGAATAAACTAAAAAATTATAGAAATTTGAAATTGGACACAGTCTGACTAGTTTTCGCTGCAAAAAACAATGAATATGATTTTTTTTCAATCCTTTATAAATGACTGAGAAAATCCTGTAATCCCTCTATCCGACTCACCTGTCTGGTTTTGGCCGAGGTCTCGATGAAAGGGATCCCGTAGCTGCGGGCGAGCTCCTGCGCTTGCCGCGTGTCCACTGTCCGAGTCGGGAGGTCGCATTTGTTCCCCACCAGCACCATGGGCACGTCATCGGAGTCCTTCACCCGTTTGATTTGTTCCCTGTGCACGAAGACAAAATGTCACAGTCAAATACAACCTTCAGACTGTGGGTGGATTTGATCGTGAACAAAATATGGAGGAACTTGACTTAATTTCAACAATTAGCAAATACACCTAGTGCATTCCTAAAATGGCTGACGACTAAATTGACTAAATTGACCCTGTAACTTGTCACCCCCCTTTTTGGGCATAAACCTGAAAATGCACCATCCAAATTTAAATGGTTGCAATTCATGAATGCTTTGGAATACACTCTGCAGATTATTGCTCAAGTGAAAAGCACTTAAAAAGAATGTGAAGTGTAAAATCTTATTTTAGACTTATCATTCGGCTCTTATCATCCGATAATGTTTGTATCTCTCTATTAGTGTTACTCGATCTTAGTGCTGCATTTGATACCATTGACCACAACATTCTTTTCAATAGACTCGAAAATGATGTTGACATTGGTGGAATAGCATTAGCATGGTTTAAATCATACTTATCAGACCGTTATCAGTTTGTAGCAGTAAATGAAGAGATGTCTTATCGATCACAAGTTCAGTATGGCGTACCACAAGGCTCAGTACTAGGACCGCTGCTGTTCACTCTGTACATGCTACCATTAGGAGATATCATTAGGAAACATGACATTAGTTTTCACTGTTATGCCGATGATACGCAGCTGTATATTTCTTCACGCCCTGACGAAACTTACCAATCTACAAAATTAATGGAATGCATGGTTGATAACTGGACAAAAACTTCCTCACGTAATAACCCAGAATACTGTCTAACACTTGATGGCTACTCTGTCAAGCCTTCGTCGTCGGTTAGGAACATGGGTGTGCTCTTTGATACCAATCTTTCATTTGAAAGTCACGTGTCTAGTATCTGTAAAACCTCATTTTTCCATCTTAAAAATATATCTAAATTACGCCATATGCTCTCATTAACAAATGCGGAACAATTAGGTCATGCGTTCATGACATCAAGGCTAGATTATTGTAATGCTCTACTGGGTGGTTGCCCTGCACGCTTAATAAACAAATTACAGCTAGTTCAAAACGCAGCAGCTCGAGTTCTTACCAGAACCAGGAAGTATAACCATATTAGCTTGGTTCTGTCAACACTGCATTGGCTCCTTATTAAACATTGTATACATTTTTAAATATTGCTGATTACTTACAAAACACTAAATGGTTTAGCTCCGCAGTAGTTGAGCGAGCTCTTAACGCATTATAGTCCTTCATGTCTATTGCGATCTCAAAATTCCGGCCAGTTAATAATACCTAGAATATCAAAATCGACTGCTGGCGGTAGATCCTGTTCCTATTTAGCACCAAAACTCTGGAACAATCTTCCTAACATTGTCCAGGAAGCAGACACACTCTGTCAGTTTAAATTTATACTAAAAACACATCTCTTTGACCTAGCATTCACATAATACATTATCAACTTCTATAATCCAATGTTAGGCTGCATAGATTAGGTCAGCCGGAACACTTCCCTTAAATCCTGATGTACTCGTTACATCATAAGAAGAATGGTGTCAACGCAAATATTAGTCTCTCTGTTTATCCCGAGGTTTACCTCAGTCCGCCGTATCCAGATCTGATGAGGGACCTGCGCCTGGACGCGACGACAAAGCAGTCAACTAGTGTCAACTAGTCCCTCCCCTCTGAAAAATTCTGTATTATAAATTTTAAGGCCAGACAAGTAGTTTGTTGAGGGTTGGTTTTTTAGGGAAGGACTACATGCCTGCGCACATATATTCAAACGCAAATACCGATAGAATTAACTCTTAATACGCATGTGCACGCCATCAGCGTTCTCACAGGTTCGCGTTTTTAAAGTTTGCGTAGAGAGAACTTAAGAGTTTTCAGTTAGAACGGTGTTGTGTTAGTTAATAACTAATGATCGTTGTGACGGAAGTGAATAAATCAAAACTAACTTTAGCTGGAAAATAATTTTATACTTTATATTTATTCTTTTATTTTAAACTTTATTCTAGAGCTGCCATAAAGCCAAAACAATCTCTGTTACTTGAATTTCCTATTATCACTATAAAGCCGCTTTGGAACAATCTACATAGTTAAAAGCGCTATATAAATGAAGATGACTTGACCAGACCATTTTTCCCCTCGTTAAACTAGCAAAAGTGCACTTGCACCGTGCGTTTTAGACCATGTGCTTAGATGGTTAAATAAATGTTAAATAGGGCCCGATATTTTGTCTAAATTAAAAACCTTTTTATTATAATATAAATTATGTAATATGACACTGCCAGCTAGGGGGAGGAGCTCGCTAAAAGGTTTTAAAGTATAGCTTCCATGGTACCGCAATGTCCGGTTTCAAAAAGTTTTTTAAGCTTTCGAATGATACCTAATTTATAAAATAACGCTGACAGCCTTTGGTATTGTGTTGTTAGCATAGCAACATGCTAACATCCAACTCGATTCAAATCAACTCTGAGTCGAGTCTTCAAAGCATTATGTATTTTCATGATGGTTAGTTTGCTGTCTTTCTGTAGAGTTTGGCGCTAGCAACGCCAAAGTCATAGGTTTGAATGCCAAGAAATTCATAAACTGGTCAAACATTCTGACTTTTAAGTCAGAAATTGTTTGATAACTGCATTAATGTAATGTGAAATGTAAATCTAGGCAACAGACATCAATATAATATACCATACAGATATATTAAGACTAACCTGCATAGAATAACCTACTAGTTTTCAAGCCAAATGTGAATAAAGTATAATGCAAATTGAATATTGTATGTACACAACTGCCATTTGAGGCTGATATTAAACAGTGCATTACTATTACCCATGTTGTACTGTACTTCTTACATTAAAAACCCATTATCTAGACCCCATTATCCATAAACAACAATCTGATAGATATAATCCAGTTATCCTCCTTTTCCCTTCTCCTTTCATGCCCTTGAAAGCGCGCTCTCTCGCTCTCTCTCGCTCTCTCTCGCTCTCTCTCGCTCTCTCTCGCTCTCTCTCGCTCTCTCTCCTTTAGTCTAATTGAGTTGAGATCGATTTCACTGGCACTGCACTATAATACTCCATCTCACTTTCTGCTGTCCTTTCAAGCACAACTACTGAATATTTCGCAACGAATCCTCAGTAAAAAAATACAATTTGAGGATCCGACTGTGTAATCCATGTTGCGTTTCTGTTGTGACGTCAAACAAGCTGATAAATAACAATAAGAGGTGATACTAGTGTGAATCAGAAGCAATGCCAGCGTGATTACGGAGGTCACAGGGTTGATGGTCTCACATAAGGGAGATTTTGTAAATTCCATTTAGACAACACAGAGATTTGAAAAGCAATTGTCAAAAGGTTTACTGGTGTTGTATCACTGGTAATTTTAACCACTTGCCGCGTTTCCAATACAGATTTGAGCAAAACTTTTGCAATATTTTCTAAATGTCGGTAAAAAACTATAGTGAAATGACAACGTTTCCATTAACCGATGATATGTGACTAAAACAGAATTTTTTCTTCTCGCAATAAATCCTTCCAAAACGGATGTTGCTAGGTTTCTGTATATCGCAGACACCGCACTAGCCATTATTTTTAAATGAAGGAGACGTAGGCGTGTTATCCAAACATTAAAGGCAAGGAAAGCCCCTTTTACTTGGGAGCGACACATATGAGGCGTTTCTGGGTGTTTCTCCCTCATATCTGCTTCGAGGTCTTGATTGTGCCATTTCTTAGTGGTTTAGAATCCAGTATTCCTGTGAATCTTTTGTCTTTTACTACTTTAATAAAGAACTCTGTCTCGTCTTCTGTCCAAACACACTGCGCCCTCTACGTCAGATGACCTGTAAATGTCCATTTCCATTGCAGTTTTGCCAAATATTACTTTTCTGAACTGCCTGAAAAACCACCTCATGCGAGCATAAACACTTTTTGCGATATATGCGAGTTTTTGCAAAATTTACGTTTTTCAATTGGAGCGTATTTTTTATTCGCAATTTCAATTTGGGTAATGGAAACGCAGCTACTGACTCTTCCCATCAACATCCTTTGGATGCGTTTCCAAAGAGAATTTGCTTTTGCAGAGCAGAAAACAGTTGTCTTCCTTAAATGTACCCAACACGAATCAGCTACGGCGTTTAAGTGCGGGTCAAAGTAGATGTTGTTTGTGTGCAGCCAATGAAGATCATGTCACGGGCATTATGCAAATTTGTTACAGCGTTACGTGTGCAGGTCATGGAAGTGAGGCTGGAATTCCTGACGATTTTCTTTTGGGAGACAATAACGTTATTTATCGCGCACACAGACAGCTATATTACACACTGCATGAAAGGGAATATTAAAAAAAAACATAATAGGTTGAATAGGTCTTCAAACAAACTGCATCATATTCACCCACTTCAGGGGTCATATAATGGATAATGTGAGTCAAATAAATAAACTAAATCATTTTAATGTCCAATGTATATAAACAGACTATTTGTTAAGGTGCAGTCACATTAACTATTGTTCAGGGAATTTGTGTGGACGAAATACAGTCATTGCAATAGGAAGAATAATAAAATACACAATATATATAAAGGCTAATGTTTTATGTATTTGAGGAGAAAACTGTCTTAGTTCAGCATTTGCCGTCGAGTCAAATAGCCGGTGTGTAGCACACAAGTGGTTATAAAGGTTATGAACCCTGCCCTCTCCATGTAATCAAATGGGACGTGAGCCAAACTAAAAAATCCGATTACACTTCAAATAAATATTTATTTTTAAGTTTCTGTCATTTTAGGTAGTTCTCATCATGCAGATATATGTTCAAGTGATAGTTTTTCCAATAAGTTTGGTTTTAGTTGGAATGTAGCCTCATGATTGACAGCTGTGCTTGCGAATGAGTCTGTGGGAGCAGGAGTGTGGGCGGGACCTTGATAAATATAGCAACAGTAAACCTTATAACCTATGAACTTAACTTTAAAGTCATTCACTTTAAACTTTAAAAGTCATTCACTGGTCAAAAACTTGTAACTCAATTTGAGCTTGCTTTTGTTCAAATTTTAAAGAGCAACATGCAGGTTGGACACCCCTATATAGCATAGTGTAGGTTGATGATAAAACAACTAGATTTTCTGAACTGGAGTAATATATATTTAGCCATTAACGATATTTTGAGATAAATTGTGATAAAATAACTTCCGCGTTTATAAAGCACTAACCGGAAGTGACGATGGTCGAGGGAGTCTGGTCAAGTTCAAGCTGAGGTTACAATGGATGTGAATGAAGAAACCGAGTTCTCCGATGTTGACGAGCATGCCTATGATAGCCCACAGGTAGGGATGGGGCCGATCCGATCCAGTATCGGGACAGATACCAGTGTAATTCATGTAACGGATTTTCCCGATCCAACCTGCGGAGATATCCGATATCCTGCTGAAATGACTCCAAAAGTGATTCCCGCCGGCTAGTCTGCTTGCTGGCTGCAAACAGTGGAATGGTTTTCCTGAATGGAGGCGCGGCTCAATGAGACACAGAGACCCCCCTCAGGAAATCCATTCCGCAGTTTGCAGCCAGCAAGCAGGATAGCATTGAACTGCCAACGAGTTCACTGTGTAAATACTTCACACTGGAAACACCGCAGAGCAAGACAGCATAATGCAATTTTTTCAAAGCCGTTTTAATTAAACCATCTGTCTGTGATGCAAAAAATCTCCAGGTCTATAATTCTCCGGAGTGAAATGTGCATTACAAACGACCGAGTGTGTGGTGACAGACGCGGCAGTGAAGTCTGCTCTCTTCACCTGCACAAAACGCACCCAAAAACGAAAAGCCTTGTTTTTCCTAGAAGGAAAATGATGGACACGATGTCCTGACAGGCTGGAATTCGTGCAACAAGCACAAACACAACAATTTACCATTATGGCATCTCTAAAACTCGATCTAAAACTTTCTCTGTCTCTCACTTCCGCTCTAACTACAGCTGAACGCGAGCTCTTGTTTACCTCGCCCTACGTCATATGACGCGTTGCTAGCGGGAAAGGCGTATTCCAGAGCCTAGCACACTTTCATCAAAATCTCTACATCAAATGAAATTTCATTAGTAATTTCTACATATGTGTTTTTAAAAGACAATATCAAGTATTAATTCTGTTATAAATTCAACCTGCACATTGCTCTTTAATAATATGACACATGCAAGTGCCATATATAAAGCCACAATATCAACAACACAGTGTTTAATTATAAAAAATAAAAATCCAGAAAAGTAGCACTTTTGGACATACAAGGTTCCCACCTGGCAGCAACGATATAGAAGTCTTAAAGGTAATGCACCACAGCCTAATCCAATTTCATCATAGTTTTCACCCAAAATTTATTTTGATATTTTGTTTTTGCTTCAAAAAATGCAATTGAAGAAATATGTTTTTGAGGGCATATTCCCAAGAGTACAAAACTGAAGATCAAACTGTCCGGCCAAAACAAACAAACACACACACACACACCTGTACTGATGAATGTCCTCAAAGGACTTGGTGTTATTGATGGCAAAGACACAAAGGAATCCCTCCCCTGTCCTCATGTACTGGTCCCTCATGGCGCTGTACTCCTCCTGACCTGCAGTGTCCAAGATGTCCAGAAGACACGTCTCTCCGTCAATCACCACCTGCTTCCTGTAGGAGTCCTGCACAGAGATGCACAGAAACATCAACACCCAACTCACGCTTGCTTTCATCAATAAGACAGATGGCCCCTAGTCTTTTCTTACTCAATAGCCAAAAATATTTAGTTATTTCACAGTCAAGAACTTGATTTGAGGTCTTTAAATTACTTTTCTAAAAATGTGCCCAATAAAGAACTTTGGGATGAAACTATAAGGATTGAAACACCAAAACGGACTGTAAAGATGTGTCCAGTCAGACACATAAGCTTGCGTCTCTGTACTCATGTGTGTTAGCAATTTCAGCCATAAAAAGGACATTGTTTGTCCAGAGACGGGTGTGGCGGGAAAACAGAGCAGAGTGAGAGAGAGAGAGAGAGAGAGAGAGAGAGAGAGAGAGAGAGGGACATGTAGAAGCACGTACACACACACACATCCCTCACGCTGGAAGCAATCGCAGACCGAGGGGAAACTCCTGGGGTTTATTTGACACTGAGTGTGCAGAGGAAAAGAGAGAGTGAGTGAATGGAAGGGCCAGATTGTAGTGGTCGCTCAACGCTGATGCGATATCTAACGAACGGACCGACTGTATAATAAAGCACAATGTACTTTGTACAAGAGATGTATTTGTTATTGTTAACTGGAAGTATTACAAATCATTTTTGGCATTTGAAATAAAGCTAAATTAAATAAATATGTAAATATTAGACAAACAAAAAGTAGAATGTTCCCTTAGCAATTAACAGAAATAAATAAATTTAGGTGCAAATAATAAAATTACGAAAACTGAAGAAAAAAAAAATACTAAAGCTATAAAAAAAAAATATTAAAAATTACAAAACAAACAATAAGAACATAACAAAATTACTAAACTTAAACTAAAATTAAAATTAAATTAGTATATACTATAATAGTACACTGCACTGCCCGTCCAAAAAAAAAGTCACTGTTTGGATTTAAAAAGGCAAATGCTTAAGGCTATGTTTAAACAGAAACAATCTGAAGAGAAAACGTGAAAGTGGCGTTGTGTTATCACTTTTTTTCTGCGTTTAGACGAGCGTTATGGGGGGGGGGGGGAATCCACGTGCATATGGTGACGCAAAATTTTGTGAAATTCTATGTAGTATGCACTCCAGGCGGCTAGGTGGCAATGTGAAGCACTGACACAAAACAACACCAATATCTGAGAATATTTTGTACAACTGCTGAAAAGACTCTTGTACGTTTTTCAGAGCTGCTAGGGCAACTTGAAGGTCCGACGTATGTAAATAATCCGACATGTTGGTTGTTATATTCCTGTACTGGCGCATGCCTGTGTCGTAAACGCGTACACAACGAGAGCCATCGTGAGCAGATTTGCGTTTTTACCGTTTAGACGGGAACGCAATGGTGGAACGTTTTTAAGATTTCCACTCTGGAGGGTGGTTTCACTTTTTTGCGTTTTTAAGCCCCCAAAACGCCGTCGCCATGTAAACGTAAGGCACATCGGATAAAATATTTTTACGTTTTCACCCGGAATCGTTCTCGTGTAAACAGGCCCTAAGAGTCTATGATTGGATCATTATTGAAGTGATTATTCTGTTTCTAGCATGTTGTTTGTTTAGAAACAGTACTTCTAACACTAACTGATGGAGTGTGTAGCTTTTCATTTATTGAACAACCGTGTAGGAAGATATTCCAGGATAACAATGTCAAGATTCATCAGGATCAGACTGTGAAAGAATGGTTGGGAGGAGCATGAAGAATCATTTTCACACAAGAATTGGCTCCTCTGATTCCAGACCTTAAATTCATTGAAAGTTTTTGGGATGAGCCATCTCCGGGGCACTGTTAAATACTTACAAATGTTGGTGTCAAGCCAAGTAAATGCTGATTCAGGTTTTATTACAGACAGGTTTTTTGTTTGTTTGGTTTTACAACTGGTAATTCCACAGAGGTTTGCTGTTTTGCATGGTCAATGTTTTGCTTGTTTTAACAACTTTCATCTTAACACTACATAATACAGTGATGTGAAATGCATAGGCATGTGATTATGTATGCAATTTCCCATGAAATCCAGCCCGACCACTCTAAAATATAAATCATTACGGTTTTCAAAGTGTATCTGAGTAAAGTAAAGACATGGGGCCCTATTTTAACGATCTAAGCTCATGGTCAAAAGCGCACGGCGCAAGCGCACTTAGGACGTGTCCAAATCCACTTTTGCTAATTTAACGACGGGAAAAATGGTCGGTGCGCCCGGCGCATGGTCTAAAAGGGTTGTCTCTATTCTCTTAATGAGTCATGGGTGTGTATTGGGCGTAACGTGCAATAAACCAATCAGAGTCTCATCTCCCATTCCCTTTAGAAGCCAGTTGTTCTCGTGCCATGGCGGATTCGCTATTTACATGGCGGAATTTGCAAGCGGAAAAACTGAACACTTCTCAAGAGAGGAAACGGATCTGCTCGTGAGCGAGGTCAAGCAGACCATTGACGAGACAAGACGGATTCCACCATATCTTTATGTATTCAATATTAATTGGTTCAATTGGCACGCGCGTCCCTGGGTGTGTAATAAGCAGAGTTGTACGTGCGTTGTGTAAAAAAAAAAAAAAAAAAAAAAAAAAAAAAAAAAAAGTACTATTGACTTTAGATCATGTTTTTGTTGGTCAATGTCTCAGTCTATTTCAGTTGCCTCAAAATAGTAATGCACCAACATTGTGCTCGAACATACCTCATTTTCAGACCACCATGGGCGCACAGATGCATTTGCAATTTAAACAACGTGGCGCAGGACGTGAAAATGATAACTGCGTCTGGCTGAAACTAGCAAAAAACACAGAAATTGCCGCTGCATTTCGCCAGGTGTAAGATAGGGCCCATGGTTTGGAAGATGGATTCTTTTTGCACTCTCTCATTCTCTCATTAATAAAAAAGTTACATAGTGTAGCATTAATTAATTAACTGAATTATCTTAACAGCTTCAGCTGACGGGTTAAAACAAATAGATATATTATTGATAATGTGCTAATATGAGTGTGACGATCGGCAGCTGTAGTGCCCTCGAGAGCCACTGGAGGGCACTCTCTCATTGTGTTATGTTTTCCCCATGGACTCATTATATTTTATTATGTTCAGCTGTGTTTCATTATTGGTTATTGAGTTCCTGATTTAAACCTTTGTTTCTCCTTTGTCCTTTGCGAAGTCTTGTTACACTGTAAGCGTGCATTTCTGAGCGTTATTCCCTGTTCTGTTTCTCCGTGTTTCCCTGGACTCTAGACCTTTGCCTGTATCCTGGACTGTTTGCGAATCTGTGCTGCCTGCCTCGACCTACGCCTGTTTACACCATGAGTTATTGGATTGCCCTTGTTTATTTGTGTGCCTGGTTTATTTCTGTTTATGTTCAAGTTATAATAAATTTCTGCACATGGATCCGACCGCCTCTGTCCATACGTTACAGAAGACTTCGCCAAACGTGGATCCAGCAGACTTTCAGCATCTATCCTGCCGCTGCACCTGTTCAACCGCAACCCAGTGTGAGTACCGCATCCAGTTATCCCAGTACGCCACCTCCCGAAAAGTTTGATGGCTCACCTGTAGCGTGTGAGGGGTTTCTTCAGCAGTGCGGCTTGTACATGAGTCACCAGCCCCAGTTTTACGCCTCGGATAACGACCTCGTTTCCTTCATCTGCCTAATGTTATCTGGAAAGGCTCTGGAGTGGGCAGGTGCATTCTGGGAATCAGGTCGGATATCGTTTCCTTCTTACGACGTGTTTATCACCCTATTCAGAAAGGCTTTTGAACTCCCCGCAGAAGAGGAGGATCCCGAGGAACTGCTCTTGTCTCTGCGCCAGGGAGGTTCGTATGCGGCGGATTTCTCTCACTCATTCCGCACGCCGCTAAAGCCTCAGCTCGCCAAACTGTTTGATCCTCCCTTGAGGACCGTCAGAGGAGCTTTTAAGCATATCGTTCCTGCCAAACCCACTAATCGTGTCGGACCCCTCAAGCCCGTATTCCGTACTGGCCATGTTGAACGTGCTATTCCAGAGACAGCGGAGGTTTCGCCGGTCGAACCGGAGTTGGAGCGCGTGCCAGCCGACTCGAGAGAATCAAGTGCCGAGCCGAGTGGATCAAGTGAGTCAAGTGCCGAGTCGAGTGAATCAAGTGAGTCAAGTAGTGAGTCAAGTGAGTCAAGAGCCGAGTCAAGTGAGTAGTGTTGAGTCAAGCCAAGTGAGTGAGTCAAGCCAAGTGAGTGAGTCAAGCCAAGTGAGTGAATCAAGCCAAGTGAGTGAATCAAGCCAAGTGAGTGAGTGAATCAAGCCAAGTGAGTGAGTGAATCAAGCCAAGTGAGTGAGTCTAGCCCAGTGACGCGCCGCCGCAGGGGGAGAAGGAGGACTCGTTCGGGTCGCCAGGCTCCGGTGAGGGTACCCAGACTCTTCGCGCTGCCGGCCCCCGCCTCTGCGCCTCGCCCTGCCTGCGCCCTTCAAGCTCCGGGAGGCCTTTCCTGAACCCATTTACCGCCCGGAGGTTCCTCCCGTGGATTTCCCCAAGTATTTTTTTGGGGGGGGCAGAAGGTACTCTGTGAGGGCCATGGAGGTGACGCTGACATGGACCTCGTCTGAGTCTGCTCCGCCCTCGTCTCCGTCTGAGTCTGCTCCGCCCTCATCTCCATCTGCGCCCTCGTCTCCGTCCGAGTCTGCTCCGTCCTGGTACCCTTCCAAGTGTCCTCAACTCTGGTCTCCTGTTAAGTGTGTTCCACCCTGGTTGCCTTCGACGCGTGCTCCCCCATGGTCTCTTGCCCTGCTCTGGTCTCCAGGCCCCAGGTCTCTCCATGGGCCTGACCTCCTGCCTCTCCACGGGCCTGGCCCTCCATCCCAGCCCCGTTGACCTCCCCCCGGAGCTCTTAGGAGCGTCTGGAAGCCGCTCCTTAGAGAGGGGGTTATGTGACAATCAGCAGCTGTAATGCCCTCGAGAGCGACTGGAGGGCACTCTCTCATTGTGTTATGTTTTCCCCATGGACTCATTATGTTTTATTATGTTCAGCTGTGTTTCATTATTGGTTATTGAGTTCCTGATTTAAACCTGTGTTTCTTCTTTGTCCTTTGTGAAGTCTTGTTACACTGTAAGCGTGCATTTCTGAGCGCTATTCCCTGTTTTGTTTCTCCGTGTTTCCCTGGACTCTCGACCTTTGCCTGTATCCTGGACTGTTTGCGAACCTGTGCTGCCTGCCTCGACCTACGCCTGTTTACACCACGAGTTATTGGATTGCCCTTGTTTATTTGTGTGCCTGGTTTATTTCTGTTTATGTTCAAGTTATAATAAATTTCTGCACATGGATCCGACCGCCTCTGTCTGTACGTTACAATGAGTCACAACGACCTGACGATTTTAGATTATGTGTATCAGCATCCTTAGCATATATATTATTTATATAGATGATACTGTATATCGCTAGCTGAGATCACTGAATGTGCACACACACAGACACACACACGTTACCTCTATAGTAGGGTCGTATTCATCCACAAAGTGGTTCTGGATGAGTTGGATGGTGAGAGCGCTCTTGCCCACGCCTCCAGCACCCACAACCACCAGTTTATATTCAGTCATTCCTTCACGCCTCTTCAACCTCTCACCACACCTGAGGACAAACCAGCAAAATTATCAATACAAACAAACCTCCCACTGCTTCCATGTTCAGTGATGTTTCAAATCTTATATAGACACAACAAAGATCCTTTTCAGTATTATGGATGCAACCGATATACAACCTGATTTCTGACGCAGCCCGAATCATAATGACACCATGTTCATTCGTTGCCCAGAGGCGAACAGCTCTCAGTCAGCTGAACAATGACACTATTTTCTTTTCAGAGCTGCTTTAGTTGAATACTTTGTTTGCATCATTGAATCATTTTACTTTTATCACTGTAAAGTTGCTTTGAAACAATCTGTATTGTATAAAGTCCTATATAAATAAATGTGACTTGGCTTGACTAAATATTTGTTGGTGAAGCAGTGCTTTTTTGAAATTAGCATAAAAGAAGTCCAAAGTCTTATTGTCCGACTTCCAAATCCCTGACTATTTCATAATGCAAATTATTACAAGATGTTGCAACTTGCTTATTTAGCTATTCATCTGTGTAAAGACCCAGGCACACCAAAGCGACATCAAAGAACTTTGAGCGGTGAAAGCCGACTGTGCTGCTGCCTCATGTTACCTGAGTCTGGGCTAAAAAGTTGCACTTGAACACACCACAAACACTACAGTCAACCGCCAACTAGCATATGCGTTCTACACCTGCATGAGAGGAAGTAAATCTCCATTCCAGTAGGTGAAAGTAGTCTACACGAGTCATTTAAAAAAGGAAAACCGGAAGAGCTTGCAGATATACAAACCGTAAAAAAGCAGCATTTCATCATTTACTTGCTTTCGTTCACTTTCATTTTTTATCTTATACACTGGTTCGCTAAGCTGAACAGCCAACTATGGACACAAGTTCTGTTGTTACCAGTGCCAGTCCTCCCTACAGTTTATGCAAAGTACGCAAGTTACATAGGGCCCCCGAACCACCAGGGGGCCCCCTTGCTCTCAAAGACGATTTAATGACTAGGGATGCAATAGTTTGGGTTTTGATTCCGTCTTCCAATGATTATTGTGGCAAGCAGGGTGGGCAGTGGAGTGAGTGATAATGAGTGTCACCTGCGTGCCAAACCGTCCTTGTATCTCTCATGGAGAAGACAGAGTGACGACAGTGAAGGAGTTTCTTTATTTTATCAGATTAAAATTGTTCGCCAGTTCCCGCCTCCTTCTAACTGGAATCACAAACTCGTTACAATTATGAAAACATGATGCCGCATTTTATTCCTTTCCTTTAAAGCGGTGCACTGTGGCCCTTCCTACAGTATGTAACATCCAAAACAGTCAAGTGTAACATGATCATGTAACATGATTAATATACAGTCTTCCTTTATTGAGCTGTGAAAGAGACGCTGTTCCCCAGACGGCTTTCTGTGCACGCAATCCGAGATGGCGCAAAACACAAGCCTGACGTTGTCATACTCAGATTCTAGTCAGAATATGAGTCTGATACACTGGGCTTTGATTATGGGGCCTGTTTCAACCGAACCAGGAAAAAAATCCCTCTGCACACAATTGGATAGACCGAATCCCGTAGGAAGGACGGCAAAAACATCTTTCCGATCAACAAATGCCTTGATTCTCTGTTCCTCTTTTAAAATTAATGCGCTGTCTAAATCTTCTATAACAGACGCAATGGCTGAATCTACACATCTAAATTCTCCAGGGAGCCATTCTTTGTTGTAAACGAGTTCAACCCGAGCGCTCTTTGGTGACGTGGATGATTACGTTACTGTTGATCATCTGTCCATCATCGTATAAAGCCCACCCTGACAATTTGATTGGTCTGAACAGCTTTGGTTCGGGCGTACTTACTTCACAACGACCGAACTTCCCCGACCTCAAATGTTGTGGGCGGGGCTAAGTTCGGCTGGCATCCAGGCTAGCAAAACACGGATAACAGGCTACTTTGTGCTTCAGGAATGTGCTTAAATGGACAAGTACAAACAAAAATGTCAAAATGCCTGTCTTGGCAAGTTTTCACTTAAACTTAATCGGTTCTATCTTAAGTGAACATAAACAGTTGGGAAAGTCATATTTTTAAATTTCATTGTTGATTTGAATAATAAACAACTCTTAAGGTGATGATACACAGGGCAACTTTTTGAGCAATGTTGCTGTGCAATGTTGCCGTCAACGGGCAACCAGATGAGACACAGGGCCCACGTTCCATATAGAAATGTATTGCCCATTTTCAGTGGGAAAGAGCCCAAGCAACAATCGCTTGGCAAGACTGCCAGCAACATTGCTCAAAAAGTTGCCCTATCAAAATGCTGCGTGAACTCAACCAATCAGCATGTTCAGTGCCAAGTCCCACCCCCGAAATCTCCTGAACTGTGAAAAAGTACTACCTCATGAGCAGGGACTTTCTGAGGGGGAAATTTTTACCCGGAACTTCAATAAGACCCTGGTTCCTGCGGTTGAAACACACAGAGTACCACCCCAAAGTCCCTAGTTCCTGGGAAAGTTCCTGCGGTGGAAAGGCGGCTTTAGTGAGTTTGATTCATACATCGATAATTTGATAATTGTTAATTATATGATGCATGATGTTGATTATTTAGGGACAAGAAAATGTATTATTTGTCAAATTCGAATGACGTTTTAGTCATTTTGAACAGTGTGTTTAATTCATTGATTGATCGATTGTTAATTTGGTTAATGGTTTAATGCACTGAGCACTGCTGTAGTTTATATCACAACACTCTCCAAAAGCAGAATACTACTTTTAATTATTTTAAGTCTAATTCCTAGTCAAATTAGAATGATATCTTAGTTTTTTATATAATTTGTGATTGCATTTTCTTAAGATATGGCCAGATATGCAGTCTACCAATAACATTAGAGCGACAGCATTGGGTACGGCCACAAGCCGTATTGATTTATTTATTTGATTGATAATGTGAAGCTGCTTTGATACAATTTATATTGTGAAAAGCGCTATATAAATATACTTGACTTGACTTGACAAGCGTCTTCACAGTACAGAGACTAACGACACAGCAGTGTGAATGGGGTTTAATACAACATGTCCCCAACGCCGTCTCTGATGCGTGCTGTTCAGAATGTGTTACTCCTGTTGTGGATGTGCTGTTCCTGGAACAACACGGCAACTAAACCCAATGAATTCACAACGTTTTATTACAATATTTATTACACACTTTATAATGTTATGTCATATGACAGTCCCAATCATAGTTATTATTAGTCGTGCATTGCTATTTGCATTGCACGCATGCGCATGACTTTGCTTAATCGACGATCGATAAGTTTTATCGATTAAATTATTATCGAAGATGAATCGATCGTCGATTAATTAGCATCCCTAATTTATATAGTATTATGTGAGAGAACCCACAATGAATAAAAAATAAACTCTCTCATCGACGGTCTCCGCCACTGATTCAACCTTGTCAATCGGCCATCGTAAAAAAGCCGCAGAACATACTGCAAACACTAGGCGGAGCGACACTCAACGACTGACATCGGCCAACTGTCGGCTTGGTGTATCACGGCCTTTAGGATTGCGGCAATCCAAGACCAAGAGACAAGAGAGTATTTATTCTAAGGAAATATGGAATAATCTCCCATCTTCTACTGTTTAGCATTCAGTGAACAAACTCTTATAGAGATGCAAAGGAGATAAACTATGAAAAGCATTCTGGAACTTGAAATAAGACCCGAGCTTGCAGCACACCTAGATTTTATCTGATAACGGATAATTTTGTGGGTTTCATTTCAAGCTTAAACATGATCTAAAACAACATTTCTAACTCTGAATGTGATCCAGCTACCGTCCATCACTCATTGGTTATTCTGCCATAGGTTGGTTGCTGCTAGTTTTGGGTGGTTAATGTTGTTTTCCTGACTGTGAGGTCATATGGTTTCATTCCCATTGGATTACTATATATCTTCTTTTGTGTTCCACAGAAGAAAGTCATACAGGTTTGGAATTACACACGGGTGAGTAAATCATGACAGAATTTTTATTTTGGGGGGAACTATATTTACATGCATGATGCTATACTGACAACGTGACAATGTTTCATAACACCATACACACCTTCAACAATGTTCTTGTAACAGTTATGTTCTGTTACTTTCATTTTCATGGACTTTTAATTTATTCATTAGTTCCTGTTTCCCTTTGTTTGGTTTTCCCGCCTCTTATTAGCGGCTATGGAGATTAATTTATCATCACAGGTGTTTGTTATTAATTTCCTTTGTGTAAAGTTACTGTGGTTCAGTTCTCTTGGTCGGTTATGATCCGCTCTGTTCCGCACCGAATTAGCAAGTTAAAAGTGAGGTATAACCAGTGTTGTCACACATCGATTAACTGGAGGGAAAATTTCCTTACAGTCACATCCCTAGTTACTACATGTAACTAGGGATGTAATAATAGTAAATTATGCATAATAACAAGTAACTAACCTTAAATCAAACCCTTACTCTAACCGCAACTCTATAGTAAGTACAAGTAGCTAATTCAAATTTGAGTAAGTACAATGTAACTACATCACCTTAAAATAAAGTGTATAAATAAAACAAAAATGTTTTAAAATAAATTTTCAAGATAAAAAAAGTATTTTGCAAATAACATTAATACTAATTCATAAATAGCATCGTGCTTATTATGCGGATTGTGGTACATGCCATTTTACAACTAAATGGTCAAATTATTTTTAAATCTATTTTTCAAGGCAAAAATTATTATTATTATTACAAATATTGTTCCTTAATAATTCAGCTATATTATGTTTTTGGAGAGGTACACCACATATTACCATTTTACAATGTGTACTTAACTCGCCTTGCTATAAAAAGTTGAAAATATCAGAAATTTGTACCACTCTAACATTTTTGACTTCATCCCCTTTTTTAATTCACAGTATAGAAACGTTTTATTCGAGTTATTCTACATATGTTTTATCTGAATTAAAACTTTTCTAGCAAATGGTATGAACATTTTAAAAATCATATAAAACTCAACATGAACACAAAGAGTACATTTAAAAACTTTTGCAAAAGTGTTCTGAACAAAAACATTCTTTTAACATTACTTTTCTTTGTGGTCTACTTACTTTTCATTGCCCCTGCTACATATCCCACAACACAGTAAAAGGCTCACTTTAAGACACAACTGTAGTCACAGCCGTCCATGACAGAACGTCACCAGACAGACTATATTAGTCCCAGGGTGTGGAGTTTTATTATTAGTCGTCATTAGGGCTGTAGGTGCAACTCAAGATCACCAGAGGTGGGTCTGCAGCATTAATGATTAATGAAAAGACAAAGGTTCTTGATACTATGGTGACTGCAACTTATGAGAGTCCAGCACAGTGCTAGACGATTAATGAGTAACTGCACACAAGCAAAAACTCGCACACGCACAATTGGGCACTTGAAGGGCAGGGAGTTCATACATGATGCCACTATGCATTACTCCCTTAACCCCTTGAAAGCTAAACAAAACATTGGGGTAAATGTAATAGAAGAATAAAAATATAGTAACAAATAAGTATACATTTTTATATTGATAGGAGGTTCCTCACTTGCAAAATTGAAAGAGCCCACCCTCAAGGCTTTATGATAATCTATGCTCTATATATGGAGTTCAATGCACATCTGGGATTTTTTTGGCTATTTGATCATCCATCATGTGAAAATCATACAGGAAGTCTAATCGTTTAGAAAGGTAATAGCAAGGTACATTACTTAAGCTCGAAAAATGCAAGTACAATTCCAGAGAAGAAAGTTAGTTGGGTTTAGAAAGACATGAAGGTGTGTAAATTATGACCGCATTTTTCAGATTTGCCTGAAGCACTATACATTTTTTATGATAAAATAATGAGCACTGGTGAAGTGCATGCAGTATGTCAGAATTTACATTTAAAAAGCCTGTTGATATAAGCGAGTCATTAGAAATCTTGCTTTATCAACTAGTTAAACATGAATACAATGACAGTCAATTTGTCATTCCAAGGAAAACGTGTTACGCATTGTTGATGTTTATTAATATTTAGTTGCGCAAAACCAGAGATGAGTGACAGTGCCACTTTCAGTTTCAATTTAACACGGTTGAGCAAAGTATGCCCAAATTTAGGCCATCTTTTGAATAACCCCTTTAACTAAACTAGGGCACAACGAGGGAAGAACTGAATGAAGTATACACACATTCAGAGGGCAATGAAAGTTTGATTAGGACCTTCTGTCAGAACAACCTGTTGTTTGGGATGGAGATCAGTAGAGACACATCCCATCGGGTTCTTTCCAGTGCGATCTCTATATCACTCTTTCTAAGATTCAAAAAAAGTGCCAAGAGGCTTCAAATGGGTCCTAATGAGCCCCCGTAGTCCTGTACTGTAGGGGATAAACAAGCCACATGAAGGCAAGCCTGCAACCTTACCCGGAAAAAAGTGTAATGCCTGCTAACGCTGTGATACGCAGGGAAGGAGAACAGAGGCTGTTTTTTAAAAAAAATAAATGTCAATGGAGGAGAGGCTTCATTACTCTGAATACAAAACGCTTTTGTGAGGAAATAGCTTATCATTAATGAACCGACAGCTTGTCTGCAAATCTGAAACATGTTTGGTCTTAAGCATTAGTTTTGGATGGATCTATTTTTCAAGTTTACAGCACGGACCCTCGTATCTTCCAATAATAAGACCATCTCTGGAATAAACCACAACACTTACACAGGTGCACAGTTTTGAAATAACATCTTTAGTTCGTTTCCAAGACATTTTTGCATATTGCTATGAGGTTTCTAGAGTTTTCTGTGTGGTTTGCTTTTAGGTGGTTACTTTCCAAATTCAAAAAAGCTAGTTTTGGGTTGGAGGGCCGAAATCATTGACCAAAACAGATAGCACTTCTCAGATGATGAGTTTTGACTGTCAGCATCAATGTTTTTGCACACAACATGGATAAACTACAACAGGTAAACATGGACGCACTTCACCGTGATACATTTTTGTTATCTGGCATTTAGTACATTTGTTTAGCAGTATGCAAAATTAGTTTACACCTAAATGAAAACTTTCATAAAAAATTCATTTCTTCAACTTATATTATTTCAGTCAGTTGGCCAGGCAATATACCTAATTTCCATTTAACCCTTATGTTGTGTTCGGGTCATTTTGACCCGGCGAGGATTTTATTTTTCCCGAAAATGCTATTTACCGTTATAGCATTGCACTAAAACTTACTGACTTTACTGACAGTTACTGGGTGTAACTACTTCCCCAAAGTTTTGTGAGAATTTCTTCTTTTTCACAGAGATTAACTTTATCCTCAGATCAATGAGGCTGACATCAAAGATTGAATCCAATTTGTGCTAATATAGCATAAAGAGCTTTATACAGGGGTTTTTTTGTAGGCTGGTCATTTTTGACCAGGAACAACACAAGTGTGACTTTGTTCCATTTTGTACAAAATAAAAGCATTTCAAAACGAACTTCCTCATTCAAGCACACCAGTGTGATAAACAGTGCACATTTTTTACTATATTTTGTTAAAATATTGACAAATGTATCCACAAATAATGTTTTTTTTTTCACTCAAAAACTGAGGTGCAAACTCAGTTCAAGGAGGTCTACAATCAGTAAGTTCCAAATAGAAATACAAAAACTGTCCTAATTGAAAGAAAACAAGTTTGCAAAAAGATTGAATCCAATATTTGGTGATAATATAGCATATTTTTTTCAGCAGGTTTTTGCTTAGATTTATAAAGATTAAAAAGCACGTCCAAAGGCATTCAAGCATAAGAATGTTCCTTTACACTTCACTACTTTATGACCTTTGAAGTGTGAACACAACCTTTGATATCGCAAGTCTGATTGCTTAGGAAAGCAACAACATGGCTCTCTTAAGCAAGCAACGTGATTTATCAAAAAGACAAAAACTACAGGAAAGCGTGATAGCAAGAACTAGACGTTGGCACTAGGATCTGCAGTATACATAAAATCTGTCACCATGAGCTGTAAATATGAACAGGTCATTTTGAAACCGTTACCCTATAGTTAAGTTCAGGATAAACTTACTGACATTATCAGGTCTGCGTTTTATGGACATCAAACATATCAAACACCAAGGATTTGGAATTAATATTATTTGCCTAATCATTGAGAACCTTTATGTCCTGACAATAACAGTGATTTTGAATCTTATATTGCTAAACATTATGTTAGAGCACAAGTAAATGGTCCCAATAGAATCTCAAGTATCAATTTTCCCTGAGCCACAACCCTATACAAAAGAAGAAGGCCTAAGTGATTTCCAGTCAAGATCAGACAGTAAAAGGAATCTCACATGGGAAATGGAATCGAAGGAATCAGATACTGAGGAACCATAACAGATCCAGGCTGAGTGAGATACTGACATCATCCCCCAAAATAACCATCACTAGCCAGATCATTACATCTGTCTAGCCTAAATCTGCTGCCCTTCACTGCAGACACTTCAAGATATTGTTTGTATGTTGCAGATAAATGCAATGGAAATATTTGGGATGAGACATCATGTGCACAGTGAAAATGAAATAAAATAACAACAAAAATAGGAATGCTTCCAAATATCTGAAACTCAAAACAAATTAAATGATTTTGGGGGGCCTGAAAATGCTACTTTAGAAAACATGTTTCAAACTGCAAGATTTTTGAAAACGATGCTGTTATTGTCTCCGTGTAAACTACAAAAATGTACAATGACGTGATGCTCTTGTGTATAATTACATGTTCAGTCTATAGGCGCATAGTTTTTCTTCACAAAATTACATATCTACTTTTTAAGCTCGAAAGCTCTTTTTACATTTTGTTATTATAATTATTTAGGATTATTTTATCTTTGGTTTTTCTTTGTTGTAATATTGTCTTGAAACTCAAATAAAGTATAAAAAAAACTAAATGACATCGCCAACTACTGGTCTGGCATGAATAAAACAGCTCTCTTAGTCGTTTTCACAGATTCGTGTGAACAGGGATCATTTTAAAAACGTTGTCGTCTGTACGCAAAAAACACAAAGGAAAAACGTTTCTGTTTTTAGTACATCATTGTTGTGTAAAGATACCCTGAGTTTTTATAAGTATACATTTTTATACTTATAAGGTTTCTTATTTAGCTTTCCTGTAGCAAAAACAGAAGAGCGTTGGTGCTTGCAAAGCCAAGGTCATGGGTTTGATTCCCAGAAAAAGTACCTTGAAATGCAATGTAAGTTGCTTTGGATAAAAGTGTCTGCCAAATGCATAAATGTCGTAAATAAGAACAACACTAGTCTTTACTGGTTTGAGATGGTCAAAACTGCATTAACCTGGCTGGTCTTCGGCTAGGCCACCTGAACGCAGTAGCGGCCTTTGCTATGTTTCACCCTTTTCACTTGGAACGGGCCTCTCAACAGAAGAGGCCTCCACTTGTACTCGCCATCATCAAGGAAATGTATAGGGAGCAAAAATGCCCCCAAAATTCAAGCTATATGGGTCAAAAATGTCCTTGTATGAGCTCTTGTTTTTAATATTTATAACAGGCGATAGAGTGCTGTTTTCCCGAATATCAGCACGATTGCAAATGTGATAGCCTATTGATTTCATACAACAGTTGAATAGACAAGAAGTTAATGTCAGGCAACTTTCATTTTAGTCTAAAACATTGTCTGTTCTTGCACTATTTCGTCAATGAAAATAAGTTTAAAAAAATCCACAAAGCCATTGGGCATCCCCTAGCAAAACAGTGATGTATCATATACTAAATGAATTTCGTAACGCGTTTTTAATTAATCGTTTGACTGAATGTTGGGGGGCCTGTTTATTTGAAAATGCCTGAACAGCAGACCTGACAAGACCAAAAACCAGCCAACAGACCTGTCTGGGACACCAACTGAGACCAAAAAACATCTCAAACTGGCTTACACCTGTTTTTCAGTAGATTTTCATTCAAATGTATACAATTATAATCAGGCTAATATGTCCCTCACATTAAAATAGCCTGTAAATAAGGATTAGATGATAAAATTTAGTTGCATAATATGATTGACTTTCTCACATTATCTCAAATAACAGTTAACAGTCTAGAAGTCTTCATAAAAACACATTTGGTTACTTTCATTTTGTAACTAAAGAGAAAATCTACGAATCACACTGGGTAGGAACTCATAAAATATTATAGAGGTTCAATACAACTTCTATAGACATACTTAAGTACTTAAGCGACCTAAACTCGCTTGTTCTGCGATAAAACATACTATTATACTTCCGCACTGCTCTTCACAGTCCAGAAATTACGAATCCTACTATGCTGAGGCATCTTAATATTCATGATCAAGCCATTGTCATTGGTGGGCTACTAAGCGACGTCAGCAGAAAGTAATTAGTTTTCAGCAAACAGTCCTTCGCCATTGGAACGCTACGACGCACACTACTTAATATGCATGAGCCAGTCTTCTTCATAGTAGAATTTGCAATTGTTCGTCGGGTGCTATGGGGCGTCACCCGAGTTTACAGAGGGTCGTAACTGTCACATGGATGCCACCTAAACTTAACAAATCAGATAATTATACAACATGTTTACATTCAGTGTTAAACTTGACATCTTTTCCGATAGATGCAAGTTGTCGGGAAGAGAAGCCATGGTCAGTTTGATCGATTACTAGAGTCTGATTCAATGTAAACTGACCAGATTCAGTTTTTTCAGATGCTTGAACAGGTTTTCTTAAGAAGGGTGAATTATATCTAAAGTAATTAAATAAACACTATCCGAGTTTTCTATTTAAATTCTCAACAAACAATTTTGAATAAAACGCAGATTACAGAAAATGCAGAACAGTAACATTACTGGAATCTATACGTTAGATCTATCGATGACTGATTGTTCATGTTCACACATGTAAACATTTTAAATGTAATTATAAAAACGCACTAATAATTACCATAAATATACGGCAATTGTGGCCGATAATAGCAATATGTTTAAGGTAAACAATGTTTGCCACTTTGAGTCACGTTACAATCCATTACATACAAACGATTTATGTTTTAATAGCAAAAAAATTACACTTCACCTCTGATTCTCCGGATTCAGTCACTCTTCGGGAGACTTCGTTTATTTCGAGATTTTCCTGGATTGTATTAGATGTAGCAGACAGTCCACTATGAACAATGTGCTCCGCTGTGTGTGTATGTGTGTGTGTGTGCGTGCGTGCGTGTGTGTGTGTGTGTGAGAGAGAGAGAGAGCAGTACAGCCTACGCCCAGCCCCATACGACACACAGGACCGCCCCGGTAGAAGATTCACCAATCTTACTATTGCAAAGGCTGAGCTTATGAATATTAAGTAGATCCTGGTGACGTTAATTGGTGGCTCGTTCAGTGCCTGAGAGGCTGATCAACCAAAAATACAGCCAATCACAAGGCTTTGTCCAACCCTCAATAACACAACAGCCAATGGGATTAGTAGGCCCACTATCCACACCCCAGAATACAGCTGCTCGTACTGTATCATTTTTTTTATTGCATAACTAATAAAATATATATTTTTAATGGTTACAAAGCTGCTGTCCTTGCATTCTCTCCTCGTGTGTAGCTATATGGTGTAATGTAGTTCTGATTTAGAAACTATAAAGTTATTTATATAAGTGTGCTTATGCAAAAGATTTATGGACAAGTGTATTGAAGTAAAATAATGGCAAATGTGAATTGCATTAAACCAAGTGACACTTATTGTTTTTATTCAGGCTAAAATAATTCAACTATACACTGTAGTGATATTTTGATCAAATAAAATCGAAAGCGGAAAAAAAGTTTACTTATTTGCAGGGTACAACATTTATTAACTTTTTTAAAAAAATATCATTAATTACTGTTATTCCTATCTGTTAAATTTTCTGTTTCTTTTTAAACATATAAGCTCATGTCCTGGAACAAAATCCTTCCCTTGCGGGTCAAAGTGACCCGAAGCCTTAAAATTATACTTAATTTTTTTCTGGTCCAAAAAAGCTTATTTTATTTAATTTTGTTCATATTTTTAATTTTTTTGGGGGGGAGATTTGTTGTTATTTTTTTTATTTACCTTTAAATCACTAGATTTGATCAATAAATAATAAATAAACAGCAATTTTAGTAATTTAAGCACAATTCCTCAATTTTACTTTTCACTTTCCACTTTTTTTTTAACTTAAATTCAAAATAACTGACCATTTTAACCCCTTAAGTGTCACCCCCCCCCCCCCTTTTTTTAATAGACATGAAAATGCTAATTCCAAACTTAAATGGTTGTAATTCAAGAATGCTTTGGAATATAGACTTAAGATTGGTCTTGTTTTAAAGAAGATTTTTGGCAGATTTTTGTAGAAGTGAAATAAATTAAGAAAGTGAAACAGAGACAAAGTTACAGAAGTTTGAGTTTAGGAAAATGTACAATGTACATTTTTTAATTATTCATATTTTAAACAAAATATATATTTTCAAAACCTGGGAGACTCTAAAACTGCAAAAAATTCAAAGCCAAAAATCTGAACAAGTTTTGTTTCAAATTTTAGGTTGATATCTCAAAAAATGTAGCCTGGTTAACCAGACCATTCTCAGTTGTAACTGAGTTATGGTCTAGCAAAGCGTCATAGACAAATCATTTCCAGAGGGGTGTCACCAACGGACGTCGCGGGTAGACCTAAAACCAATCAGAGCGACGAAGGAGACGACGTATGCAGAGCGGCGGAGAAACATCTTATGTTTCTTAATATACAATAAAGAATATTGTTCTTTGCTCGGTTTTTAACAAAAGGAAACGTTCAAATCGCTTAAAACAGACGCGATAGCTGATTCGAACGAGTGATGTTCGACGGCGGCATCCATCTTTGTAATGTAGGCTACAAAATAATCTGCTTCAAAATCCCAGCGCTGTCGTCATCGTGCAAAGCCCGCCCCAACGTTTCTGATTGGTGCCTCGATTTCAACGGATTGGAATTGGCCTTAATGACCTCTTGTCAGACTAACTTTCAGAGCAAATCTAAATTTGCCAGAAGTTGTCTGGGTTTTCCCAGGCTACAAAAAAATGAGTTTTCAGTAAGATTTTGTTAGGGCGCAGTACCAAACTTTTTCACTAGGGCACAACCAGACTCCATTACTGCCCATTTAAGGGCGCCTGCATTTCCATTTGTGGTTTTAGTGATCTGAACCATTATTTACACAATTTTTATACAATTTATGAAGTAGACATCCTATTTAGGAGTAGTATTGGAAGTTTGGCAGATTTTGATATGAATTCAACCTCTAATAAACACGTAAAAAGAACACGTATGTGCGTTAGGCCTATAGCTCGCTGCCACATCACAAATGGTGAATCTATCATTTTTTTCTTTATGTTTAAATCATTTTCAGACCTTTTTTTCTAAAATAATTCAATGGATGCTATCTTTTGAACTCTTGGAATGAAAACAAACTGAGATTTCTACCCTTCTTTCATGATTTTGCATGTCCAGCGCTATTTCAAATTAAAGGTCTGAACACGCCTTAGGAGTATGAAAATATTCTTGTTGCAAATTGATAAATTACGGCTCCTTTGTAATTTATTTTGAAAATGTCACCAAATATGGAAACTAGAGATTGTAAGCATTCAAATGATATATAGTTTGTCAAGATTAGTTTAGGTGTAATATAGGATATTACGGTTTTAAATGAAATGGATTTGGGCCCACCGGTGGGCTGATGATAAACCTTTTAATTCAGCTCAAAATATCTTACATTGTTTGTCTTTGCCGACCTCTTGAGGGAAAAAATAGTATAACGTGATATTTCATGACTCTTGCCACTAGATGGCCTGCAAATGAGCTGTTCCGCTGGGTCCTGAAGTCAGTTTTTCTTCAGTGTGCATTCAGATACACATGAAAATAATTTTTTGGTAAAGTTTTAGCATTTTTAGTTTGAATTTTGAGTATTTTTTTGGTTTTTCTATATGCATTCCTTGCATTCCATTCATTTCCTAAGGGGATGAAATTGACCCGCGAGGGAAGGATTTGTTACTTCTTTTTAAAAAAAAATTCAATCACAAAATATATATAATATTTTAGATAATTGTTATTTTTTATTTCAGTACAAATATCTTATTTTGGCTTAAAAAAACGATTAGCTTATTTAATTAGTTAGTTAGTATATATATATTCGTTTTGAAGTAATCTGACAACCCTGTGTGATTGAATCACACAATTATCATAACCACACGTATTTCATAAGGCGTTTTAACTTTTGTGAATATTTAGGCCACCCTTTGTCAATTTTTAGCGAGTATGACTCTTTTTTTATTTATTTTCCTCTACTGCTGCTTATGTGACCAGCTTAGGGAATATACTGTAGTAGTATTCAAGAAGAGACTGCTACATTGTGTTTCCCCAGTGGATTTTCAGGTTACCAGGACAACTGAACACACAATTAACACAAAAACCATATAAACATCAATAGCTCAAACAAACAAACAAACAAACAAACAAACAAACAAACAAACAAACAAACAAATAAATAAATAAAATCTGTTACTGAGTCAAGAAATAATACCTTGTCCTTGTCTAAAGTTAACATTAAAAATAATACAAAACTTTTTGGGCAAAACAATCAGTGTGTAATTTTGAACCTTCTTGTTGTTTACGTCCTAATGTAAGACTGAATCTAATCGCAGTAGAATGTAATATTCTTCATTGTAGAATTCGTTATTTCGTGCGCGTTCATGGAAATGACAACTTATAATATGAGTAATGGTATTCATTTTTCATTCATTTTTTTCAACGGTACAGCACAGACTTACAGTCTTAAATGCAGAGCCGAACAGTAACGGAGTACATTTACTTGAGTACAGTACTTAAGTAGAATTTTGAGGGATCTGTACTTTACTCGAGTATCATTTTTGGGGAGTACTCATGAATTTACTCAAGTACATTTGAGAGGCAAATATTGTACTCTTTACTCCACTACATTTCTATCAATAACCGTGAGTACCCGTTACTACTTAAAAAAAAAGTTTTAAAAAAAAAGGGGGGAAAAGAAAAATTTCGGAACCCCCCAATTTGTTGTTTCCCTCTCAAACGTGATTGGATTGTGCAGGCGCCACTGATTGAGACAGCCTATCAGAAATCACATTCAGCTTTCCGCCAAAGTCAAGTCATGGTCAGATTTAGATAAGAAACGAAACCATGGATGAAACAATGGATGAAGACGCTGCAGGGCCCTCCCGGGAATGTACCAACCCATGGCCCCACATCGCCAGACTATTTACACTTTCTGAATTTTCTGAAATTTTCTTCAATGTGAAATACAGCAACATGGTAAAAAGATGAGAATGATTTGATTTCCTTTTACATTCTCCAAGGTATTAATATTAACATTTTTCATAACTCCATGTAGGACGTTTCTGTACATAAATGTAAGCACTGTGGCAGTAGTAATGCGAAAATGTACTCTTGATACTCAAGTACTTTTAAAATCAAGTACTTCAGTACTTTTACTTAAGTAGACATCTGACTGTAGTACTTTTACTTGTACTTGAGTAAAATTTAGCGAGGGGTATCTGTACTTTTACTCGAGTAATGAAGCTGTGTACTCCGTCCGCCTCTGCTTAAATGGACTTTGGCTTACAGTAACGAAGATGTTTTTGATAACGGACTACAAATCCTACGTGCCCCGTATCCAGGAAGTAGTTCCCGTTGCTATCCAAACTTGCTGTCGAGTGAGGCTGAAGACGAATGCTCACACACCGAAT
This sequence comes from Meda fulgida, assembly GCA_030578275.1. NCBI lineage: Eukaryota > Metazoa > Chordata > Actinopteri > Cypriniformes > Leuciscidae > Meda > Meda fulgida. The sequence continues at coordinate 8,626,219 of CM060640.1, read as the reverse complement.
AATCACATTGTTTAGGCTTAATAGGTAAGAAAATAATTAATATGTATGAAGATAGAACGCACATGGAACAGTTTACTTAATTCATTAAGTTTGCCGTTGTCTCTAAAACTGTTAACATTTATTTCAGGGCAGGAAAGCAAATGTTGCAGATGTCGAGTGAGGCATCGCAGAAGAAGAGAGCCGACACTGTGAATGAGTTTATATCAAACCCTAAACCTCCTGCTGACCCCGATCTCTCTGACCTGATGATGGATCAACTGTGTCTCTCACCAGAAAAGTTGGTAGGCTCTCAATGTTGAGGCTAAACATTCAACTTTTCCTATGAATTGGGCGATAAATGTAAAAACGTAATATTATACTGTATACTTCACTATACTGTAAAATCACCTGATGTTTAGGTTAAATGTCTTTTTTCCCCCTCTCAGAAAATCCTGACTGGATCAGAAAATCTACAAGAGGTGAAGTCACTAGAGATGTGTGTCGACACCAGACAGGACACTTTAGACAACTTTGGTGAGATTTTTATTTGTTAAAATATATATTTTATTTATTCATTTAGAAAATGTAGCCTATTTATATTTTATAGATAATAACTGATGAAATCTGATGAATGTTTTTGTTGTTGTCCACTTGCTTCACAGGAATATACTTGCCTAAACTTACACAGCTGAAAATGAACAACAGTTTGATCTCATCTGTGCGGTAACACCTCCATTTCCCTACATAAGTTACTTTGTTACATCCAGAAAGGAATAATTCACCCAAAATTTTTAAATCATCAGTTACTTTCCCTCTTTCTGATCCCTGAATGACTTTCTTCCGTGGAACACAACAGAAGATATTTAGCAGAATATTAATACTGCTCATTACTATTAAAGGGATAGTTCACCCACAAATTTTGTCATCACTTACTCACCCTCAAGTTGTTCCAAATCTGTATGAGTTTCTTGCTTCTACTGAACACAAAAGAAGATATTTTTAAGAATGTTGGTAACCAGAACATTCTTCAAAATATCTTCTTTTCTATCTTCTATCTATCTTCTTTTCAACAGAAGAAAGAAACTTATACAGGTTTGGAACAGCACAAGGGTAAGTCATTTTCATTTTGGGGTGAATTATCCCTTTTACATGTACTTGAACAAGACAGTGAAAATTTGGGGACTTGGATGTCAAGCTTCAAAATGATATATGCCAACATGGACAGGTTGTGTTACATGTCCTCACCCTCAAAAACCATCTAAAACATAAGAATAAACAAATATTTTAAAGAATGCACAACAGATTACATTCAATTTCATAGAAGATAAAGATAATTCTTGAAATATAATACTATAGAGAGACGGAGTGAATCAGGGAATGCAATGATCGCTTATTATTCTCAGTATTTCCTCAGGGATCTGGGAACCAGCCTGTCCCACCTGCAGGTCTTATGGCTGTCTCGATGCGGTCTGACCGACCTGGAGGGAGTTCCTGCCCTCGCCAGCTTAAAGGTATCATACAACACTTAGAAGCAAAGGGTTACAGAGACTGAATTGATTAAACACTTTTTTTTGGAAGGCACAGTAAAAGGTATTTGTTTTTCTAATGTGAACGTATTTTAATAGGAGAACGTTTTTTATGATAAAAATAAGCCATCATATTATGAAGTATTAAATAATATAAAATGTTTATTTTTTTAAAACCTTTGAATAAAAGTAATGGAGTCACCTAATACAGTAAATCACTCTTGTACTGTATTATGTTTTCCTCAGGAGCTGTATGTGGCGTATAACAGTGTCTCAGACCTGACTCCAGTCAGTATGCTGGAACACCTGGAGCTGTTGGACCTGGAGGGGAATGATGTCAATGATCTGGCTCAGTTGATGTATTTAGGCTGTTGTGGGAAGCTCAGAACGCTTTCACTGGAAGGAAACCCTGTGTGCACCTGTCCCAGTCCAGGCATGTCAGAGGTACATGAGTTCATACAGCAGATTATGGGCGGCATGTCTAATAGAGAATGAGAGAGATGAGGCTCAGCTTCTCTCTGTGGTGGACCAGACAAATGGTCCTGACAGATCATGATGTCTCCATATAGTCCATTAAATCAGAATTAATTACCTTTTACCGCTTCATGTAATGCTGCCCCTCCCCATCCATATAGAAATGACACAATAATATGTTTGATATTAGAGACCCGAAATGGACAAGGGAAAGGATTGATGTAAATATTGGTTCTGGGGCATTGCTACTTTTTGGCCGAGCAGAACAAAATAAGTCAGTAAAAAATATTTGGCAACACTTTACAATAAGGTTCCATTTTTTAAACAATAGTTGCCATAAACTAAAAATGAAAAATACGTTTACAGTATTTATTAATCTTAGTTAAAGTTAATTTCAATTAATTAGCTTATAGACTAAAATCAAATGTCGTATGTGTTAAGTTAACATTATTTAATGGACCTGAGCTAGCATGAACAATAATGAACAATTGCATTTGTAATAATTAACATTAAAAAAGATTTATAAATATTGTCACAAATGCATTGCTCATTGTTAGTTAATACATTAAATAAAGTGAACTAATAGGACCTAATTGTATAGTAATTATTTGCTATTAGTATTGACCTGTTCATTCATTTAATCAAATATTATATTGTTATTTATCTCTTTCTCATTTATTAAATTTATATATTTTTGCAAGCATTTCATAGAAAAATGTATGTATGTAGAGATGTAGACAAATATATATTTTTTTATATTTATATACTACTATAAATATTTAGAATTAGCTTTTCATTTTATATTTTCACTTTTCATTATAATTGTAGTTTTGTTTTTAATCTTCTGTTTAGCTTTAATATTTTAAAATATTTTTTTTTTAAACAAATTTTAGTTTTAGTAATTTTAGTACTTCAGTTTTATTTTATTTTATTTAGCTGCCAAGGTAAAAAAATTATAATCTTATAAATATATATTTTATTTTTATCTTTATTTTATATATATATATATATATATATATATATATATATATATATAGATAGATAGATAGATAGATAGATAGATAGATAGATAGATAGATAGATAGATAGATAGATAGATAGATAGATATTTCTTACTGTTTTCAGTCACTTTCAGGAATTACAAAACTGGGGCAAGTGTTCAGTGAGTGAACAAACTGCTTTGAATATTCATGAAGTGGTAAATGAAGTTCATTGAAGGGTGCCCTCATTTGCTTTCTCTCTGTCTTTCACTCACTTCCTTTACTGCGGATGAAAACAGCCCTTTGCATTTCCTTTCACAGAAACAAGTGATTGATAACGATATAGATGTGCCCTACTGTTCAAAAGTGTGGGTTCTTTGTACAAGTCTTGTACTGTCACTTTTGATCAATTTAATATGTCCTTGCTGAATTAGCGTTAAAAAATATTTCTATTTAAAATTGTATTTATTCTAAGATTTATTTATTCTTTATTTATTTAAGAATTTATTCTTTTGAACGATCTATCTATCAATAAATCCTGAAAAAAACTGGTCAACCTATATTGTTTTTTGATGGCAGATGCCAATATCTTACTAGAGCAGGGTGGTCGAGATGATATATATATATATATATACACACACACACACTTTACGTACATTTATTTGAATTAATATTTAATAATAAATAATTTGAAAATTATTGAAAAAATAAATCTCCTAAACAGACTTACTTTAGATGGCAACTTCTTGATTCTGTTATCGTATTACAGTATTTTTCACAAATAGAGACATTTTTGTAACAAATATAAATAAAAAGGAAGTTAACTCTAACCAACAGGGCACTCAGTAATCTGGCAAGTTTGTACACAATGGGAATCATATTTTTTAAATTAAAGATAAGGTAACACTAATTTGAGTAATTTTACACGGTGAAAATTACATGAATATGACATAGTGGGAAACTGAATATAGCGTGGCATAGTTTGAAATCAAGAGTTTAAAGTTTGTCGATTTCACTTCCAGTGAAGCTGAACTTTCCTGTCCACATTCAATTCACACGGACCGACCGTCACGCACAGTAACACGTTCATGCAGGCTACAAATGCATACTTCAAAATATCTGACAGTGGGATTTTACAAAGTCTGCAAGGTTTGTGAAATTAAATGTTTAATAGATATTAAAAGATTTGTTTAGATAGTAAAAAGGCGTATTTGCTAAATGCTGACGGTAAATGTTAAAGTATAATAGTGTTTGCCTTACTGTTACCATTACTAATAATATAAAAGCAAACGCTATAATACTTTTTCATATACAGTTTACTTTGTTTAACAGTTCGATCCAATAACATTAGTCAAAACTGTTTAACAGAGACCACAACTAATGAAGATGTAGAATGAAAGTGCTGTTTGCTCAGGTGCTGCTGTTCTCAGAGCTAGCGTTCTCAGCGCTGTCAAAATAAAAGTCCTGCTTCCAATTCATCGGCCAAACAGAAAAACTGATCTACCGATGCCAATATTTAAAAAATAACAAATATCGGAGGTTGACCACTAACAAGCAAGGCTCTAGAGTGCGACCAATTTGCGACCAAAATATTTCCTAGGTCGCACCGATGCACCTAACGTCCTCACATCCGCTGCCTCTTCACAAACGTAGCGTTTGCTCTCTTTTGTCGCAACTCGCACTCATGGTTGGATCATATCGTGGTCTAAACCAATCAGAGACAGAGGTGGGGCGGGTCTTTGCCTCTGATTGGCTGTGGTCCAGATGTTCCTGTAGGCCTACACTGCTCCGTGCTGTGTGATTGAAATTGCGACCTGAGCACCCATTTACACTGTCAGTGAAATGTGACCCAATTCTGATTTTTGCTCATATGTGACAGATCTGATGTGTTCTATGACATTGTAGCCTAAACAGGAAAAAACGCATGTATTCGGATATTTCGAGATCGGTTTCAGGCCTCGTTCATATGTGGAAATAAATCAGATATGTGCCAATGCGTAATGTAGACAGGCAGATCGGATTTTCTGATGCATGAGGCAACGTCTCCGCGGTTTAATGACGAGAGCAACCCCGACGCGCAAATATTGCGTGCATATGATACGCACTTTATGGCGTGCAATGCGCACGTTTACAGTGCGTATCACATGCACGCAAAAACTATTTTGGCGTATAAATGGCACGAGAAATAAAATTCATTCTATAGACGCACTTTCATGAGATCGTGTATGTTCCCACCAGTCCTGAGATCTCTCTCGCTGCACGTTCGTCCATCTGTGCAAGAACCCCCTTTAAACATGCGCGATGTTTCAGATCTATGTCAAGTGTAAACACATGAGTTGGATATGGGTCACAATTTAAAGAAAGTGTAAATGGACGGTCAAAAAAAATCTAATATAGGCAAGAAATCAGAATTGGGCATCAAGACCTACAGTGTAAACGAGCCAACGGCAATCAACATCAGCAAAATAAACGCAAGAAAACAGATGTCGAACAATGAAAAGAAATAGACACATGGAGAGTTTTTTCTTTAAGAAAAGTAGGCCCAACACTCTCCCCGTCAATGCTCCGACAACCGCCCAGACATGGAGCTACTTCAGCCATCAGTTCAGGGAAGCACTTTTAAACAGTAGCACTTTCTATTTCTATTTTGAAATGTTTTATTCTTCTTAAAATGTTTTAGTTTGGCAGCTCAGTGAAGCACTTTAAGCTATTTTTTTTTTTAAAGATTTGTAATTTTTATATACAGTATAATTGTGCTTCAAATAAAAAAAAAAGTATATACCTACACCTTATTCTTGTTTAAAATCATTTACTTAATATATATGTATGGAGCGTGATAAAAAGGTGACCTCAAAATTGTGCCGTAAAAAGGCGACGTGGGCCGAGGAAAAATTTGGGTGCACCTCAATTTTGTGCTGGTGCACCTAAATAAAAAGATTTGGCGCACCAGTGCAACCAAGGCAAAAAGTTAGTCTGGAGCCCTGACAAGTATTATGTTTTCCACAAAAATATTGAAGAGGATCTATTACGCTTTTTTAAACTAAATTTTCAACTTTCTTTATTGTTAAATATTGCTATTTTAGCATGAAAATGTCAGAAAAGTTACAAAGTATAAAGCCACTCCAAAGAGAGTTATTCTCTATATATAACTCCCTAGAACATCTCGATTTAGTTTTCTTCTGAGAACGTACCGCAAAATAAACGTGTGAGACCTGGTTGAGTTGCATTAGTAGTGTGTTAAAACTTGCAGTTAGGGTAAGGGGAGTGACATTTCCCAAACATACTCGAAGCAGTTGACCAATCGTAACACACTTGTCCAGCCAACCAATCAGAGCACATTGCATTTTTTAGAAGTAGGGGCTTCATAAAGACAGGAGCTAACAGGTATGCAACTAATTAGAAACCATGGTAACAAACTATGAAGTAGAACTCAGGAAAACCAGTGAGAGGGAAAATTGTGACAAAGAAACTAAACAGAACATGACAACAAAACTATTAAACCAAACAAGATATGATAAAGAAACAAACATGAAATGACTGTGACATAACAACCCTCCCCAGGAGTCCTCATTCTGCACAAGTCCAACATAGGAGGGAGGGGTTCTGGAGGTGGACAAGGATCTAGAGATAGACTGGACCGTAGGGGCTGGTAGAAGGGAATACCAAGGCGGAGATGATGCAGGGAGGACGCGATGGAGGGAGTAGCTAGAAGATGACCCAGGGCAGAGCCAGGACAAAAGCCCATGGTGTAACTAATGGAGGGAGGAGCCAAGATGGGGCCAGGAGCCCAACCGACTGAGTTGAAGTTGTGGTAGGAGACCCTGGCAGAAACGAGGAGATGAAGACCCAGGGTGACACAGAAGGTCTGGAGTGCCGAGGTGGAGACGTAGGCTTGGCAGGGCTGAAGGATCCTGGCATCTGGAAGGAACCACTGGAGCTGAAGGTAATGAAGCCAAGGAACTGAATGGAGGAGGAGGGAGAGGGAGGTTGAGCGGGACCATGCGCAACAAAGGCGACTTGGAGCTGGTCTGACTTGGCGACTTGGAGCCCGACCGACTGAGTTGTAGTCGTGATAGGAAGAGACCCAGGCAGAACCGAGGAGATGAAGACCCAGGGTGACACAGAAGGTCTGGAGTGCCAAGGCGGAGCCGAGGTGGAGACGTGGGCTTGGCGGTTTTGCCATTGTTCTCAGTCGGTGCGACAGAGGCTCGAGGTGGAGCTGAAGGATCCTCACACCAAAGTGGAGCTGACAGCTGAGAAGCCCAACCTGGATCCAAACAGCTAAATGCAACCACTTGAGGAGCTGAGGGGCAGAAGGGAGACAGCAAAGGTGAGGCCAAGGAACTGGATGGCTTAGCAAAAGGAGGAGGGAGAGGGAGGTTGAATGGGAACATCACCTGGAACGAAGGAGACTTTGAGCTGGGCAGAGCCAATGCCAACAAAGGAGACTTTGAGCTGGTCTGACTTGGCGACTTGGAGCCCGACTGACTTAGTTGAAGTCATGATAGGAAGAGACCCAGGCATAACCGAGGAGATGAAGACCCAGGGTGACATAGAAGGTCTGGAGTACCAAGGCTGAGCTGAGGTGGAGATGTGGGCTTGGTAGTTTCACCATTGTCCTCAGTCGGTGTGAAAGCGGCTCGAGGTGGAGCTGAAGGATGGAGGGGCTGGCGCGAGGTTGAGTGGGACCATCCGTGACAGAAGACACTTAGAGCTGTGCAGAGCCAATGGCGACTTAGAGCTGGGCAGAGCCAATAGCGACGAAGGTGACTTGGAGCTGGTCTGATGCAATGACCACGAAGACGACTTGGGACTGGGCTGAACCAGAAGAGACGAAGGTGCTTGGGACTGGACAGGACCAGTGGAGACTGTAGACCATGAAACATTACATCAACCAACTCATCAAATGATACCTCAGAAGGGACTCCACTCATTAAACGGGCCTCAGCGACGAGAGTGTGGGCGGAGCTCCAATCCATCCCATTAACTCCACTAATATTCCCTCAATGACCATATCAGACTCCACAATGGGCTCGGGCTCCGGGACGAAATTGGCCTCTGGGAAATGCTGTGGCTCTTGTGTCATGGCAGGGTTAGGCTCAGAGTCTGCGGTGGACTCTGGCTTTTGATCTGCAGGCATGGCTGAAGGCTAGCTGGGATATGGATCTGGTGTGGACTGTGGAGTCGGGTCTGGCGAGGTTTTCATCAATGGGGCAGACGGTGAGGCACACTGAACCAGCACCCACTCCACATAGGCAGCAAAGCTCCTTTCCATGGGCAGGTGTGCCTTAAACCAGGTGTAGCAAATCCAGATGTAGCAAATCCAATAAAGAGAGGCAGACTGATGATGAAAAAACAGATTTAATTAACAAATAAAGCAAGAACACACTACCATAAACTCAACTCAATGTTTATTTATATAGCACTTTTTTAAAAAACTGAGGGTTTACCAAAGTGCTGAACAAGCATAATCAAAATAAAACAATAACACAACAAAACTAAAAGCAAAAACATTAAACACCACAAGATCATTGAAACTTAAAAATAACAGCTTTCATACTGAATTAAACGCCAAATTTTAGAAATGAGTGTTAAGACTGGATTTAAAAGCTGAAAGTGATTTGGCCTGCCTAACATATAGGGGAAAGTTATTCCAGAGCTTTGGGGCTGCAACCGCAAAAGCACGGTCATCCCTACTTTTCAGCCAGCACGGCGGGAGCCCCATACAGCTGTATTAAATCGGAGATATATTTTGGTGCTAAACCATTTAATGATTTAAAAACTAAAACTAGAATCTTAAAATTGATTCTAAAACGTACAGGAAGCCAGTAAAGAGAGGCCAGTATGGGTGTAATATGTTCTCGCTTTCTCGTCCCTGTTAACAAGAGAGCAGCAGCATTCTGTACCATATAGTGGCCATTACAGTAGTCAAGGCATGTTGAAATAAAAACATGTATAACCCTTTCAAAATCATTAAAAGACAAAAAAGACTTTCGATAATTGCCTCAACTGGGAAAAAATGGATTTGATTACTAAATTAATCTATTTATCCAGTTTAGACTCACTGTCCATTTTGACACCCAGGCTTTTTACTGTAGGCTTCACATATGGTTTTTTAGCACCCAAATCCAAATCAGGAAACTCACAGGCACCCCCAGGTTCAAATAACATGACCTCTGTTTTTCCTTCATTACATTTTAAAAAATGTAAGGCCATCCAGGCTTTAATATCCTTTAGACAGCGCAACAATGAAACTATTGAGTTAGCATCTTTCCGTTTCAGAGGCAGATAGAGCTGTGTATCATCTGTGTAGCAGTATAATGAGATGCCATATTTCTTAAAAATAGACCCTAGAGGAAGTATATATATATATATATATAAATGGAAAATAGGATAGGCCCAAGAATGGAGCCTTGGGGAACTCCACATGAAAAAGATGCCGAGGAGGACGCAAAATCCGAACAGAAAAAAAAAGGCGAACAGAAAAGCTTCTTTCCCTTAATGCCAACAAAATGCTTCAAACGAGAGATCAAAATGTTGTCTACAGTGTCAAATCCAGCTTTAAGATCTAGGAGCATGAGAACAGTTATCACCTGAGTCAGTGGCAAGTAGCAGGTCATTAAAAAAACGTTCAATAGAGCCATTTCTGTGCTGTGAAGGGATTTAAAGCCAGACTGGAAAACTTCTTGAAGACCATGTTTACGTAAAGGGGAACTTGGCAACTCTAGCCATTTCTTTGCTGATTTTCACTTTTGTTGTTGTATGTTTTCTTAATGAGCTCTCCCTACAGCTGTGGCGTATATTTCACAACACTGTCGTAAAAAAAACTCACTTGCGGCACCCTCCTCCCCCTTTCTACCGCTTCTCATGTGTATTTGTTATTATCAGAGCCGGCCAACTTTATTGTGTGGAGCTATGTCTACCGAGGTGGGTAATACATCATACACATTGAGGGGGGCTAGTGTGTTTATGTCAAATTGCCGTAAAGCAGTTTGTGTTTCTCGCTCGTTCTCGCTTCTCACGAGACTTCCCATTTCCAACTTACCGGGATGTTAGTCCCCATGTTGCAAGGTTGATTTTCCGCCTGGGAACGTTGGGGGGGGAGCAGGGAAAGTCACCATTTTCACCGGAACAGGTTATTTAACCATCCAAATGATTTCTAAATGGTTTTATTAAGTTGAAATAGTTGCCAAGTTCCCCTTTAAAAAGGACTGCAGTTGTATAAATACAACTTTCTCTAATATTTTGGAAAGAAACAGAAGTTTAGAGATAGGTCTGAAATTATCTGACACCAAAGTATCCAAATTTGATAAACTGCAAAGACTAAGGCTACATTAATCCAGATACATTTGAAAGCGGCGTTTTCGTTTAAAAACACTCTCCGTCCACACTAGCGTTTTCAGGCGTTTTCCGAAATTCTAAATTCACCTTACTGCGCATGCGTGAAACCTCACAAAAGCTCACTGAAATGATACAGATGGAAAAATAAAGTTATCACGCAATTCTTCTAACAGGATCATTTTATTTAGCAAAATATCTCACCATTCACTGATGCGTCCAGGTCGCACTCAGTGACCATATGTTTGGTCTAAAAACGCAACTGGTCTCCTGTATTGCCACAGGACAGCAAATGTGAGTACATTTTCTGTCATCTTTGCAGAACTGTGATATGAAGAGTGTGTAAAGTAATTCCAAATTAAAACTACGTTTTCGTTGACTTAAAACGCCGTCTCAGTGTGGACGGAAGGCCAAAACGGAGAGAAAGATATACGTTTTCAAACGAAAATGTATTAGTGTGGACATGGTCTAACACAGAACTGAGGAAACTGAGGGCTTAAATACACAGAGGATGGCAATCAAAGAAATGTGGAATAGGTGTGCAACTAATCCGAAACCATAGTAGGAAACTACGAACTAGAACTCAGTCAAAACAATGACGGAAAACCATGACAAAGAAACTTAACAGAAACTATTAAACTAAACAAGACATGATAAAGAAACTGAACATTAAATGACTGTGATAAGAGGTGCTGTAACAATGTAACATGAAAAAAATATATATTTTTGGAACATTCAAACATTCTAGTAGACCCCAAAAACCAAATCAAGAATTTGTAAAAGGGCATAATATGGCTTCTTTAAGCACCACAACTGTTTTCAACATTTAATAATTGTCACGACAAACACACACGAGAGAGACAGCAGATCCAAGTGCAGTTAGATCTATTTATTTGGGGTAATCCGTAAAGCGTAATCCAGTTCAGGCAAGGGTTAAATACCGTAAGCAATCCAACAAGAATAACAAAATACCGGAACAGACAAGAAACCAACCAGGAGTGTGAGGACATCTAACAAGGACTCCGTGACAAACACTGAACAGACAGGGTATATATACACAGAACTAACAAGGTGACGGGAAACAGCATGTGTGCAATAATCAGATGAGTGGCAGAACAGAATGTTGGGAAATGTAGTCTAATGTGAATGACACCGTGATAAGAGGACCTCTAGTGGAAACCAGGAAACATAACCAGACACTGTGACAATAATAAGAAATAGGTTGCCACCATAATGTGGCTGTTAGCATTTTGCTATGCAGTTCCTAGGGTTTTCTGGGTGGGTTGCTATAGTGTTTCAGCTAGAACAACACAAAATACACTTGTATTCCAGATAGATTCATCACATTTGGTTTGTGTGTTTGATGAACAGGTATTAGACTATAGCTACAGGTCTGCGGTCCGTGAGATGATCCCTCAGCTGAGCTTCCTCGATGACATTCCTGCTGAAGAGGACAAACCTCAATGCTGTAGTACTTCACAGCAGGATTGGACTCTTCTCAAAGAATCGATTAAAGACGGTTCAGTTAATGACGGCCAGGAGAACACAAATACAGATAGAGGTAAAGACAAGCAGTTGCTGCCAAGACTGTCTGAAGACTGTTTCAGCAGCACTTGATATGCTTAAGAATGTTTCGCTCCATTAGAAGAGAGATGTGTCAGTGTGTGCGGCGTCAGACCTGCTTCAGCCCAGCCTCTCGATCTGAGAATCTCCTCCAGGCCAGGCAGTGCCAGACCTCTTACTTCCTGCAGCGGGTCAAGACCAGGGTCCCCTGGCCTTGACATCGCCATCTTGAACCACGAGGCCAGTGATCTAACTAAAGGTAAAACTCCTGCATTATTTTGACACACAGAGCTGTATGATTCATTGAAATAAAATCAAAATAGCGATAAGGCTTAGTGTGGTTATCAATCACAAAGTCTATGCATTTATTTATACGCCGCGTGTTTCAGCAATGTGTTCGTTTATACACAAGCAGTTCATGATCCAATGTTTTCAGTGTCTCAGAGCGGCTCAGTTTGCAGTAAATGCTGCTCGACACAGAATCATCAATTTGAGTCACTTATGACATGCATTTGGAAACTTGCGGCAACAATTTTTCCAATAAGAATATTATTAATAATATATTTTTTTTAATTATTATGTTATGGTCAAACTGATATAGAATCATCGTCCTAACAATTTTCCCAGACTTGCAGTGAGAAGCGCTTTTTATCAATCTTTAAGTTGTCAAGAAGCTTTAAGGGCTCCCTGCGGTTTTCCTCCAAAATGAAAACTTGATGGTTTAACATTGAAGAAATTAAGAGTCACAAATATTAGTATTGTGATATAAAAATAAAGAATTATTATATTAAGTAATTATATTTTTTCATAAATACTCACTTTTTTACAGTGAAATATTAAAACAGTAATATAGCATTATTTTGTTTAATAGAAATAATGATTGTACCAAATTAGGGAAATTTGGGAAAAAGGGAAATGGGAATGATTAATTTGAACGTGTTGTAATTAATTATAAATATTTGGACTAGTTAATAGTATTAACTTGATGTAGCACAGTGGTTCCCAAACTGGGGTACGTGAGGGGGTTGTGCCGTTCATTTAATTCTACCCTACCTTAAAATAACATAAAACCGAATTTATTTCTGTATTTCTAACCGGCAAAATGCAGTAAATACATGACATCCAATCAAACTTTTGCAGTCCAAACTGACTGCATCCACACAACTATAGGCGGGTGCACAACGCGTGTATACTCTGCTTATTACACACACAGGGATGCGCAGCAGCACACAAACATGCCAAATATTAAAATATAAAGGGATTACAATGTAAAAGATTATTATTGTGTACATAAAGATATGGTGGAATCCGGCTTTAACCTCCCGCACGAGCAAATCCGTTTCCTCTCTGGAGAAGCGTTCACTCTTTCCACTCGTAATCCGCCATGGCGCGAGCACAACTGGCTTTTAAAGGAAATGGGAGATGAGACTCTGATTGTGTTGCGAATCACCAGTCTCAGAAAGATCCATTTGCAGCGCAAGTTTATTAAGAGAATAGTCAAAACAGGCAGAGGTCAAAAGACAGCAAACTCAGCACTGGAGGCAAGGCTTGATCGAGGTCTAGTACGGGCCGGAGATCAGGGCAGGCAGAAAACAGGCAAAGTCCGTAAAACAGGCAGAGGTAGCATTGGCAGGCGGCAGGCAGCAGGCAAGGAGAAGTCAGAGGCAGAAGGGGTCGAGATTCGGTCAGGCTGTCACAGGGAAATCACGCTCAGTAGAGTTCACAAAATTAAAACAAACTGAGCACTGAGCACTGTTCGCGGTGCAGTTAAATAGCTCGGTAGATAGGCTGCAGCTGGGCATGGTGATGAGAGTCATTAGAGGCTTATGGGGAATGTAGTGCAAGTGAGGATCAGTACTCGGGCGAAGGCGCTCTCTGCTGGCCAGAGAGAGAGATAGCTGAATCCAGGATCATGACAGATTGTTTTTTTGCACGTTACGCCCAAAACACACCCATTACTCATTGAGAGAATCAAGAGAATAGGGACAACCCTTTTAGACCATGCCTGGGTTTCTTTGTTTGGAAGAATCTCATTTGCATGATCACAGTGGGCTGGCAGTTTTGTGTCCCTTTATACTCTGATTAATATAACAAGCATACAATGTACATTATGAGGAGGTGATATAAACCAATGGGTAGAGAGTTAAACAAGGATTATTTTGATATGAAGCATGATACCAAGAGGGTTACATTATCAAGTAGTTCTATCATTAGGCATGCATAGAATAGTATACAATACAAAAAAGACCATATATAAAACATTAATAATACACATAATGTCCTGGGGATTTGCATGTTCATTCATAGAAGGATTTGTCTATGGATTATTTATTAAATATAACAAATAATTGTGTGTCTGATCTGTCCAGCTACTACATAATACATGAATAATATTACAATAGTAATATTTATTATGTGTGTATAATATCACATATTTACTGGTTTCTGGTACATGTTAGAAAGTGATACGTGAAAGGTGACGTTTCCACAGGTGCTGGCAGTGTTCTCTGTGGGAATCCACTACAGGTTGTTCGAGTACGAAGACAGAAAACAAAGGTGAATCTGTTCATACCGATCCATGTACTGTACATGAAGCATGAACGGCAATATAATTAGGTATTAAAGACCCCATGGAAAAAAATTATTTTACCCCATCTGCTCAGCTCAGCTCACCACGGCTCGGCAGTTACGTTCCTGAACACACATATGACTATGAAGAGTCGAGCACTGAGGACCGTAGCGATGTTTTTGCTGAGCTCAGAAGCTGGAAGATTGAGCACAAGAAGTATTGAAACTCCTCTAACACACACACACACACACACACACACACACACACACACACGCTTTACTTCTGTTACAATGTGGTACAATGGACACTGCGTTGACTTCCGACAGACATCTGTTGGCTATTGAGGACCGGCAGCCGCAGGTAATGACAATCCACCACAGTGATGATGAATATGATGATGAAGGTAGCCACAGTCATAGTTTCAGCAGTGATGACATCACTAAAGACAGAACTGCCTGCAGAGACACAAGCTCTCCTGATTCGTCCTTTCAATCTCCCTCACCTGGTAAGTCACGTTATTCCTCTCATATATAAATATTATAAATGATCCTCGTGTTTCTTCACATTTATTTATTTATTTGAAATCTTGTGCCTCTTTCTTACAGAATCTCCCGAGATGTTGAGACTTACCTCTTCATCAGGCTGTTCCATGTCTCCCTCACCTCCACTCTCTGCAGCAGATCCCTCTGCTGGCCGGAGGATAACACAGATCCGCACCAGGAGACTCAGACCTCATTATGCTGACATCAGTAAACCCAGACCATCAATGGACACTCCTGGGCCTGATCTCAGAAACCTGTGTCCCCAGAGTATTATGACTGTATCATCTCAAATATTCCACAAACCTCATAGACCCTCTGCTAGTCCTGCAGTCTCCCCTCTTAGAGCGCAACGGTATATTCCCGTCATTCCTTTTAAACTTCATATTTGTGTGAACTATTACTTTAACAAAGGCATTTCTGATTACAATATATTCTCCCAATTTAGGTCAGAGGATACTAGGAATCATCAATACTCTGACATCCAGCACAAACCAATAACACTCTCGAACACATTTAAAAAACTGACACCCAGACGTCCACAAACAGCCAGCGCTGCACTGCAGAGGCTTCCAGAACGAAACCTCCTGCCTGCTCGAAGAAACACACACTTGGAATGATGGATTGTGGGTCAGATTAGGTCATACATCTTCTCACTGCAGAGAAGCACTTTCAGAACCACTGTAAAATCTGCTGAAGTTGTCACATACATTTCTGAATCATGAGGGGGCGCCATTTCCATTAATGCTTGTTTTTCTCTGCTTTATTTGAGATGTATTCCATGTTAGATTGACAGGAGAGAGTCTTGGTCCATATACGTCCACTGATATTATGTGAACACTAATACAGAGAAATAATACTGTAAGTGTCCCATTCTTGATGTTAATGTCAGAGGACTCATGTTTCTCATGAAAACAATGTTTTCCAGTTGTGGATCTCCAGCAGCGCAGCATCCCCATCTGTCAGATTCCTAACATGTCTGGTCTTGCTGGTACAGTGTGTGCAGAGCAGACGCAGGTGCAAGACTCTTATTCCATATGTCTCTGAAATATTTTCCACTGATGATAAGTCAGATAACTGAGTGTTGTTCTAAAAAGAAACATGTAAAAATGTAATTAACCTGTCAATAATTTCCACATGGTCTATGTTTTTTTAAGCATTTTGGACAGTATTTAGGTTTTCTATAAATGTTTTAAACATGGTTTTTCAGTGTGCATCCAGATATATATCTTAATGATAAAATAACTAAATAAAATAAACATAAAATGGCTAAAATACAGTAAGAAATTTGTTGGAGGGTTTGAGCTTTACATCAAAAGCTGATTGTTAATAAAGGCAAATGGAGAATGAAATTGGTCATATTTTCCAGTTTCTCTACTCATCTTATTTTGAGTCCAGCATAGTGTGACAAAATGCATATAAATATGGATCTATGACAAAACGTGGCAGTTTTTCAATTTCAGTGAATATACACCTACGATAAACAACAAATATTACGATACAATTTGTTGCAATTACAACTATTTCGACTAAATAAACAATTGTAGGGTGGGGGGAAACAATTAGTGGCTTTTTCTTTTTAATATTTTTATATATGCTTTATTTGAACATTTAGTTTACAGTGTGGAACAACATAATTAACACAACAATAAGTATTAAGAATAACAGAAGTATAAAGAATTGTAAAATAAAACACTTCACCAACACCATAGCTCAAGTCAAGTATATTTATATAGCGCTTTTCACAATATAAATTGTATCAAAGCAGCTTCACAGTATCAATCAAATAACATAATGTTTGTTTCTTAGTGGAAAAAAACAACAAAACAAAAACCATTTTGTTTAAAAAACTAAAATGACTTAAATTTTAAAAATAAATAAACATTAAGTACTTAGTTTAAATTGTACGTTCTGAGTCAGTGCTTTTTGGTTAAGAGAAATTGTAATCAAGTAATGTTTTCTTGTGTAACACCAAAAAATAGGTTAACAATTTAAAAACTTACATTTATGAATGTAAATCTACAGGAAAATAGTTAGATTTATTATAAAGCAGGCATTTGAATCTGCTTAAAAAAAATCCCAAAATAACAGTTTTGGGATTCATTGACAACTCCGATTCACAACTGTTTTCCTTTCTTGAAAGAAATTATATCTGCGAGGATTTTCAGTCAGGATTTGGACCGCACCATAGTACTGAGACAGCTCTCATTAGAGTTACAAATGATTTACTTTTATCATCCGATCGTGGTTGTATCTCTCTATTAGTGTTACTTGATCTTAGTGCTGCATTTGACACCATTGACCACAACATTCTTTTAAATAGACTAGAAAACTATGTTGGCATTAGTGGAATTGCACTAGCATGGTTTAAATCATGCTTATCTGACCGTTATCAGTTTGTAGCTGTAAATGAAGAGATGTCTTATCGATCACAAGTTCAGTATGGCGTACCACAAGGCTCAGTACTAGGACCGCTGCTGTTCACTCTGTACATGCTACCATTAGGACATATCATTAGGAAACATGGAATTAGTTTTCACTGTTATGCTGATGATACTCAGCTGTATATTTCTTCAAAACCTAACGAAACTTACCAATTCACAAAATTAACGGAATGCATAGCTGATTTAAAAAATTGGATGACTAGTAATTTCCTACTACTAAACTCTGAAAAAAGAGAGACTCTAATTATTGGACAAAAAACTTCCACACGTAATAACCTAGAATACTGTCTAACACTTGATGGCTGCTCTGTTAAGTCTTCGTCGTCGGTTAGGAACCTGGGTGTGCTCTTTGCTAGCAATCTTTCATTTGAAAGTCACGTGTCTAGTATCTGTAAAACCGCATTTTTACATCTTAAAAATATATCTAAAATACGACATATGCTCTCATTAACAAATGCGTAACAATTAGTTAATGCTTTCATGACATCAAGACTAGATTATTGTAATGCTCTACTGGGTGGTTGCCCTGTACGCTTAATAAATAAACTACAGCTGGTCCAAAACGCTGCAGCTCGAGTTCTTACTAGAACCAGGAAATATGACCATATTAGCCCGGTTCTGTCAACACTGCATTGGCTGCCTATTAAACATCGTATAAATTTTTAAATATTGTTGATTACTTACAAAGCACTAAATGGTTTAGCTCTGCAGTACTTGAGCGAGCTCTTAACGCATTATAGTCCTTCACGTCTATTGCGATCTCAAAATTCGGGCCAGTTGATAATACCTAGAATATCAAAATCGACTGCTGGCGGTAGATCCTTTTCCTATTTAGCACCAAAACTTTGGAACAGTCTTCCTACCATTGTCCGGGAAGCAGACACACTCTGTCAGTTCAAAGCTAGACTAAAGACACATCTCTTTGACCTAGCATACACATAATATATTATAGACTTCTATAACTCAATGTTAGGCTGCATAGATTAGGTCAGCCGGAACTGGGAACGCTTCCCTTAAATCCTGATGTACTCGTTACATCATCATAAGAAGAATGGCATCTACGCTAATTTTAGTGTCTTTGTTTATCCCGAGGTTTTCCCGCAGCCTACCGGATCCAGGCCGTATCCAGATCTGACTAGGAGCTTTGCCTGGACCCGATGACAACGCAGTGCTGAAGTGCCAACTAGCCTCTCCCTATGGAGGATCCCTTTCCCACTCTACAGATAAAACGTTGTGATTCTGGTTCGCGTGCCCACCCCGAAGTGATAAAATAAAACAAAATTCTGTATCAAATTACAGTTACTGTAAATCCGGCCTCTAGTTCATAAACGCCAGAGGAGAACTGGCCCCTGACTGAGCCTGGGTTCTCCCAAGGTTTTTTTTTTTTTTTTTCTCCATTAGGTCACCTGATGGAGTTTTAGGACACCAGTAGGTCACTTGATGGAGTTTTTCGGTTCCTTGCTACTGTTGCCTTTGGCTTGCTCAGTTGGGGATATTCAAATTAATTAACCAAGCATTAATACCATTGATCAGCCCTACCAAACGTGGATGTTTTTTTTCCACTAAGAAACAAACATTGTTATGTTATTTGATTGATATTGTGAAGCTGCTTTGATGCAATTTATATTGTGAAAAGCGCTATATAAATACACTTGACTTGACTTGACTATTGAGAAATTTTGCAAGATATTGCTTGAGATAAACAAACTAACATCTTTCCAAAATTGCAGAGTATAACTGCAGGACCAAACAAATGAGGAGGAGTTTCTGTGTCAATGTGACTGAAAAAAAAATTTTGGAAGAATTTTTTGACAGGGTAAATTACAATATTTTAAATAATATAATTTTAAATATATTTATTTTACTTTGATTGTGGAGGAAAAACCTTTGTTGTATATGGACCATATATTTTTCCAATTTAAATGATCAAAAAGTCCATTCCAATATGAGATTTTTCAAGGAATTTTCTCAAGGAATAGAACTCTCACTTTATAATTTCTTCCTTTTTTCCCCCAAGTGAAACATATCTCACCAATAGGTGTGTTGACAGGTTCAGGAGAAGGTAAAGAACTGAAAGAGAGAGTTTTATTTTTGAAAAGCATGAGTATGCCAGATGCAATCGCATCCATAACTGTGGCAAACTCTTTGTGAGTTACTGGTGTAGGCTATTATATTCTGAAAGAAACTCGCATATCTAAAAAGCAGTCCTTCGTTATTAAAGAGCTGTTTAAATTTATTTTTTTAATTTTTTTTTTATATTGCAGATAGAACAAGTAACCAACATAGCATACATTATTACAAAACAAGGAGAAACATTAATTGGTAGCAGGGGATACAAAAATAATTTAAAAACATTTTAAACATGTTAATGACTTTGTTTTTTAAGAATTTCAGAGAAGATTGTAATTTAAACATCTTAAATTATAGGGGATGAATTTAAATATTTTTGCTTATATGGATATAAAATTTTGCCAACAGAATAAATAAATTAACAATGTATTCAAGACCTTTGTTAACATTGTTTTCATAATACACAATAATATCCTTTGAAGTAAAATTGTATTTAATTTTTTACTAAATTAAAGATAAATTCTGTCAATTCCTTCCAGAAATTTTGGATAATTTTGCATTCAAAAAACAAATGCATCAACAACACCTCTTTCCCACTTTTACAAAAAGAACATAAATCGTCAATATCAATATCAATATCGAGTATGTTGTAATCAATGATTTAACAGGGTAAATGGGATGCAACATTTTAAAATGTATTTTTATTTTATTATTAATGCAGTATTTAAAGGGGATTAATATTAAATATCCAAATAATATTATCAATAATACAGTTCCAAAAAAAAATTCCTCTGGGTTCTATTTTATTTTGTATTTGAAATATTGTACAAATATGTTTATTATTGCATTTTTTTATCAATCAATTCAATGCCGTTTAATATTAATTTTGGATGTATCACTAATGTGGAGTTAAATTGAATATGACTTTTGATAAGATGTATCAGAGTAGGGGAAATAGCTGTTTAAAATGTATTGCTATACACCGATATCAACGCGACGCATGCACAAACCTTTTGGATTGGCCGACTTGCGTCGACGTCACGATTCTATCAAGCGCGTTGCGTTTACTCACAGCATAGACTGGTGGGAGAGTTGTGAGTTTGTTTGGCGTCGTGTTGCTTGATAAGTGTAGACTACTACTACACACACACAGTGTCCTCTTCAGCAGTATTGGGTCAGTGGTATGTATGCACATTTTTTATTTGGTATACTCTATGAATGAAGTTTGTACGTTGGAAGCAGATGTCTTTACAAAACAAACGTCCAACAGTTAAACTCAATAATAACCAACTGCAGAACCGCAGAACCATTACGTCATAACAGTCTGAGGACCACAGCGCCAGCCCGACAGTCTGAGGGCGGAAGTGGGCGGGTAGCAGTCCGATGCCGGAAGTGTACGGAGTTCATGTTTAGACATGTGTTTAGACTAGACAGTAAAATGTTTTTAGACAGTAAAAGGTTTAATTATCGCGGAGCACAATGTAGAACAAGGAAAAGAAGAAGAGAAAGAGGTAAAAATAAGTTATAAAGTTGACATGGATCATGCAACATACTTAACATAATAACGTTACGCTTATACAAAACGGCTCTGTACTGAAATGTTTTTTTGAAAGGAAGTATTTTGAAACGAAGTATTTTGTAAGTTAATATTTAACAATATCAGCAGAAGGAAAGGAAAGGAAGAAGGAAAAGATGCTCTGGAACTGGCCAAAGAGCCTTTCATGTTTCGGTTCCAGTTTCAACAGGACATGGAAGTTTTTCTTTTCAAATGTCACGACGAGAGGCACCTCAGAATAAACTCCATGTGTATGGAGTTTTAATTTTTTATTTATTTTTCTCTTGAGAATTATTGTTGTCAAATTTGTGCCTGTATAACTTTTATAAGATTTATTTTCTTTGGTTTAATTTTGTTTTATATAACTTATTTATATAGTTTAATTTTGTAATTTAATTTAATTAGAAAACAGCTAGTATGTGATTTATTTTTATATTTCAGAGGAAAAAACTCATTTTATTTAAATTAATATTTTTTGTGTTTTCAGTCCATCATATTATTGTGTATGGTGGTCTTTGTTGGTTGAGTATTTAAAAGTATTTTCAATTGAATAAAATGTTCAAACTCTCAAGCTTTGTTTTCATTGTATTATTTATTTTTCATTTTATGCTTTGTTTAATGTATAATATTGTTTATCAATCTTAAATATACATTTTCAATTAAATCGTTTAAAACAAAGTTTTTATAATAACGTTTTAAACTTTAAAACTCTCCAAAACACGGAAGTAGCGTAATGCCTTGCCGCGCCCACTTCCGCCCTCAGACTGTCGGGCTCGCGCTGTCGTCCTCAGGCTGTTATGACGTAATGGTTCTGCAGCCAGACCTATCTCGTTAAACTCTCCAGGCGCTTCTGGTTGTCATCATACGTCACATGTCCATATTGTTAAAATTATGAATTCCACCTGCTAGGTACTGAACATCTCTACATCCACTTCATACATCCACTAAATTCAACTTGACACCTGCTGGGTAAAAAAAAAAAAAAAAAAATACTGAAAAATTAAAGAAAAAAAGAGGCTCGGTCAGTTCTGAGAAAAGATGCAGTATTTGTTTGTAGTGTAAACCATGCTCTGCTCATCCACAATGCATTAAAATTGGAATATACAGCAGACTAAGTATAAATACTTGTAACCAGTGCTGAAGTAAGCAAGAAGAATATTACTATAACTGAATTTAATTCACATGTCTGCTTTATGTGCATGCAGAAAACCCATCACTGTCATGGAGTTTATTTGTGGTAATGATAGCAGTGCCTTGTTGTAGTTGTGATGTGATGCTTTGTGTCATGTCAGTTGTGCAGTCATTACGTGTGTGACAGGTGAGTCATGAGGAAATTATATATTTGATATGATGTACACACACACACACACACACACACACACACACACAAAATATGAAGTCTCTCCAGTCCTCATTTTGAAGGCACATAACCAGACTGATACTAATCTTATATCTGTAATAGCCCTCTTATTAGATGCATATGGTTGCAGAATAAATGTATGATGGGTGACAAATTCAATAAAATATGGTATTTTGACAATGCTAATTATAATTGAAAACTTTTCGTTATGGATGACACTTCATCCACACCAATAGACTTCAGTAGAGAGCTCAAGATAACTGATATAATATTACTCAAGGTAATGGTTCCAAATGATCTACTTTGAGTTGTCAATTTAGAAAGTAAAATGGGTATTACATTTTTTTTTAAATACATTTGGTGTATTTTTGGTGTATTTTAGTTTTGGCAGTCTGATCAATTATGAGCCAAAGCCAGAAATGTAAAAAATCATGTTTATAATTCAAGGTTATAATTCTAATTTGCTGCGAGTTTGATTGACAGGTCTGACCGCTCATAATGCTGAATCTGCGTTTTGTCTGACAAACAAACCAGACAGAAGAGTGCTCAATTTCTTAAAAAATTGCTAAATTTGAAAGCTGAGACCTACTCTGTCTATCGGTGGATTGTTACTGACCTCTTTGCTCTGCGATGTAGCCTATTTTTCACTGTGTGACAGCGATATGGCTTGTCGGACGTAGCAACAGTAACTAAGGGCAGGTCTTTGCGAAGGGTCTATTACTTGTGGTTTTTGTTGTCAGGCTAAAAATGGCCGCTTAGTTTGAGTTCACTGCATTGTGGGAAATAGCATTCTGTTGAAGTGTGTTGTATATTACAGATGTAGTAGGTCATCCGTATAGTCTGTGCATACAGGAAACTCATTTACTGTGTACAGTATTCATATATACTGCAGAAATACTGTAATAAGTATTTCAAACATATTTGTTTCATAATTTCTAGACCAATAAAGACATTTATTCTGGTGGGTTGTAATGAAGACCTTTGAGTTGTGTGTTGTAATAAAATATAATATTATTTATTTGAAGAAGTAGGCTACACTCTACGGTGCAATAGTACTGTATTTCTTATTAAAAAAAATTCAAGTTAAACCAAACTTTTATTTTAACAGGTAGTTGTGAAAACTTTTGAATTTCTGTGTGTATATGATATGCAATAGTTTTATCAAGTGAAATGCTGGTGAGTAACAGATCAGCTCTGCAGAAGAAGTTCACGTGTTCATGTCCTCATGTAGTGAGAAGGCAGACGCCGAAAACACGAGTGTCACGCACCCTTCAGTATGTGGCTGCATCCAAAACCACATACTCTCTTGAGTAGGTACTGTTGTATATAGAATGAATGTGTACACATAGATGTAATCTGGACGTACTACAATCGCCATGCTGTCATTATCATGTGACCTACCAGCTTCAGTTGCGTTACTTTGCTGCCAATCATTAATCCTCTCTTGTGGCCTCATGGGATAGTAAAGTGTCCATTGTATGCACACTTCAGAATCTCACCGGAAATAGTAGGTCATCCGGGTACTTTTGGCCTATTCTTTCATGAGTTCTGTGAATTTGGACATGCTTCTTTTGTCACAATGTTTTTTACCTTACCATATCGTAGTGAAGAGAGGCTCTGTCCCAAATGTTCATGTGCACTTGTGGTCTTGTGTACTTAAAATGGCTGCTGCGTGTGTGTAGGTTTTTTCATTTTTTATTTTATTTTAAGCTTTTAGTGTGAATATGTTAGCCTTAAGGTTATGAAATAGCTGGTTTGTTTCAAACCAAAACAATGACAAAATTCGAATAATTTGCACCTCAGCTTCTTATCACATCTTCTGTCCAATCAATTGCTCTCTAGAATCTAAAGCTCTAATCTAATGTCAGGATCAATATGGGTTGGAGATGTGTGTTCGGTTGCTCAAATGCTCGAGTTGTATTCCGTTTTCCAACTGTACGTTGGTTAAGAATAAAATGGCTAGAATTTATTCACACCTCTACTATTGAATCCAGCGTATCATCAGCGCTCGGATTCGCTTCCATGGAGCTGTCAAGTGCGACTCGCAGTCTGTGAGGTAAACTAAACGCTATTGGGTGTTTGAAAAGAGGAGCCATTCAATATGTCTCACCTTAGTTTCCTGTTTCAGTGGAAATTACCTCAACGCATCAAACAAAGCTGCGTGTTCCTTCAGTGCCTTTAAGTTTACAAGACCGTAGGGTGCGAGGATTTTCAGTCAGGATTTAGACCGCACCATAGTACTGAGACAGCTCTCATTAGAGTCACAAATGATTTGCTCTTATCATCCGATCGTGGTTGTATCTCTCTATTAGTGTTACTTGATCTTAGTGCTGCATTTGACACCATTGACCACAACATTCTTTTAAATAGACTAGAAAACTATGTTGGCATTAGTGGAATTGCTCTAGCAAGGTTTAAATCATACTTATCAGACCGTTATCAGTTTGTAGCAGTAAATGAAGAGATGTCTTATCGATCACAAGTTCAGTATGGCGTACAACAAGGCTCAGTACTAGGACCGCTGCTGTTCACTCTGTACATGCTACCATTAGGAGATATCATTAGGAAACATGACATTAGTTTTCACTGTTATGCTGATGATATGCAGCTCTATATTTATTCAAAACCTAACAAACTTACCAATCCACAAAATTAACGGAATGTATAGCTGATCTAAAAAATTGGATGACTAGTAATTTCCTACTACTAAATTCTGAAAAAACAGAGATTCTAATTATTGGACAGAAAACTTCCACACGTAATAACCTAGAATACTGTCTAACACTTGATGCTCTGTTAAGTCTTCGTTGTCAGTTAGGAACCTCGGTTTGCTCTTTGATAGCAATCTTTCATTTGAAAGTCACGTGTCTAGTATCTGTAAAACTGCATTTTTCCATCTTAAAAATATATCTAAATTACGCCATATGCTCTCATTGACAAATGCGAACAATTAGTTCATGCGTTCATGAGATCAAGGCTAGATTATCGTAATGCTCTACTGGGTGGTTGCCCTGCACGCTTAATAAACAAATTACTGCTAGTTCAAAACGCAGCAGCTCGAGTTCTTACCAGAACCAGGAAGTATGACCATATTAGCCCGGTTCTGTCAACACTGCATCGTCTGCCTATTAAACATCGTATACATTTTTAAATATTGCTGATTACTTACAAAGCACTAAATGTTTTAGCTCTGCAGTACTTTAGCGAGCTCTTAACACATTATAGTCCTTCACGTCTATTGCGATCTAAAAATTCCGGCCAGTTAATAATACCTAGAATATCAAAATCGACTGCTGGCGGTAGATCCTGTTCCTATTTAGCACCAAAACTTTGGAACAAACTTCCTACCATTGTCCGGGAAGCAGACACACTCTGTCAGTTCAAAGCTAGATTAAAAACACATCTCTTTGACCTAGCATTCACATAATACATTATAGACTTCTATAACTCAATGTTTGGCTGCATAGATTAGGTCAGCCAGAGCCCGGAACTGGGAACACTTCCCTTAAATCCTGATGTACTCTTTACATCATAAGAAGAATGGCATCTACGCTAATTTTAGTGTCTTTGTTTATCCCGAGGTTTTCCCGCAGCCTGCCGGATCTAGGCCGTATCCAGATCTGACTAGGACCTTCGCCTGGACCCGATGAGAATGCAGTGCTGAAGTAACTAGCCTCTCCCTATGGAGGATCTCTTTACCACTCTACAGATAAAGCGTTGTAGGGATTTCGGTTCGCGTACCTAACCCGAAGTGATAAAATAAAATTCTGTATCAAAATTTATAGGCAAGACAAGTAGTTTGTTTAGGCATGGTTTGTAGGGAATTACAAACCTGCGCACATATATTCAAACGCACATAACTATAGAATCAATTCTTAATGCGCATGTGAACGCCATCAGCGTTTATCACAGGTTCGCGTTTAAAGTCTGTTCAGAGAAGACGGTGTCGTCTTAGCGGCCCCTAATTTAATAACAAATAATCATTTTGACGGAAGTGAATCAATCAAAACTAACTTGAGCTGGAAAATAACATTATTCAAGAACCGCTATAAAGCCAAAACAATCTCTGTTACCTTAAATTATATGTTTATCTCTGTAAAGCTGCTTTGAAACAATCTAAATTGTTACAAGCGCTATATAAATGAAGATGACTGCCTCAAAAAAAAAAGTTTCTAGTCCCTGTCAAAAAGTCCTCCAACTTCTGCATGTTATTAAAGGACCAAATGACCGTCGTATCACAGCATAAGTTCACTTAGTTAAAAATAATTTAACTGTTCTGAGTTTCCTTTAAAACTCATACGACATATAAAATCTAGCCGTTTTAATTGGCCTGATTATCTCAATAAAATCTTATTTGCAAATATAATGTGTGCATTGATGGCTATGAATTTGATTATTTAAGTGATTTCAAAGCAGCTTTTAAAGTGATAACAGGACATTTATTCAATGATGCAAACAGAATTCATTTCAGCTGTGCACCAGGTTTTTTTTTTAAGTGTCATTGTTTAGCTGAAGTCAGCTCAGTGTTGATTGAGTTCCATTGTAAAGATCATCAATTATTAAATTAGTTAATTTCAACTATAAAGCAGTACTGCAGAAAACAGTGATGTCATTGTCCATTCAAAATGTCTTTAAAATCTATAAGCAACTTCTTAAAACAAGACCAAAGTCGCATGTATAATAAGTGGACTTGGCAACTCTGGACAGAGCTAGACATGGAGATCATGCAGACTTCAGATTTCAATAGCAGACTTTTTAAACTTTTTCACCCTGTGGTGAAAATCAAGCTTTTAATGTTGTCTATATGTCTATGTTATGTTTTTAATAGCATATTAAAAACACCACATAGACATATAGACGTGAATTTGCACATGGTTTGTCTTAAAGCATTAAGACAAACCATATGCAAATTCACAAGTCAACACCATTGCTGAGTATTTTCTCCTTAAAACTGCAGTGAACCAAAGATAGTCTCAAAAACGCGGTTTGAAATCGCTGGTGTTTCTGACGTCACAAACTACCTTGTAAGAAATCAGATCAACATGGGATCGTCAACGAGTGGATCTCTGAGCTTGTGTGAGTGAGTGGAGGCAGGGCTAATTTGCATATTTATAGAACAGTATTCTAAATGAGGCAAGGGTGTAGAGTTACATTCTAGCTAAGTCATGAAGAAATGTTTTTTCATAGAAAAAAAGTTTTGGGGTTTAAAGATGAGGTTTAAGGGATAAAATTATTGACTACAGGGGACTTTAAGACTTCTTAGACACTATAGTCCATATTGTGGTTTGATTTATTGCACAGCCCTACTTTTGATTTATTAATCTAAAAATGGGCAAAATTCATGACATTTCGCTTTATACAGCAAGTTCCATTTGTGACTGAATTCAGTTCATGTTTTCTGCATTGCGGAAATGATAGGGCTCACATGGTATTTTCTGTGTGGCGGTAATTAAAACGTATATTGTGAAATTTAAACTGGCATACAGCCAAGCACTACTACGTTGCTAAACTATTGGTAATGGAAAATGGACATTTCATTTTGTTGAATTTTTGCTAATGTGACCACAATTTCATAGAATGCGCTTTATGTAATTTGTAGTATTTCTGCAGTCAAAATATATCTGTTGCAATAGCATTCCTCACACGCCCTCCTCCCCAAACGTGATTTACCATGTTCTTTCTGGATGGAGTGGGCCAGTTTTTGCCGGACATGATAGTGTCTGTCTCTCCTCCTGCAAAACCTCTTTAGTTCACAGTGACTCATCTGTCCAGCTGCTAGATGGATCGAGAACAAAAAGAGCTTATGTACCATCTGGAGATAGCGCATACTTCTTCACATCTCACACACGTAGGCTTAACCATTCCTCATGAGTTATGCCTCCACTTTACGTTCCCATGAGAGAAATATGTTGGGAATGACCACTTAAAGTTCCTGAAACACAAATCTTTAATTACTGCGTTTATTTTTTCATTATGTTACATATTCTAATTATCAAAACATGGCAGTTCAGAAGAAATTAATGAGCATTGCAAAATTATTTGAAGTGATATCCAGGTATATATATATTTTTGGTATATAAAATGAAAACTGTGAAGATGATGCTGTCCTGATATCATTAAGAAAAAAAGCCTCATTAAAGGAACACTCCACCGTTTTTTCATATTAAACTGTGTTATTCCCTTAACTAAGACGAGTTGATACACACCTCTCTCGTATCAGTGCATGCACTCAATCGCTCTGGCGTGCGGCGACACTTTGATAGCACTTAGCTTAGCCCAGTTCATTCATTAGGATCCAAACAGAGATGAAGTTAGAAGCGACCAAACACCTCCACGTTTTCCCTATTTAAATACAGTTACACGAGTAGTTATACGACCAAGTATGGTGACAAAATAAAACGTTGCACTTTTCTAAGAGGGTAAAACTATAATATATGCAGGAATAGCACTTGGGAGCACTTCGACTCGGCGCAGTAATATCATCACTGATTACATCGCATATTACTGCGCCTAGTCGAAGTGCTCCCAAGTGTGGAGTGTTCCTTTAAAAGAATGAATTTATTGCGAGAAAACCTATTAAGGGACCATTCACACACACACATAAATTTGCATTGCACTGCACTGCTTTTATTTTGCTTTTTATTTGATTTCTAAAAACGTGCCATTTAAGTTAAAAGAAGTTCGAAAAAATTAATTTCCTCACATTTTGTTGTAAACTGTCATCTGGTACAACCCCTTAAAATCCAAATTATAATTATTAATTAATAATTCATATTAGTGAAAATACCTTTAACTTTTTAAAAATATTTGTAAAAACTTGTAATGGCTTTGTGCGATGAAGAGGCAAAAATATAAGTTGTTGACATACAGTTTAAAAAAGTATTTTACTTCTTTTTTTATGGCCATTGTCTACTTATCATGAAACTGAGCAGTGTGAACAATTTCCATAATATCTCCTTTTGTTTTCAATGTAAGAAATAAGGTCATACAGGTTTGGAACGATGTGATGTGAGTAAATAATCACTGAATTTTTCATTTTTGGCGAACTATCACTTTATGAACAGGTTTGATAGTAATTGAGCTTTGCCCTCTTTATGTAAATCTTGGTATAAACCAGTACTACCAGTCTGAATCTATGTGTCCTGTTCTGCTTGAAATCTTCAAGGTTGCACATTTTGTGTCTGCGTTATTTGCATTCCTGTCATAGTAAGATCAATTAAAAAAAAAATGTTATCCCTTTTTGCAAACTGATAATTTACCCCAGAGATGAGCTATTGTTCACTGGAGTTTTATGGACCGTAATATTGCTCTATGATTAAATCAGAGCCAATGCAATGTTTGTAGGGCACTTAACATGATGAACATTATGAATTCATTCGAAACACAATTGAACATAAATTGTTTTATATTTTAAGGGAGCGTTGTTATACATTCATGATTCTGAAGTGCGTTTTTAACCTCTTTATCAAAGTTTGGTTTAACAGTTGTTGCATTCAATGGAAAAAGAATGTGTTTTGACAGATTCTCAGTGATTGTTAAAGGTCACTGGTTTTGCTTGGCTGAAGGAATGGCCCCTAAACAAGCATGAAGTTGGTGCCTCACCATGGTGGGATTGCTCGCCGTTTGATTTCTTTTGTGACTCTTCCAAGCGTCCATTCCTCCCCCAAATGCCCCGTCAACTCCTGCCCACCCCAACCCCACTCATGTTTTGTGTGCAGCTCAAACACTGGTCATGTGACTTTTGTCCCAACACAATCGCAGTGCCTCGCCATTGGTCGGTGGCTTTGAAAGAGCATCAGTCTCCATGGTGACAGAATGGCGGCACCACTTCAGATTGTCTCCAGGCCCCTCCTAACGTTTCACACGGACTCTCACGTACCACATCAGATGGCCTTAACCGTCTCGCAGTCTCAGACGAGTCTTGCACTTTCTAAAGATAGCATTATTGGTGAGTAACCCGTTTTTATGGGCATGTAGGCATATTGGGCTTAATTTTTCAATGTCTTGAAGTTTCATGCAAACTTGTGGGGTGTAAACATATTTTAGATTTGCAAGAGTTCGAAAAATAAGCTTGATTTTAGCTGCGCTGTTCCATTTAAGAGACGTTTTATCACAGAAAAGTGCTGGATTTTCTTGGTCATATTAGTTATTAGTATTTTTTTGTGTTACCATGGTAATGTAATTTAGTCAAATGTTCTTCAGAGAGAGGAGGTGAATTCAGGAAACACTTGCCAAAAAATTATTCTTGATGGTGCTTCTCTGTAAAGTTTTCGTGTTGTGTAGCCTTGAATGAGATATTACGACGGTAGTTTAGTGTTTTTGTTTTTTTTCTTTCCTTTTTTTTTTGAGGTCCTGTTGCTGCCTCCAAAATGTATGAATGTCATTGCATTAGATACAACATATGAAACCAAGTGGCATCTGAAAACAAATGTGGCAAGAACAGTCTCACAACAATTTTTTACTATTTTGATTTACCCAATTCCTTTTCGGCATGGATTTAGGAGATTCATTCTTGGGGTTTTTTCCCCTTACAAATCATACATTTTATGTTCATGGTCCCAAGGTCATTTGTAAATGATATGATTTTAAAAATGTATAAGGAGTATGCAGAGGCACTTTTGAATTCAATGGTATTCGTGTCATCCTGGCTAGATGTGTCCGTCATATTGAAGAGTAACAAAATTCTTATTGTGAAGTGTTTTGTTTTAAAAGTGCTCGTAATATATTTCTTTAAAATAAATGCCACTTTTTATTTTTTTAAGATATGACTCGTGTCAACACTTTTGGGCACACAGTTTATGTCGCAATGTATTATAATCATTCTTTTGTGTATTGATGATTATATGTAAGTACTTATTGAATGACATGGCATCATTTCTAATTTCAATCCTGAAATTCCTGTTGACCTGTTGCCCTCAGGAATGATTCCTTGTCTGGAATCCACCCAATAGACTGTCATTTACACAAACCGGCCTTTATTATCATCTCTCTACCACCTAGAGCGTTCCAGAGGCCTAACAAAGCTTCATTCATACTGAAGATGTGCTGGCTACAATTCAGTAACATCTGTTGGATATGTTTTGAAATTTGTATGACATTTGGGTTTTTGGATCTACAGATGAATTTACAAGAGTATTTTATAAGAAATGGAACAAAAACATCTTTATATGTGTCTGTAGCTCTTTGGTGGTGATGAAGGATGAAAGTGAAATGTTTTGAAAGCGTCATTGTTCTCTGTGTTTGGATATCTGTCAGACAGAGCTGGGGGGCTTCGAAAGATGAGTCCTTTTGTTTCTTGTGCCCCATGACCCCTCAGGCACATGACAGGTGATTTTGTTCATACCCCTCTTCCTGAGCTTTTGAAAGCCTTTCTGACAGAAAGAAAAATAACCGGCCCACCCAAAACCGCACTTCCAAATTTTGTACCTCTCGCTAGAGACGTGACCTTGAAGTACTTAAAGCTATTTTACTGTCTTACAGTCCCAAAGAACTCCAGATGCTCAGTAGTTAGTTGTCTTTAACAAGACAAGCATTACTGTTGTCATTGCTCAAACTTGTGCTCAGGGATTTGCAGGTCTTAGCTGGTTTAGTTGGTCTCCCAGCATGGCCAAGCTGGTGTTATCTGGTGTTCATCTGGGTGGCCAGCTGGCCTCCAAACCTTTAAAGTCCCCCTGTAGTCAATAATTGTATGCCTTAAAACTCATGTTTGATCACCAAAATGACATATTTAAATGTTTTTCCCTTGAAAAAATTTTCTTTGTGCTTTAAAATAGCTTCTACACCCTTCACTCATTTAGTATACGCATCTATGCATATGCAGATTAGCCCCGCCTCCACTCACTCACACCAGCTCAGAGATCCACTCGTTGACGATCACACGTTGATGTGATTGGTTACAAGGTAGTTTGTGATGTCAGAAACACCAGCGATTTCAAACCGCGTTTTTGAGACTGTCTTTGGTTCAGTGCAGTTACAAGGAGAAAATACTCAGCAATGGTGTTGCACATGGTTTGTCTTAAAGCATATTAAAAACACCACATAGACATATACACATTTAAAGCTTGATTTTTATTTTTTTATTTTTTTTTACACACCACAGAGTGACTTTGAAACAACTGTAATTTGCCCCCCCAAAAAACTGTTTGTCAGCCCTGCCTCCTACACTCTTCAACTAGCTCCTGGTACTTGGCACACTTTCTCTCATTGGCTTCGTCCATGCGCTCTTCCCAAGGCACAGTGAGCTCCAACAAGATCAACTGCTTGGTAGAAACTGAGAGTATAATCATGTCTGGACTAAGCCTTGTGGATATTATTCTAGTTGGAATCTTTAGCTGTTTTCCAATATCCACTTCCAGTTGCCAATCAGTGGCAGTAGTGAGGAGGCCAGACTTTGCTCTGGGTTGTGGAAGGGCTTTCTCTCCGGCTCTAAGAAACTTGATGCCCCTTGGATTGTGGTGGCCCTTGATGGTGTTAATGGCTGTGGCTATGCTCTCAGCAACTGCCTTAAGCACCTGGTTGTGGCGCCAGCGATAGCGCCCATCTCCGAGGGCTTTTGGGCAGCTACTAAGGAGGTGCTCTAGGGATCCCCTTCCTGGGCAAAGGGGACAGGAACGTGTCTCAATTTTGCCCCAGATGTGGAGGTTTGCTGGACTTGGTTGGACATCGTAGACAGTTTGGTCTAAGAACCTGATTCGGTGGAAGTCTCCTCCCAGCCCAGGTGACCTTCCGTTGCCGCACATTTTCCCACTTTGTTCAAGCTCCTTGCTGTCCCATTCCCACCATCCTGCTAGCTCTAACTTCCTCCACACCTGCCCACACTTCCTCCTGAACAAGATGTTGACGCTCTTTCCCTTGAGCATTGTCAACTCTTGTTACCGGGAAGTAGCCAAAGCCCACACGCCATGTTGCTATGGGCCCCACCAGTGCCTTCTGCCTCAGCCGTGACTCAGCCACCTCCAGCGATTTTCCTGCACTCCATTTCCTGCCTGTTCGCACCTGTATGCCAGCTGCTGCCACCTTTGGATCCCTGGATTCTCTATACTGATATGCTCCCCGTGTTCTTGACACCATAAACTCCTCAGAAAGGCTGTTAATTGGGATTTGCAGGACATTGCTGGTGCCATACAAGGCAGCACTGCTCAGACTGCAAGGTAACCCAAGCCATCTACGCAGATAACTGCTGATCTTTCTCTCCAGGGCCTCAACAGTTGTTATGGGCACTTCGTACATTAGCAGGGGCCACAAGATCCGGGGCAGGAAAGAATGCTGGTAAATCCAGGCCTTAAACTTCCCAGGTAGACCTGATTTGTCCACCATGCTAAGCCAAGACTCAAGCTCTTTGCTGGTTTTCTGGATGGAGGCAGAATCCCTGAGGCTACAGTCGAAAACCTTGCCGAGGCTCTTGACTGGCTACTCGGTTATGGACGGGATGGTGACTCCGGCCAGTGAAAATCGGAACTTTGTCCACTACTTGTCCACTACTAACTTGTCCGAAACATATTTATTAAAATTAAAAACCATAAAATGTGAAGTGTCAAACAGGGATAATTCAAGGTTGACAATGTAAATATTCCCTTTATGGCAGATTAACAGTAAAAGGCCAATAGTAAAATTCTTTACAATTATCTATAAATTAAAAAAAAAATGAACTAATTTTAAAGTCTACAAGTAAATTCATGCATCACAACAATGTAATGAAAATGAATATTCATCTTGAGATTTGCTAAAGATAGCATAGTACATTTAAAATATTATATTTAAGTAGAAACAAAGGTAATTTAAATGTAAAAAAAAAAAAAAAAACATTCACAATACCAATAACTGGAAAAAAAAATCTCCCATTTTGACCGATATTGTACATCCCTAAAACTATCAAAGACTGGTTAGAGGTCAATTTAAATTCTGGTTTACCTTTTAGATGCAACTTTGGTCACATGTTAAATATCAGCAAAATGATAGAATCAAATAGAAGATAGAATAGAAGCAAAAACAGTCAGAAAAATGATCAGAAATTAAATGAGCAGCAGGTGGACATAATCACATTTATTCTTTTCCAGAGAAAATGACTCAACATTCTTTCAATCTCACTATGAATCTGACAAAATAATCAGCAAATCATTAAGGTTATAAATGTGTAACTACAGAGTGTTTTTTGATTGAAAAGATGGAATTTGTATTATCTGGGTATTTTAGACTTTTGAGGACTTTTGAGTGTTTTAGTGCAAGCTTAACTTCTATTGAAAGATTAATATTTCTTCAAACTCTTAGATGTTGTTGAATATAATTTGCTGTGAGTTTGCGTTTAAAATAGACCTGAAACTCAAGCCATTTTGAATTGTCTTCAGCCTAAGGAGAAATGAGAAAACGTTTATTGTTGACAATGTGATTTGGGTTTTTTTCTTTACAGAGTTATTGGAGTTTAACTGCAAAAATAGAAGTGTAAGTTGCACTGCACACAAATCCCAGCAAATGACAAAGAACTCTGTCATCATGTGGTGACCGTAATGACAGAGTTGGGCTATATTTAACCGCGCTGCCTATAAACAACAGTCAAGCAGTGCTACCTTGGTTTGTTTCTGCTTTCACTTCATCCTGCACTTGATGCCAAAGCTAAGCATTGCATCTTGTGGAGAAGCTTTATGCATGTGTATAAATCACTGATACTAAACAAGATTGCATTTTTAAAGCATCATATGTTGCCTCCTGACTGAAAGGTTTTCCAAACCATTGTATATTTTTCTTTGCTTCAAAAGTAAATTGATTCCAGTACTGATGTTAAAGCTAAAGATGAGATGCTGTAATATGCACAAAAATACACTCGGGTTAAGACTGTGCGTATTAAAACACATGCGCCAAATTATAAATGTATTCTTTGTATTTCCCGCTGCTGGAGTGAAAAGGAGAGGATATGAGGACATAACAGGCTGACGTGCGTACAGATTGTTCCATCCTTTCCAAGTATCGACAAGGACGTATTTGCGTACTGCTTGTTCACCTGCTCAATTTCGTACATTACCTCAGTCGCTCTCGCGCTACAGTGGTGTCGTTGTCAGTTGACAAGACTTGTTCTAGCATGCGCTTTATTGAGCGCGAACACCCGACGCGCACATGCACTAAAAGCCTGTCTAACAGCGGCTTGTTACTGGACTAAGTTATCTTTCGAGTCTTATTTCGCTAATACTCTCAAATACACACAAGGTTTACATAAGGAAAGTTGGTTATGTCTAAACTGAAAGCAAACCTAGAAAATTGAGAGAAATCTGCTTGTCAAATACGCGTGTATATTAGACGCGTCGCGTACAGGTCTCAAAGAGACAGTAGCCCTAATAATAAACATGCAGCCGTTTGTATTTAAAGGGATAGTTGACCCAAAAATAAAAGTTCTGTCATTATTTATTCACTGTAATGTTGTTCCAAACCTGTATTAATTTATTTCTTGTGCTGAACACAAAAGATATTTTGAAGAATGTGGGTAACCAGACAGTTGCTGGTACCCATTGACTTCCATAGGGAAAAATATACTATGGAAATCACTGGGGTACATCAACTGTTTGGTTACCCACATTCTTCCAAATAACTTCAACAGAAGAAAGAAACTTATTCAGGTTTAAAACAACTTGAGAGAGTAAATTATGACAATTAAAACTTTTGGGAGAACTATCTATTTAATGTTAATAAAACAAAAAAACACAGGAAATCACTCATTGCTCTTGACTGAGAACTTTAATAGTAGCTTTAATAAGAATCAATGTATAATTTATACAGTGAAGACTATATCTGGCTTTGACTTTGACTGAACATTTGCTCTCACTTTGCAGAAAAAATATTTATAATATCTGTATATTTTCCTGCTTTTTTGTCCTTAGCCAATCACATGCCTGATTCAAAGCCATTGTATATGTGCAATTAGAGGAATAGTTCTCGCAAACAAGAAAATCTCACCATTATGTTGTTCCAAACCTGTAAGACTTCAAAAAGAGTTCAGTTTTTTGGGTGTACTAAGGCCATGTTCATCCAGATGGTCTTGACAGCAAAAAAACCCCCATGAAATTGGATTTTTTTCACAACTGATTCATTTCACATATGGAAGTAGTTTGAAATGCGATTCCAATCAGATTTTTACAGATCAATTACTCAATCTGGACACTCAGGCTGTTCAAATTGGACTGTCTTTTGCAGCAGTATTAACGCAACACACAACGATAACGTCAAAACTGGTGATAAAAATGCCAGAAGTATTCATACAGTGTTCAAATGTCCAAAGATTTGGGCATTTCCCTGTGGATGGAGGAGTTCTGCACCGCGACTCTGTAAGGCACTCACTAAAGCAACATATAGGTTGGTTATGTCTGGATACACAAATCCTTTTTGATCACTTGCAATTAATAGTGTGGACAGTCTGTCTGAAAAGATCTGATTTGAGGGGTAAAAAAAGGTAGCCTAGTTCCCTTAATCATAGTGTTCAGTCACTGTTGTGGGTTGTTAATGTAGTATGCAGTGGTCTGTTTTGAGCACAGCACACCTGTCCATGTTTTGTCCACTGATCTAAAGAGACTTTAGAGACTTAGAGTGTCTCTGTCATTGGATTCTTCAAAGTGCACCTGTGCTTTGAAAACATCTCCTGGACGAATGATGAAATCTGTTTGAGGGAAACTATTGGGTCACATCTGTTCACAGTTTATGTTGAAACAAGCTTAACCGCTGAGTGCGCTTTTCTTTATGATGGAATAGTTATTCTTTTACAATGCAACAAGCGGCTTTGTTTGCGAATGGAAATGCAATGCCAAGATGGATTAGGTAAGGAAGTAGTCACGTTCCTATTCAGGCCAATCCTTTTGCAGTTGAGTTGTTTCCTCTTAAAGTAGGTCATGTGGTTATCTCAGGCATGCTTTCTGATGTCCATAATATCAAATGATAAACAAACAAAGTGTACTCTTGAGAAATCAGTTTAAAGCGATAAACTCACATTTTTATTCTACAGTTGGACCACCTCATAGAGTCCGGCATTTTGAGGTCACATGACCGGACAAATCTGCTCGCTGTATCTCTATAACATTCTCATTATTGGACATTTATGTTTGCCAAATGATTTAATCATAGGAGGAAAACCCCATGCATTGGCAATGATATTCAGAGTGACTACATCCACACCAGTAGGTGGCAATACAGAGTCCAAGACTACTGTTGTATTGGCTAGCAAAATATACAAAAAATTATTTGCTGCACAATAAATGGGATTGTAACCTGAAACTGAGGGAATGTTAAGTAACCCTGACAGGACGGCTCCAGAAAGCGTGGGGGGCCTGAGACGCTGCGGGGGATGGGCCGAGATTACAGGTTTAAGAAGTTGCCCTCAGGAATGCTTCGAAAGTGTCAGTAGAACGTAAAACAGATAAAACCAAGAGTTATAATCACCCTTAATCCCTTAATGTTGGCCACTAAACCTGCCTCATTCACACTTGACTAAATTAGAAGAGGTTTTATTAATCGTATAGTGCAAATGAACTGCACGTGTTGAGCATTGACGGCTGTTATGTGATAAAGGATTGCATTATTGTTATCACGGTGCAGAAGGTATTCCTCTTGATGGTGTACAAAGTGAAGAGGACACATTAATAATTGACTGCTGGTTTTGTTATGTGTCGTTGTGTGGACAAATAAGACCAAAGGCTCATTACATTGTCATTGTGAAATTGCTGTAGGGCTATAGATACCAGATGTTTAAATCTACAGTATTTAACTGCTCAATGTATCTGCGGTTGAATTTCGTGCAGTACACGTTTCCCAACTTCAGAAGAAATACAATTATATTATATTTTGCCTGAATAAAATTAAGCTGATTTATAGCCATATCGGTTTGCATTTTGACATAATTTTCCTAACAATAAATCACATTGACCAAATTCGAAAACACCACAATACATAAACATTGTATATTATGTGGAAGCTTTTATTCATCATGCTAGTATTTGTACTGCCTTAAATTTTATGGATAACCAAATATTAAATAAAAATATAAATAAATAAATGTATTGAAATAATAAATAAATGTGTCTCTTACAAAATATATAATGCATAAATAAATTATCCAATAGGGCAAATGTCTTTATTGTTCACACATTTTAGCCCTTAATTTCTTTATTTTTATTCATTTATAAATGTATTAATAAACGCCTTTTTAAAAAAAAAATTATTTATTTATTTATCCATTTATTTTATTCATTAATTTAAAGATAGAAAAAAATCTAAATGTGTCTAGGATGATTTTCATTACTGTATTATGATAATGAGAAACCAACAACATCATTATGAATGAGAATCATAAACTCGAAAGTAAAACTAGACACATCACAGTAATGATTAATACAAAACAATTTATTCGTTTTATTTGTTTTTGGGTTGTATGACACAGATGTATTTTCAATATAGTCAGCCAACCATGATGGTTTGTGATTGAGCTGTTTGTCCACTTGGGTTTTTGTTGTAAGGATTCAGTGGGAAGCTGATGGTCCGGTTTCAGTTTACCGTGTGTGTTTAAGCTCTCATCTACAACAGTGTGGATTATCTATTGAAAAGAAACATCACAAATGAGATCTCTTGTCTCCATTGATTCTCCTAGACAGTAGTGAGATTAAATGCAGTCTCTTTTTTTTTTCTCCTGAGGTCTTCTAGAAATAAAAGAGAGTAGGTCCATGAAGTCTTCTGAACTGAGCAATACAACTTTCCTCTGGGTACCAAAAGTGACAGAAATCTGTTTGAATAGCTGAACATGTGACTTCCGTCGCAAGCATCTGGTTACGATCACACACAGAGAGAAGCTGTGTGAAAAAAACACCTCCAAATGCTCACTCGTGCAAAACACATCGAGATAAGAAAAATACTATCTAAATCTAAGTTTTGCTCATGGCACGTTCTTAGTTCATGTGATCTAATGCAATACGTAATGTTCAAGATTAAAACCTAATTAAACCTTATTGTAAAGTGCTACTAACATTTCATACAAATATTGTTAATAATGATTAACTTTTTTTTCTGTTTGGGTTATGTTTGTGTTAGCAAAGTTAGCAGTTATTATTAGCTCTAGAAAACTACCTGAGGTCTACGTCAATGTCCTCATTAAGTGAACTAAATGGATGGGCGTGGGTGTGAAAGACATCAATAGTGAGGGGACAGAAACTCAAGACAAGACAAGACACTCCTCCTACCTGGAGATGGGGGGCGGAGCGAGAGAGAGAGAGAGAGAGAGAGATAGAGAGAGAGAGAGAGAGAGAGAGAGAGAGAGAGAGAGAGAGAGAGAGAGAGAGAGAGAGAGAGAGAGAGCGAGAGCTGCAGATGTGAGTGGGAAGTGCTGTCAGACTCTTGAGTGTTAGAGACCCGAACACACACACACACACACACACACCACATGCACGTCTCTCTCAAAGGCATTTCTGCTTTCATGTGGAAGTAGCCGGCAAAGCCAGGAGGAATTCTGTATTTATGAGGTAAGAAAACTGTCCTCCGCTTGTTTGTTTGCAGTTGTAAATCAACCTGTTGTTCCTGAGCCGCTGCTGTGACGTCTGTGAGATCTCTGGGTCTCTGATTATTTTACATCAAGCCTTGTTCAGAGGGAAACTTTACTGCTCAGAGGTTGCTCTTTAATAGCCCAGGAGACTAATTGGAGGTCTTTGTTTAATTTCATTTAAGCGTTGACTCTTTTTCAGGTGTTTTTCCTAAAAAATACACAAATGAGAACTATCAAATTAATGTGGATATAGCCTAGCTCATGTAATTTTAGATGAATCGTGGCAAATCTAAGCACTGTTTTTGACATTGTTGAGATCTATTCTGATACCGTATAGGAGACACATCTGAGATTATTGGAGTCTTTCTTAAAAGAAACATCTGAGCAGTACACTTGAGCAAAAGTCTCACATTGTTTTCCATTTATCTCTTATTTCTTTTCTCATTTCATAGAGTTGGATTGTTAAATATCTCCTTCGTGTTTTTTTAAACATATTTTGGAGAAATATTAAGTGTATAAATGAATTATAAAAGGAATGTGGAAAACATATACAAGATCTTTGAGTTTATAATCCAATTTTTAACATTTAATTGCAAATTGTGGTATATTAGAAAGTCTTCGAGACGTTTGAGATTGTTGAGAAACTCCAGAAGAGACACAAGTGAGACTATTGGAATCTTTCTGAAGAAAAATATGAGCAGTTAATTTGAGCAAAAGCGTGGATAACAGAAAATTAGATTTGAGAAGGATAAGATGAGATGTTTATGAGATGTTTGATGTTAATTGCAAACTTTGCTATCTTAGAAAATCTGACCACAGTTTGAGATCTCTTCTGAAACTCCACTTCTGAAACACTTAATAATTTTTACTATCTTTTTCCTAACATCTCTAAATGAAAAATTAGACATGAACCCTAATATGACGAACTGATGATGGCATGGATCCTGGATTTAATTATGTTCCCGAGTGTTCAGAGCTACATTAATCATGCTTCATTAACAAGGTTCTCACTAATCCCTTATGAACTTGCTGTTTGCTTTTAATCTAACCAGATCCCCCTGTCGATCTGTTTAACTCCATTCGCTCTGCTAATGACCGAAAAATGCTTTAGTCCAGCACA
The DNA here is from genome assembly GCA_030578275.1 of Meda fulgida. Classification (NCBI taxonomy): domain Eukaryota; kingdom Metazoa; phylum Chordata; class Actinopteri; order Cypriniformes; family Leuciscidae; genus Meda; species Meda fulgida. Next base: position 8,585,199 of record CM060640.1, on the reverse strand, counting down.
GACACAAAATCTGGTTTGTATATAATTAGGAGTCGTGTAATATCATTATCCTATTCACTCAACAAAACCTTCTCAATCATTTTTCATTGTATGCATGACTTGACCACTCACAACACCCTAGCAACTGCATAGCAACGCATCCAGTCAGATATTGCAGATGCAGCACCTGTGGATTATGTGGTCACGTGAAACATTTCATGACTAATCAACTTAAATCTTGTGACGTAGAGTCGAAGGCAGCAGGTCATGTTTTGAAATGCCCAGCTCAGCTCTTTGTTAAAGTGTCAGTTCAGCACTTGGCTTGTTAAGGTGTTTAGGTGATGCTGATGTGATCTGCTCCGTTTAGACTATGTTACTGGTGAGGAACAGCAGGTCCGAGTGCACAGCGGTACATTAGAGATGTGTGGCTATGGGAGTTGACTATTTGCCTTGTACAGGAGAGAGTTTCAGTAACGGTTGTAGTCAAGTCGAGGCACCTTTATGGTGCTTTATACTATTGTTTCAAAGCAGCTTTACAGTGATAAACAGGATGATCGGTGACGCAAACAGAATTCAATTCAATTGTAAACAGTCATTATTCAGCTGAGGTCAGTTCAGTATTGATTCAGTTCTGTTCAATAACTGTAAAGATCATCAATAATGAAATTACTTCAGTTTAGCTATAAAGCATTTCTGGAGAAAACATGAGAGTGCTCAGTTCTCATCCGATAGTGTCAGTGCAGTCAAAGCAGTAACATTGTTGAATATTAAGTGTGGTTGTAGTTAATTAAGTGGTAATTAGATTTGGAATGTAATAAGCTTCAACCCCTAAAGACAAAATGTTGAGGGTTGATATAAAAAAATACAAAAAATTGTTACTATAATAAGTGTCAGAAAGTTGCAAGTGATCAATATTTGTATTTAAAAGGCCTTTATGTACCTATATTTCGGGGACAAATTTGTACGCAGTAGTGACCGAAACCTGACAAAATCTCCAAAAACCTCCCTTTAGGGATGTCCTCATTTGTAAATCTGGTAATTAAAGGCTTTATAAAATTGTAAAAATGCAGAATTTGTTGTGTGATAGGTAGGGTTTGTCTAAGGGGAGAGAATATACAGTTTGTACATAAAAAAAACATATGTTTTGCATAATGAATGAAAACAGGGAAAATGAAGTAGTTTTTTTTGCATTGTAACATTTTTATGTCACAATGTCAAGATGTTGAATCCTTCGTTATTTTTCGAAACTTCCTTTGGAGAAATTAGATAAATATGCATATAAAGAAAATTAAAAAGAAAATGTGGAGAACATAGAAAAATATTTTTTAGAAGAATTTTATGAGAAATATTTAAGTTTATGATGAGATGTTTGAAGTATAGTTGCAAACTGGTATTTTGAAAAATCTGAGCACAGTTTCAGACACTGGTGAGATCTCCTCTGAAACTGTAGAGATAAGGAAGTAGTATAGACTTAAGCAAAAAGATAAAAGAGAGAATTTTTTTTTTTTTTGGAGAAATAAAACAGTAAGCATATAAAGGCGGTATAAAAGGAATGTGAAGAACAGAAAATTAGATTTTAGAAGAATTTCAAAGTTAGATGTTTGACATTTATTTTTATACAGTATATATAGTGCTTTACAGTAATGACAATTTGGGGGAAATGTGCTTATCTTGATCTTAAATAGGTTTAATTTTCTGTACCATGCCATTTTTGAAGGTAAAATGTGACCTGGGCAAGCTCTTTTTCAGTTTTTCACTCATATCCCCATGGTAGTTGGAAACCCATCATGGTCTTTTACTGGAAAGTGATGAGCAGTGTGAGTTTCATTGACCTCTAATGGTGACCACTAAGCATCATTGGCTTTCTATCAATGTTGAGTAACACGTGAGCTTTCATTAAGATTTGTGAAAGCTTTTGTATTTTAAGATGGACAGTTTCACCTTACATGCAAATCATTCACTTGCTTTGTAAGTATTCAGTGAAAACCTTCTCCATGTTTCTCTCAATCGTTATCTGGATCTTTCTAGTTCTCTGCAACTAACTCTCTCATGACGTGTAAGCTTCTGTCTTTCACACTCAATCTCAGAAAGGTGTCAAAATATGTCCAAAAGTGTGAAGATTCCCAGATAACACAATAAAAAACGCCTTTGATCGCTCTCAAGGTCAGGTTAGCTTCTAGCCAAATCAAACCCATGCACTTTTTTATGCATAAAAGACCCAGATGATAAATGTTATAGAAACATTTTCCCAATATTCCATTTTAGAAATGGTATCAGAAACTTTAAAATGGACAGTTTTCTTAATGCAAGTAGAACATTGGCATAACATTCTCCATTTCAATTAACATTTTAGTGTTTAACATTTACATTAAAATGCAACGTTCAATGGTGTTGCTGAATATGTACAAAATAATGCTTTGTCTAGGCAAATAACATCAAAAGTTATTTTGGGAAGCGGAAACTAGCAACAATTTTCTGTTGTTTCATGAAAAAAGTTTGCTAAGTTACAAAAAAAAAAGTCCCTCCAAAGAGAGTTATTCTCTATCAGTTCGACACTATTTCTGTACTCTCTGAAACACTTTGATTGTAATAATAATAATAATAATAATAATACGTTTAATTTATATAGCGCCTTTCTCAAACCCAAGGTCGCTTTACATAGTGGAACGGCAAGTATACACAACAGCAACAACCAAAACAATACAACAAAGACAAGTAATCTGTGTGAAGCTATGAGTTTGGTGTGGAAAAATTATCATTAAACAAAAAAGTCTTGAGATGAGCTTTAAAGAGGGAAAGTGAAGGACAATCACGAAGAGATTGAGGGAGGCTGTTCCAGAGTTTGGGGGCCAAGGCACTGAAGGATCTGCCACCCAGCGTGAAAAATCTGGAGCGGGGGATAGCCAAGAGATTTTGGTCAGAGGATCTGAGTGAGCGGGATGGAGTGTACGGGATCAGGAGGTCGCGGATGTAGGGGAGAGCAAGGTTATGGAGCGCTTTGAAGGTGAGTAGTAGTACTTTGTATTTGATCCGGGACGGAACTGGTAGCCAGTGGAGTTGGTAGAGACTGGGGGTGATGTGCTTGGGGATATTCAAATTAATTAACCAAGCATTAATACCATTGATCAGCCCTACCAAACGTGGATGGTTTTTTTTCCCCTAAGAAACAAACATTGTTATGTTATTTGATTGATATTGTGAAGCTGCTTTGATGCAATTTATACTGTGAAAAGCGCTACATAAATACACTTGACTTGACTTGACTTGACATGTGTGCTGATCGTCTGGTATGGGTGAGAAGCTTGGCTGCCGAGTTTTGAATATATTGTAACCTTTGAAGTGATTTCACAGGGAGACCAAGGAAAAGTGAGTTGCAATAGTCTAGACGGGACATAATGAAGCAGTTAACCAAACTGTGTGCATCACTAACAGAGAGGAAGGGTTTGAGGCGAGCAATGTTGCAGAGGTGAAAGAAGGCAGTCTTAGTGAGTGATTTGATATGAGAATCAAAGCTAAGTTTGGAGTCAAGCAAAATGCCAAGGTTTTTGACAACAGGGGTAGGGTGAACAGATGAACCATCAATTTTGAGAGTGAGACTGGGAGATCTAGATAGGATGCTTTTAGGGCCAATCAGCAGAATTTCTGTTTTAACTGTATTGAGTTTAAGAAAATTGTTTTGCATCCATAATTTTAGGTCAGAGAGGCCGTCAGTGAGGTGGTGAATCAGAGGGAGAGTGAGTGGTCAAATAGAGTTGGATATCATCTGCAAAACAGTGGAATTTAAGACCGTGGCTGCGTATGATCGGGCCAATAGGGAGGATATATATGAGAAAGAGGAGGGGCCCAAGTACCGAACCCTGGGGGACACCACGGGTGACAGGGGACTTGGAAGACTGATGAGGACCAAGCGTCACAAACTGCTTTCTGTTGAAGAGGTGAGACTGGAACCAAATGAGGGCTGTACCAGAAACACCAATATCAGACAGACGGGTGATTAGAACATTGTGGTTGATGGTATCGAAGGCAGCACTAAGGTCAAGGAGTATGAGAATGTTAAGTGAACAAGAGTCAGCAGACAGTAGAAGGTCGTTAACGATGTGCAGAAGGGCAGTCTCTGTACTGTGACAAGAATGGAAACCAGATTGAAAAGGCTCATACAGGTCATGTTGATTAAGAAAGGTGTGTAGTTGTGAGGCCACCACTGATTGTAGTCTTGAGTTTTCTTCCAGCAATGAACACGTCACAATATTCCTCATTTAAATAAAAGGCATATGCAAAAAAAAAAGGGGCCTGGTCTGGTTGAGTCGAGTTAGTAGTGTGTTGAACCTCACGGTTATGGTAAGAAGTGGGTCATTTCCCAAACATGCGCAAAGCTCTTGACCAATCACAACAAACTGGTCCAGTCGACCAATCAGAACACGTGCTTTTCAGAAGGAGGAGCTTCATAGAGACAGGAACTAAACAGAGCATGACAGACTGGGAGAGAGGAACTGTAACAATGTAAAATATGTGACAAATCGTGTATTTTTTGAACATTCAAGCATTACAGGGCTCCTATTGTGCTTTTTCACTTTTTCATCTTTAGTTAGTGTGTAATTTATCTGTTTGAGCATAAAAAAGATCAAAGTCCACTCCAAAGCGAGATATTTTATTTAACAAATCCACTTTTCAAGAACTACAACGAAAGGCTCATTTGGACTACAACACGATATTTCCAGGCTTTATGAAGTCATAATAGTCCTCATTTAAATAATCCCTCAACTCATTTGTTTGACCTTTTGTTAACATTGTCAGGGTCTGAATCAGGTTTAAAAATTGCCGCCATCCTTTATATTTGCACTAGAGCAGAACTCGCGGTTATTGAGGGGTGGGACATTTCCCCAACACATGCTAAGGGCTACCAATCACAACACACTGGGCCAGCTAACCAATCACAGCATATTTCGTATTTCAGAAGGAGGGACTTCATCTAAACCGGAACTAAACGACACATTCGGGACAGACTGGGGAGAGAGGAGCTGTAATAATGTAAAAATATGTGAAAAATAATGTTTTTTTTTTTTTTAACAATCATGTATGAAAGCATTTTATACTACAGACCCAAAAACTAAATCAAGACTTCATAAAAGTGCTTAATAGGACCCCTTTGAGACTTATTCTAGGAGACCAAAAACAAGACTTGGTAAAAAGGAATGTATTTATCATATTTAGGTTGTCATTTCTGAAATGATTACTTAACGCCATTTTTTTTAGCGTTCCAAAAGTGCAATCTATGAAATACTAATCACTAGTTTGTATCCTGATTATTTCAAATTATTGTAAGATTACTACTGGGGTTTTTTTGTGTGTTTTTTTTAACATACTTGGTTGGTGTAATGTTTCTAAAATCCTTTCACTCAACCTCGATTGAGTTAACATTCTTGGAGTGTTTATTTTTAGTGCTCTAAAAATATTCTGAATATGTATAAAATACTACTTCATCTAGGCTGTCATTCACATTATTTTAACATTAGGAACCATTATTCTAATCTAGTCAATTAAATATTTTTCTAGTACAATTGTAGTACTGTACCTTTCCACTGGCCAATTTTTTGTTATAGTTTGATGAAACATTCCAGATAACGTTTTAACACCTAAATTGTATTAATATTTTCAATGCTTTGTAATGTTCCAGATGTGTGTTGTTGAATATATCCTTACCTACATGAGCAGGTGCAGTTATTCTCCTGCTTTTCTTGTGGTTATTGAACTATATGAAAGAAAGATTAACTGCAACTCCAATGCAAACAAATTATGGAAGAGACTGTAGATGTTGACCTTCCCTTCACATGAGCAATACTAGAAAGAATTAACATGACTGCTAAGTGGAAGCTGTTTGGTTTTGGCATTTACTCATATGGCAGCTCCTGTCTGATGCAAGCAAAAGTAAAACAACTACAAACACTCGAGTGCTTACTCAACACACAAGGACAATGAACAATATCCTCAAAGCATACTATCATCTCTGCAAGGACTGCACATTTTTGTCATGTGAGTTCAATTCAAAGATATGGCGCACATTTTCTTTTTATTTTTTAATATAAAAAAAACATACACTGTTTGTGTATGAAAAACATAAACTTCAAAACGAAATGAAAGTCAATATAGAACATAAAGATTCATACTTGGCACATTTAGGCTATTTTAAACTAGAATTTGAAAATAATTGTATTCATCTTGGACATTGTTTTTGTAAATGTTGAATATTAGATATTCTCAGATTTGGTTGTCTGGATCTCCTCTCCAATTTGAAACTTTTTTGAATCTTCTCTCAAAGTGGTGAGTTTGTTAGACAAATTAAGTTATTTTTAAGGTGTCTTCATTTTTTTGAAGGCAGGTGATGCTTCTATTTTCTTCCTCGCCTGAGCAGCTGCTGTTATTTTTATTCTACAAAATCACAGTTCAGGACAAGGTTTAGTGTCTCTCATTTTCTCATGTCTCATCCTGACACCCTTAACAGCTTTTCTCACAAAGCTCAGTTGTTTGATAATCTTTGATAATCTGAAAGAGCTTAGATCCCAATCCTCTGAGTTGTAACTTTGTTTCATCCTTGTTTCCCATGTCTTGACTGAAAAATCAATCTCCTATGGTACTTGGATTCACACGCATACTAATTGAAACACTTGTCTGGCCCAGGACCCTGGCACAGACATTGTCTTTCTGTCTGATGCATCTTGGAGACTTGGAACCATGTGAACAGTCCGAATGTTGATGTTTTTCATGTCCCAAGGCTGTTTAGGTAATTATTTCGCAAAGCTCACATAATGAGAGAGTGAGTAAGCTATGCTTCGGCAGGATTCAACCATATAAATATCCTCCCTTGGAAACCACAAGCTGTTGGCCACTGTTGCTTAGTGCAGATACCCCAAAGTTCCCAAATGCACCACTGCTTGACTGCAGAAGTAACAGGAGAAAACGATGATTGGCTGTTTAATGTGTTACCAAATGTGTCAAAAGAGCAACCTGGTCGATCTGTCAGGGAATATGTGTACTGAAAGTTTTATACTAAAATTCTTTGATGGCAAACATGAATGAGATTTTAACTCCTGACTGTTGTGTTCTTTTGGGTGCTGGAATTGATGACACCTTATCCACTCTCTTGGTGGGATGTAACTCTTTATCATGTTTTTTTTTTCCAGCTTAATTGGAATAAAGCATGGAGGGAGATGTCAAGAATGCATGTACTTTGCAATGCTCACACACCAGGAATGTGTTGTTTTGCAACACACGCATTCCATGGTTTTTTCAATCAACTGTGAGGTTTCCCGCAACAGAGACTGGATGTGTCACCTAAAACTGCACATTCCAGACCTTTTGCAAACATTCCCTGAAACTTGAAAGGTCCAAATACAGACCCTTGACCTTGGGCAAAGATGGAATGTGGAAAGGTGATGAATGCTTTTGCACTATCTTGGATAGGAGTTGAATTCAACATGGTTTTTGAACAAACTATGCTCCACAGAGTAAAGATAGCATTGGTCAGCATTCAAATCGCCATGGACACTTCAAATGTTTGGTTGTTTAACTGGAACTGTAAGCACGCTAAAACAAAGCACAATGTCAGTATGCTAGAAACCTCGCGGAGAAATCATGTCACTAATTTCTTCATCTTTAAAGCAGCACAATTTGTCGGTTAGTGAAGATGGTTTGAGGAATCAATACAGTAATACAATATGTGTGAAGTTTGTTTTAAAACGGTTAAGGATAAAATACTGTATATATAAATAATATATGTATGTAAAAATAATTATTGGAAAATATTGAAATTGTTTAAAAATTACATAATCTTCCCTATCAACCTCACTAACTGACTAGTTGGTTAAGTATGAAATATTTTATATAAAGATTATTGCAAACTATTGAAATTCCATTTCTATATACAACACCAAATTGATTTACTTAAAAAACATCACCTCTAAATTGAAGAGAGAAAAAAATCTAGATAAACTTGCTAGTTAACCTCATTGACTAGACTACGCCTTGGCTAAATATTAAATAAGTTTATTTTAAAAATGTTGAAATTTCATCTATCACTTCAACTTTAGAGCACCACCAAATTTATTTAAGATAGATTAAAAAAAAATTGCCAGAATCTCTAACTGATTAGTTGTTTACCTCACTAAATGGTAACTAGATGGTTGAGTATATATTTACGTATATTTAAAAAATATTGAAATTTCATCTATCAGTTTTTAGGATAAATTAAACTACAAAAAAGATCAGCGCTCCAGTCAACCTTTCTAAAAAACGATTTGGTTGTTAAATCACTAGTAACCATCCAGACCCATCTCTAGTAAACGTTTATTATTTTAAGATTACAAAGATAAAGTTTTTTTATTAAGAATAAAATTCATTATAGGATCATGAACAATGAATCCATGAATGTATATATTAAAGGAAATTGGATCAACTTTGATTTCATGTTGACTTTAAATGAAGTTTGGCTTCAGAAGGACTTGGATGGTGGATGTACAGTTTGTGCACCTGTTCAAAAATGTCCAGTTTTTACTATCTGACCACAAGGGAGTTTGGTCTCGTTTTAATATAGCCTCTCACAGAAGGTGTATGTTCTGTCTTGCATTGAAAATAGGCCAATGCCCCAGGACTTCCTTTGTTGGCGATCTATCTTTTACACCTCAGGCTTTGATATTCATCATTTAGACAAATCTGGACTGGAAAGCAAGTTTATATAAAGTGTGGAACACCGTTTTGAATTATTTAGCGCAGCAGGCATGTAAAAGAGTATTAAATAACTCATGAACCAGAAGTCTCAAGCTGTATGCAAGCAAATTTCAGGAATAGAGATGGTAAAGTGGACACATACACTGACTTAAATTGAAACCGCTGTTTAGTGATGTTGGTAAACAAGTTCTTCTGATTTCGTTTCCTCTATGGAAAAACTCATTTAATTGGGTATGACAAACTGCAAAGCTCCACACAAGAGAACATAATGTTTCAAAGCTGGTTTCTTATAGGGCTTGTCGTACAAGGCTCTTTTCGCTGCAGATTCCCTTATGGTCTGCTTACACCTGGTTGGTTCCTCTCATGAGAAGTGAAAACCACCCACCTGTCTTTATGACTGGAATTACAACCCATGCATTATGCTTATGTCTAACAGATTCTTTTCTTGTTATCGCACACAGAATTATTTTTCCAGATGGTTTCAAACCCAAGATTGACATTTCATTTACGATCTTTTTGCGAAGTTCATTCGAAAGACCAAAATGCAACTTCCCATTGACGGCCTGACAAAAATGCGTGCCCACACACTTGCAGTCTCTCTCTCTCTCTTTGTGTGTGTGTGTGCATCCCACATGTTGAAGCCAAGATAGGGATTTCTGGGCAGTGAGCAGAGACAGCCTTGTTTGTTTTCCCAGGCTGCCTTTGTTTAGGTTAGAGGTGAAGCCTGGTCACTTTTGGTGCCCTCAACATTCCACTGTCTAGAGACGCTCATACCATTCATACAGTCGGAGACATCTAGAAATCTTTATCCTTAATTCATTATACAGTAAATCGTAAATGACTAGAAAAGTCATGGGCCCTCATTATATTGCTGTGGACTTGTCAAAAAGTTTGAGACTATTCTGCAAATTTAGCAATTTTCTAAACTTATTTACTAAAATGAAACCACATTTGTGAGGGAGAACATTTTACACATTTGTTACAATACAGTATTATGTAATAGATTAAAAATCAGATTGCAATTCCGTTCAATACCACTAGTAGAGCAGAAATGATGCACTTCAGTTCAATTTGTAGTAATGCTGCTTTTAATAGCTACTCCTCAACACAAAGTCCAGGAGCTGTAGGCTACAGGACTGTGATCATAGATCATATATTATAAAATAAAGTCTTGTTTTGTGTCTGTGATGTTGTTCTTGTTAGCTTTGTGTGTCCTCATTAGCTGTGTCCTTTATGGTTTGTATTGTTGGGAAATGTGTTTGGAATTAGTCTCAAAAACATATGTAAAATGTATAATTCAGCAACGGAACTGAATAGTGGTGTTTTATCCTGTGACTATGCTATCTCAGTCACCCAGTTGCCCTGCTGTGGGGCTCTGCAACCGGAACCGAACTATGAACGGGGCTCACAAGGCTAGTCGCATCACTTTGAGCCCTTGTGTTCTTGCTATCCTCAATTAAAGTTTGGATGCGTGTCTCAAATGCAGAGAAATAGTCAGGCTGACAGAGAAGATCTCAGATTTATGACAGAGGAGGCTACACTAAACATGTAGGCAGTGAAAGGGACAATAACAGGAGATGACATGACTCACCGTGTTTGTTGACTGATTTCGACTTACCAAAGTTGTTTGAACTCGTAAAAATGAGTGTGAGAGGAAAAGACTGTAAACACAGATGACAAGTTAACAGGCTAGTGAAATGCACGCGTTGTGCTAGCGATACCGATTTACATTAATAGCTAGCAATGTCAGATTAATGTGATAGGCAATATTAGACAATATCAGATGGTGGTGATGAGTAAGTTATATTTAGCAATATAAACAACAAGGAATGATAGAGATTCAAAAGAAAGCTATACAGAGCTACAAACACAAACCACTCAGCAGCGAAGCATACAGGAACCGGTCTTACATGTCTTAAATGTCAGGGTAAAATATGAGCAAATCTATGGTTGAATTTATGAAAACAAACTGTTTTTGGATGTACATTTACCAATGAATTTTTAACTACTGTATAAGACCAGTAAATAAAGTAAAAATTTTCCTCCATGTTCCCTTTAAACATACCTGTCTGGATCAGAAAATTAGACAAATTGCAGAGTTATGGACTACGTTCAGTTTCTGATTGTGTTTGTGCTGGCAACAAGGCAATTATGAAAGAATGTCTGTTCAGGTTATGGATGGAGACACTCAATGCACGCTGATCCGGCTTTAACTCATGTGTGAAAGCAATGACATATTTATAGGTGCATGTTTGTTCAAAGTAGACTAATCAGTTATTCAAAGAGGAAATGAGTACAAAAATGTTAACCACCAACTGACTCATCTGTAATGTTGCTGTTGGGGGCATGTTCAGAGCTTGCCTGGAGTTATTTGATGGTTATTTTGATGCAGAAGTGTGAGTGGGATTTCCATGAATGGATGGGACAGTACGGTTGTTACAGAATTATGCAGCCAGCCATGAATTTGTGCTAATTAGTTTGTCCACAAGCTGGCCACACTGGCCCTGTTGCAATTTTCCTTCCATTGCTAAACGTATTTCCTATTGAAAAAGGAAGATGAAGAATAACCATTAGTCTTTAGTTTACATCACAGCTATGGATAATGATTAGCTACTTATTGCTAGTCAGTTACAGATGGTATTTGGGGGTGGAACATTGTGATTCTAGAGTGCATTTTATTGGGCACATATTGGGACATGCCTACAAATGTAAGGTGATGTCATCAATATTTTTGGACGGAGCAGAACACGGACGAGCGGGTTTCAAGTGTGCTCTTAAATGGTCAAATATACAAAAATATGTCAAAATGTCTATATTGGCATGTATTTACATAAAGACAGTCAGTTAAGTTTTAAGTGAATAAACAGTATGGAAAGAAATCGGATGCGTGTCATTATATTAGATCCATGCATTCGGTCTTAAAGTCCCTCTGTGGGGAAAATCAAGCTTTTAATGTTGTTTACATGTCTATGTGGTGTTTTTAAATATGCTTTAAGACAAACCATGTGCAAATTCATAAGTCATTGCCTGAGTATTTTCTCCTTAAAACTGCAGTGAACCAAAGACAGTCTCAAAAACGTGGTTTGAAATCGCTGGTGTTTCTGACGTCACAAACTACCTTGTAACCAATCAGATCAACGTGTGATCGTCCAGGAGTGGATCTCTGAGCTGTGTGAGTGAGTGGAGGCGGGGCTCATTTGCATAGTCATACAAATGCCTGCTACTGTCTGTGTTATTAATGTCAAAGAAAAGACAAAGACGAAACCACTCATTGCTTTTGATTGAATAACTTTAGTAGTTTTAATAAGAATCAATGTATATTTAATGCATACAGTGAAGACTATGCAGTATTTAACTCAGGATTTAATTTTGACAACTGATTGTTTAATGCAAAACTGTGTTTTAAATTGTGCAAATAGATAAGTCCATAGTCTGGATATTCTCAATAGTACATCTCACAATTTGGAAGATAGTGATTCAGATCGTGATTCGTGATTGTTTGTTATAAGATTGTGATTTGGAATTCTGGGAAGATTTCCCACCCATATGTTTATTTGTTTTATTTTCTATTTAAAAAGACCATTATCCAGAGATGTTGCTGATGCATCACTGCTGCTGACTGGAGAAGCCATCCTAATAAATCACTGATCGATCCATAATGAGTCGAGACAGTAATAATTCTCCACACACACCCATGACACAATCCCTCTGCTTCCTCAGCACCTCATTCAATCTGATCGACTACTGAGGAAACATTCAATCAAAGCCACACAACAGCTGACAGTGAGAACCGTCCCACCCTGCCCTTGTATTTTACATCTGTTTTGTTTAAAGCTGTACAAAAATCAGACATGTTTTTGTTGTAGGGTAAAAACAGATGTTTTCTCACTCTCACAGGTATTTTGTAAGAAAACGTAGTTGTTGTGCATAAATGGGGGCTGAAGATGAAGTGCATCATGGGATAAATGCACATCAACAGCTGCAGCAGAAAACACTGGCCTTATTGCATGTGATACAAATGGCCTTTTGTGTCGGTTCATATTAATAAAGGTGTGAAATTAACACCCATGAGCCAAACACGTCATTTTGCTCTTCTAGCCATTTTGGCAAATGACCCGTAAAAGTCGTGCTAAAACGTTTCCTGCTTGACGTTTGACAAGATATTCCATTGCTTAGACACAAAGATGTGTGCTTAAAGAAATGCATTGGATTACATAGAGAAGAACAGACAAAATAAAATTTTTCAATATCAATGTGTCATTGGATTTTTGTTTCTGTCGCAAGAGCTTTTCAAAGAACACATATTTTTTTCCACCGTTATGTTTAGACATATTGCAGGTAATATTTGGCTGATTACTAAGGTATTCTGGGTAGTTGCTTAGGGTGTTGCTAGGTGGTTGCTAGGGTGTTTTGCTAGTGTTTTGAGTGGTTATTAACAAGTTGCTATGTGGATGCTAATATATTCTGCAAGTTGCTAGGGTTCAGGTTGGTGGTGGTGAGGAATTTTGGGGGTTTGTTAACAAATTACTGTGTGGTTGATAAGGGTGTTCTGGGTAGTTGCTAGGGTGTTTGGGGTGTTTTTGGCACATTGCTATGTAGTTGATATGGTGTTTTGGGTAGTTGTTAGAGTGAGATGTTATTACGTTGCCATACGAATGCTAATGAGTTCTGGGTAGTTGCTTTGGGTGTTGTTAGCTGATTGTTAGGGTGAGTGGTTGTTAGTATGTTTCTATGCGAATGCTAATGAGTTCTGGGTAGTTGCTTTGGGTGTTGCTATGTGGTTGAAAGGGTGTAATGTATACAATGCAATAGTACATTATTTTTCTCTCTCTCTCTCTCTCTCTCTCTCTCTCTCTCTCTCTCTCTCTATATATATATATATATATATATATATATATATATATATACATAACATATATAGCAACACCCTATTTAGCAACACCCTAAGTAACTACCCAGAACACTTTAGCATCATCTGAACTGTTTGGAAAATATCTGCGCATTTGCACAGTTTAAGGTTTATCATTCATGTCTTAATAGTTTATCATTCATGTCTGTAGCACAACAAGTTAAATTCTTAAATAGAATAAGCAATATACATAGTCTTCGTGTGTAACCTCAATTTTGCCTCATGAATTATTTGCACTTTTTCGCTTTCACATTTTGTGTATTAAACAGCTGAATTGCTAAAAGAGAGCACAGCTCTCCTCCCTTGTGGGGCAAGATGGTGTTTGCGTGCTTCATTCTGCAGATGTGCTTGTGTGAATCTACTCTATCTCCCCCGAGAGCTTCACTCCTCTAAATGTCTAATACATTTACACTGATTTATTAATGGCAACTTCACACAGTAGTGTTTGGGTAAGTACAGCTGGCAAATAAACTCTGCATCAAGAGAAAGCACCACGCCTGCACAATAACAGCGCGCTTGTTCCTGAGGACATATTCCCAACAGCCCGCAAAAACATAAAGAGGATGATGAGAGAGAGGAAAGGAATCATTCCAGTAATCATAGCTTTTGGAGGCGGCACTCAGAAGGGAGGAGACAGGGATGTTTTAGACGTGTCTGGGGTGGGTCTGCATTTCTGAAGCAGTGGGCCTGGACATGTGCGAGTGATTGTGTTTTAAGATGGAAGTTGTCTACGGACCTGTTGTGAGTCAAATCACACTGCTAAAATATATATTTTTCTTTTCTAACACTAATACAGTGAACATAAGACTAACTGTCCGAGTTTGGCACCTGTTGATTCTTCTGCGCTTCGTCTTTCACATTCCAGTACTTTATTGGCACGCTAACTTCATTGGGCTGCGTTGAGGAGTTTACCCTGAGGCCACGGACCTGATTTAGTATGAGCCTGTTAGAGGTACAGGAGACAAAAGGAGATTTGTTTTACTCTTCGCTCCGCTCACGTGGCCCAACAGGGTGGCATTCCTCTGCTTCATTGTTGATGAAAATGTTTCAGTGCATTCAGCACCGTTTCAGAGTTTTTGAAAAAAAAAAATCAAAACTTTTTCAAAACATTTAAACATTGTCGGCTGGAGACCCAAGTTTGGTTTGAAGACGAAAACTGTACCAAGCACAATGTTCTCTCAGTATTCCTGATTTCTAACCCACACCCACAGCGTTCGGCTGGTCTTGCGTCTATCAGAGAAACTAAAGCTGCTGCTCTCCGTAAGTTTTTCTGTTTTCTCCGGTCGTGTTCATATGTAAATTGCGTGAGCTTATTTCATCCATTAGATTGAAAGATCTGAAAAAAAACTACATTAACCGGCCCATAGACCCTCCCCTTGATGAAATCAGGACAGATGTGGACAAAAGAGATGGATTAAAACACCAGATGTAAACGGGATTGTGTCTCCCTTGTCTACTTGTGATCCGATCGACCAAAACGCATTTTAATACCAGGTGTAAACAGAGCCTGTGTTGTAAAAACTCAATCATTACACCGTTTGTGGCCTAAATATCAAATGACTCGTACAAGTTGGTGTGCTTTGGCTGGTTTCTAATTATTTATTTAGATGGCTCAAATGCCAAGTGTCTGCTTTCAGGAACACTTTGTCACACTTGATTGCGTTTCTGAATGTGAAAATAGTTGGGTGAATGTCATTAAAACATGTCCATTTCAGCCCAAAACCAAAATGAGAAAAAATTGGGGAAGTTTTTGAAGAATTTGAATGAAGAAAATTAAGCCTATTAAATAGTGTGTGTGTGTGCGTGTGTGTGCGCGTGTGTGTGTGTGTGTGTGTGTGTGTATACCCACACACAATGCATAAGAAAAACATATTTAGAAACATTATATATTTAGATATTATGACCCAAACATGTTCCTGTGAGTTTCTCCTCTCACCCTCATTCTCTTTATTCTCTATTAAACCTGACTTTTAGGCCTAGAGATAGAGCATCCATCATCTGGTACTTACCAGCTGCTAAATGGTCTGCTTTGTGTCTTAACACTGTTTGTTTTCATTAGTTAATGCAGTAGACTTTACCGTAGAATTTCCTCACAAAGGTGTAACAGTCAAAGTGCACAGAGACAACATTCATTTTGTCTCACTCTTATTAATCGCACAAACTGGGATTCACTCAATAACTGCATGGCTAAAACATTCAGATGCTACACCTTACCTTAGCAGTGCCATCTGTTCCTGCTGTGGGGCTTTAAAGTGGAGTCAGAAACACATGCAAGCACATGCAGTCTCTGAACAAATAAGTTCTGCCTGTCTGTTCCCTTAAGCATTCATCTGCTGAAATGTCTTTGAAGAGAGCCAGCAGTGCAGTTAATTGGAGCAGAGCTATGAGTCCATCAACCTCCTGCTAATAATAACTCTTGAAATTTGCTTACCCACTGGACCTGATGTTCAATCATGATTTCATGTCTCATGGCTGGAAATCCTGCAGAGTTTGAGCAATCAGGTAGAAACAACTGAAGTAGAAAATAGCTTGATTTTTCTTTATGGATGCTTTTGGACCTTATTTGACAAGTTTAGACTAGAGATTGGCACTTTGGTTGTTTTGTTTTCTTAAATTCCACAGATGAGGACGTAGTTTTGGTCTGAACATTGAAGAGTGAACCTTTTTAGTGTGGTCCCAGGGCTTTAGAGGGAGCTTTGTGAGATTTGTTTGTTTGTTTGATTGATTTATTTTTGCAAAATGGTCTTTTGTGGTTTTTACCTATTGATAACATAACTCCAATAATGTAATAGGCTAGCTAACAATTATTTATTTACATAGGATATATGGTGTAGCTATTTTATATGATTTAAGCATTGCCTTATCAGTTTGACTGAATTTTCCACTTCAAAGTGCCATGGAAAGTCAAACTAACTTTACTTTGAAATTGTTTATTTCCTACTCCTTAACAGTTCATCAGACTTTTAATGATTTCGGCCATGTTGGAATATCTGAAGGTCAGGTTTACTTGTCAGTCATGCTAAGAACAGAAAATTTTTAGACATGGGGAAAACTGATTGTTTGTTTAATAATTCAAGAAGGTCCAGACTTTAAAGCTCTTGATTCTAACTTTTACTTGCCCTTATGAAACTGTACTATAGTTCTTTTAATTGTTTAGCTGTGGCATTTGTTACAATAAGGCGATAATTATAGGTGAGACCATTGATGTCTCCTTAGTAGGGAAATGCTGACTTCAGTCTTTTTTTATTGATCTATGTCTTTTGTTATGAAAAATAGCAACCTACACGTTTAGAAACTCTGGCTACAACATGCCACAGTTGTAATATACTAGAAAAATATACTTAATTAACAGATTATTTATTATAAATTCTACAAGTTAGTCAGCACAAAAGGGATAAATTCTAGTATGGGTAGTCGTGAATAGATTAAAAAGGTTTCTAATTTATGTTAGTGCAAGATTAGTTTCTTTCTTCTTTTCATCTGTCTTCTTAATTTATGTGGTTGTTTTAGATCATATTTTGCATGCCAAGAATGCACAATTAAATAAACCAGACTTCAGTCATATTGCGCTGATAATTGGTCCATTCAGTTCGGAGGGAAACATAGCATATATAAAAGCTCTGAACGTGTGATGTATATAATTAATTAATTAATTAATACCCTAATTGTTTACCCTAATTGTAAAAAAAGACAATTTTTTTATGTTGCAATAATTTGTCACTGTTGCTGTTTTGTCATTTCAGAATCCAGACATTGTCATGCATTGCTGATGTAAGCTGATCTGTGTCCTGTGTCTCTGATGGAGCTGAAAGTTTGGGTGGATGGAGTTGTACGAGTGGTTTGCGGCCTGTCGGAAGAGACGTCATGCCAGGATGTAGTCATCGCACTCGCCCAAGCCATTGGTAAGTACATCTGAGAATGAACAGTGGTGAGGTTTGCCATTCAAAGATCTGGGCTGGTAACCCAGCCTGATCTCATTTAATGCGTCTCTATAGCACGCATTGTATTTATCATGCCATTTAGACGCGAAAATGAATTTTTACGTGCATATGATACGCACTTTATGGCGTGTAATACCCACATACACCACTAATCCTACCCAAGGGGTTTACAGTGCTTATCATATGAACGTAAAAACTAATTTTTGCATATAAATTGCACAATAAACACAATAGAGATGCATTTCATTACATCTGGGTTTGGTAACCAGTAGATTGTAGGTTAGAAGCCAACAAAGTGGTAGTCAATGAGCGCTTGCCATAGTGCCCTTGAGCAAGACACTTAAAGTAAACCTAGGACAGTTCCCCCAGATCCAAGGGGGTTGTCAACATAAAAAGGGTACAGAAAAGTAAGTAGGTGTGTTGCATTTTTTTGGACTCTAACTACCCCTGTGCTCTCTACAGGCCAGACGGGTCGTTACGTTCTCATTCAGAGATTGAGGGACACTGAGCGCCAACTTCTGGCCAATGAGCGCCCACTGGAGTCCCTGGCCAAACTGGGCCAACATAGCAGTGAGGTGCAGTTCTTCCTGCGGCGGACTGGTCCCAGCAGTAGTGAAGAGCAAAGTCTGCACAATCGCACCCTCCCTCACTCCAAGCCTTCCACATCAGAACCCAAACGGGGACTACCGAAAAAATCCTTAACCTTCAACTTGGGTCCTTCCTGTTCTCCTCGTACAAAAACTAAAGTCTCTCGTAAAACACCCTCTCCTGAACAGAGGGCATCCCCAGTTCCTCACACGGTGTACCTTCCAGCGCCATCTAAAGAGGAGGTGTTTCGGCATGTTCTCCAGCAGCAGGAGCAGCTCCGTGCCCTTGAGTCCCAGCTGGTGGATGTGGACAGGGAATGCGAGACTTGGGACCATACGTCTACAGAGGAGTCGTCCCTGCGGGCAGAGATGGAAGTCTTAGAAAATACTTTGTGGAAGAACCAGCAAGAGTTGGTGGACGAGGAGTTCTGGGAGGAGGAACTAAAGCTAGAGACCGAGAGGGAGCGTGGGATGAAGCGGCGGTTGGGAGAGCTACATGCTAAACTGGATGACTGTGGGCAAAAGTTGCATGAATTCAACACTCGTGCAATGCAACTTGAAAAGGACGTTCAGAGAGAAATGCTACAGGATGACACCTTGCTCAATCAGCCCGATTCAAAAGACTCTTTGGGGGTAGTCAAGGCAGATGTTCAAAGGCGACAAAAGCAGGGGGAGGACTTGGAGGCAGAGCTTGTAGAGCTTGAGAAGGCTTTGGGGAGGGCGGAGACTCTGCTGAAGGTAAGCAGAGAGGGCGTGGCTCAAGAAAGAGGTTTATAGCTGTTGGCTGCAAAATGCTGGCAGGTATTACTGTCCCCTTAGGCAAAGGGCATACGAGCAATGAACTGCAAATCAGAAAGTGAACAAAGGAACTGACCTTTTGAAATTATTCAGATGTTCACACTCAGAATGTATGCATTCAGTCTTTTAACCTACTTTTCTGTGCACAAAAATGAATGTTTTTGGACACGCATACATTTATTTTATTTCCTGTGTATGTTATGCCTTAAAAGGACAAAATAAAGGTATACACCTATTAAATGAGTTTCCTTTCCTGCTAGGCATATGAATTTCACACTTTAGGTAATCATGCACCAGACATTTCAATATTTTACTATTCCAGTGACTTAAATCAAAGACTTCCAGGTCTGTGAAGATGATCTGAACTACTTCATATCACAGTGCCACTCCTTTATGTCTTCTTCCAAAAAGCAAGAAAACTAACTGGATCTTACATTATCAAAATCTATTCCCATTAGATAAGTCTTGCATGTGAAGTAGGCTGCTCTTCCTCCACGACCACACAGTGAATTATCATAGTTTTAGAATAGCAACTCAGGTGATTACTTGAGTTACACACTTTGTGATTACATTTGACTTGTCTATATTTTAATTTGGCTTGTCTTGTTAAACACATGAAACCTACAGCTGTAAAGGTGTCAAACAAACCCATAGAGGACAAATCCTGAGATTACTGTAAACTGAGCCGAAGGGCACAAACTTGCTGCCTTGGCTGTTGTTGCTGTTGAAACATGGCGTCCCCTTGTGATTGCTGGTGGAATTACAAGAAAGGAGTAAAATAAAAGAAGCAAAGTTTTGTATTCAGACATTCACAAGGTTAAAACGAAAGGTTTACTTGGATGATTAAAGGTACTACTTAAATAATTGATATTGAAAATGTCAAAACAAAATGTAATATTCTAAATATTAAAAAATAATTGAATGAATACAAAAATCTCAAATGTATCCAAGAGTAGGTTGTTGGCCATCTTAGGAATCTTAACAACATACTACAGTGCAGCAACTGACTGAGTTTAATAATTCATCTTCATAATGATTTTAAACTGTATTTTATTTTAGTCAGCAGGCTGTTTGTGATGGTCTGTTCTATCTGTGTGTAGGCAAAGCAGGAGGAAGTGGAGGAGTTGAATAAGGAGCTCAGACAGTGTAATTTACAACAGTTTATCCAGCAGGCTGGAGCCCTGCCCACCCACACTCAATCCCGCACAGACCTTAATG
The DNA here is from genome assembly GCA_030578275.1 of Meda fulgida. NCBI lineage: Eukaryota > Metazoa > Chordata > Actinopteri > Cypriniformes > Leuciscidae > Meda > Meda fulgida. Next base: position 8,565,046 of record CM060640.1, on the reverse strand, counting down.
AACACTCGGAAGAACTGGACCTGACTCAACAACAGCAGGACAAACACAATGGTATGGCCTGCAAACACACACACAGACACACACACACACACACACTAAATCTACTGCATGTACACATATTATTCATCAGAGTAAATAAATTAATACTAGCATACTGTTTACTGCATACTACATATACGGCATACCACTAACTAGTTGCATACTAACATAGTACTATAGTGTGTATTTACACACAGTATGCACATTTTCTGTGTACTTGGAATACCCAAATGATTTACTGATGATTTATAATGTTCAGTGTACAAAATACACTGCAGAATACTATATCCTACAATCCAATGTGCTAGTAATGATTTGGTAACTGAAACTGCAGTTTTCAATGGCTAAACTTGGAATAGCATACTACCAAACTAATCTTCATATTTCTAGTAGTGTGCTACAGTATAGCCTGCAACATTTTAAGATTTTTAATACAAAAATAAAAATATTTCCAACAGGATAACTAGATGATGCTTGCTAAATTAAACGTATAACATGATGAGATTGCATACTACTATTTTAAATGTCTATCCTTGCACAATGCATACTGTTTCACATAGTATATTTTTTAAACAGTATATACTGCACAGTAGACAAGTATTTCATTCAGAACTAGGGATGCACGATTTATCGCCCACCATATCGGTTGATATATGTTAATTTTTAATGTTATCGTTATCGGCCCAGTAAGAAAATGATATTCGATAAGTCTTTCATTTAGCCTTCATAAAATTATAATGAGTACGTTATTATTGTGCTTGGGACAAGGCTTTTTATGGTGAGACTTTTGGTTTTGTAATCAGGCTCTCAAAAATTATATAAAGATTTGATTTAAAATTTATCGGCTAATATATCAGCTATCGGCTTTCAAATATAAAGAATTATTGGTAATCGGTATCAGCCAAAATTTCCATATCAGTGCATCCCTATTGTAAATTGTCTCACTTTGTTGTCATATTACCCAATTATGATTCTTTATGCATATTTAATTCAAAATATAGCATTCGGTCATCTTCTTGGATTTAAATATTAGAGTAACGTGAAAATTGATCAAGAACAAATATGTCAAGAAGGAGATTCTAAACATCTCGGCCAGAAATGGAAAGTGCGTTGCATTGTGGGATACAGCATTTCTTTTAATGATTTTTGGTTGTACACTGCATTTCTTTTTGTTATTCCATGAATACACATAGCATACTGCACAAATAGTGCAGTACTATGGTCATTATATAGGCAGCACAGATATGTGTGTTTATATGAACATCTGATGTTGCTGTTGTATATTTGACCCCATATTTCATTGCCACAGATTCCCCCCCACGTCCCACTGCTAAGCAGTTCCTCGGTCACCCACGAAACCTGCAGAACCCGCTGGTGTCCAGCCTGAACCCTGAGGGTGTGTATGTGTGACAGACGCCCACTGCTGCTTCCCTGCTCCTCAACCCCAGCGGGACAGTCCTGTCTGGGTGAAGTGCCTGCATGGTGCCCCCCCCCCTCCCCCCTAACTGCACTTTTTCCATCAACATGCCTGATTATTGTACCACTTTAGCTGAAAGGCATTGCGTCAACTAATTTACACAACATTACCGATACATATACAGTCTCTGTATATTAGTATTATTAATATACAGTATATGCTGATTTTGTTTAACTACTTGGGTCTATAAATATGGATGTTACATATTACATTGTCAGTATGTTGTGCCTTTCATAAAAAAGTGTTACTCTGACCTGTGTTCTTCACCACTTTAGCTTAAGGGGTAGTGGGCTGGTTCCAAATTACATCTTGACAAGCTGCTAACAACTTTGTTGAAGTCTAGTTGAGATATTTCTGCTTATGAAGATGTAATTTGACTTAAAATTTGCAAACTAAAGTGTTTCTGCAGTGTTCCTTTGTGCTCTAAACACCTCTCCTTTTTTACGCTCTTCTGTTCCAGTTTGGTGTCCTTACATTGTGTTGTTTTGAGCCCTGTTTCACTGATTTATAGTGCCCCTCTCACTCGCGCTCTCTCTCTCTCTCTCTCTCTGTGTGTGTGTGTCTGTGTGTTATTCAAGGGATACTTCTTATATATATTTATATATATATATAAAATAATAATTCAGTTTTCATTTACTTTACTTGGGGTTCCAAACCTGTATAACTTTCTTCCATGTAACTGAATGTTTTCCCAGTGATATGCCCAACCTGAATGTGTTGGGGTTCCAATCCAAACCTTGAGTGATCTATTTTTAGAGGGATAGTTCACCCCAAAATGTATTTACTCACCCTCATGTCATTCCAAACCCGCAAGACTTTCTTCAAAACACAAATGATGATATTTTTTATGAAATCTGAGAGATTTCTGTCCCTCCATTGAAAGTCTATGCAACTCACACTTTAATGCTTCAAAAAGTTTGTATTGAGTGGTTTAGTCCAAATTTTCTGGAGACGCAATCACTTTATATAATAAACAGATTTAATTTAGCCTTTTATTCACATATATACTCATCAACACACATCAGTTGTGGTAAACGGAAGCTCAAGCATGTTCGCTTGACGTGCGAGAACCTATGAGGTTAATTCTCTTATTACGCATCACGTTTGAGCTTCTGTTTATGTTTTCTGATCAATGTTTATATGCAAATAAGAGCCTAAATTCAATTCTTTCAATCATAAATGCGATCGTGTCTCTTCAGAAAATTTGGACTAAACCGCTCAATTCATATGGATTCGATTTACAATCTCTTTATGAACTTTTTGAAGCGTCAAAATGGTAGTTGCGTAGCTGTCAATGGAGGGAAATTCTCTCAGATTTCGTTTAAAATATCTTCATTTGTGTTCCAAAGATGAACGAAAGTCTCACCTGTTTGGGACAAAATGAGGATAAATAATGATGACAGAATTTGAATTTCTGGGTGAACTGTCCCTTTAAGAATGTTCTGTGAATCTTGCCCCTGGTTACTACATGGTTTCGAATGGGAAAGTAGCAGCTTGAACATTTCGCGAAATATCTCCTTTTGTCCTTTTGTTAATACAAAGATTGTGATCGGTGTACATAAAATTGTCCTTTTGAAAGCATCACGTTTGTGGCATCTAATTGTGAACAAATGGCATTTACAAGTATTCAAAAAATAGAAACTATTTCCACTCATATACTTTCAAACAATTACAAAGCTGGGACTTTTTAAAAGTGTAACCAGTGGCTAGCTACTTATTCTAAAGAGAAACTTTCCCATGATGACGTTTTCTTTGTGCAAGCAACATATATATGACAAGAATATCATCAGTAGATATTTTGCCAGTGATCAGTTGTTTTTCTGGTCCATATCTGCTACTATCGGGACACTTTCTGGATAAACCTGTTGGACTCTGTGTGTTTTCGCTATTTCCAAACAACCGATGATGTCGAATTCATCCTTCCCACACATTATCACCGCCTTGTGCTATATTACATATTCATGCACAAGACTGAGTCGTATGTTTCTGGTTTAGCGACTGCTAGCTCAGGGCTCATACAAACGTTTGGACTTTTCTCTGGGTTTGAAGTTTGCCTCTGTGTTCTCTCGGCTGCTGTGTGGATGGAAATGTGTCTGAAACCTCCACAGATGATGTATTTTTTGTACCTATCGTGGTTTCTAAACCCAACAGCCTCACTCAATGTACTTTTCTATGTGTTTTGCAGTCCTGACTTCCAGGGAATCGTCTTGGCGGTAATAAACCTGAAGCACAGGGCTAAGGATGTAATGACTTTCTGCTTAAATTCATCTTAACTGGCATCAGTATAACAGTTCATGTTCTATATATCCTGTATATATGAATATATATATATATTAATGATATATTTACTACTTTTTGGTACATTTCAAAACATGTATTTACTGTAAAATATTTCCAGATTTTATCTCGAGATCTTTTACTTTTGTCTATGTATTTAATAAAGACTGTACATTGTGTCTTAGATGACTAGCGCTTGATGGTTTGTCGACGAGACTCACTTTCCATTACTGATTCACAAAGTTCAGATGTTACGAGAAAGTAAACACAGGGAATGTTTTCTAACACTGGGTTAATAATATACATGTTATAGGCGAAAATGAACATTCATAACACACAACTGCAGTCTGCAGGCTATTAGTTTACTAGAGCTAAAACGATGAAAAATAAAGTTAAACAAATAAAATCTAAATAACAGTAACACTTTACAATAAGGTTCCATTTGTTACCATTCGTGTAGTTAACATGAACAAACAATAATGGCTTGAGCTAACATGAACTTACAATGAACAGTTGTATTTTTATTAACTAACATGAACAAATACTGTAACAAATATATCGCTCATGCACTGTTAGTTAATGGATTAACTAAAGTTAACCAATGGACCTTATTGTAAACTTATTTTATTTCAGCTAATTACGCAGCTTTTCGTTTTTAATTTGGTTAATTGATGCATTAAAATAACTTAAACTAAAACGCAAAAGAGTAATAACTATAGACATTTAAAAAAAACTAATAAAAAAACGATAAAATTGTAAAACAATTAATTAAAAATATTAATTAAAAGTATTTTTTCTAAAATGACACAAAGAGTATACATTGGACCAATGGAATAAAGGTTCCACTTATTTATTATTAGTATTACATATTATATTAACATAATAATTTGAGTAAAACCATTAACATTAATTTTCTGAATTTCTTGGTATTATGTGTTATTATACTTAAGATGGCCTGACCTCCACAAATAAATATTTTTACTATTTTTATCATTTTATATTTTCATTTTTATATTTATGCATTATATGCTTGTATACTTATATTTTACTACAACACATTTTACATTTAATATACATAATATTCATATATTATTACATTTATTTAAAAATTCTAAATCTGTTTTTTTATTTAGTTTTTTTTATAGATACACATATGTAAAAGGCGTGGCTATATGCTCATGAATTTAAATTAATGAGAATTACATTTTTTTATTCATTCCTGGTTTAATCACAATAAAAAGGCAGGTTCAAAAGTGATGCAATCAAATGAAACCTCTAATCTGTGAATTCCCTTAAGTGGACCAGAGCCATTAACAGCACCAATGCAGTCCGAGACACACGACACAGTAACGATTTTTCAGTTACTATGAGTTTTTCCCTAATAACGGCTATACATAATGAAGAATTTGACTTAATGTTAGGAGGCAGGATTTACATTTTATGGAACTCAAACCATTTATCACCTAAAGTTAGTCAGATTTATGTAACAAAGTGCAGTTTGTGCTTTTCAAGACAAAGCCTGGATGTATTTTTGAACAAATTTAACATTTAAAAATTAACTTGTTAACTTAGTGTCTTACCATGTAACTCGTTTCTTTAGCACAATCTCACCACAACCTTTAATATTCTGTTGCTAAAAATTTGTATTCTGAAACATTAGGATTTTTAATATATACATTATATATATATATATATAAAATGTCTTTGACTAGTCAACTAGTCTTTGAAAATCATCTTATAAACTGTATGAGTCAAAAAAAAAGCCGAACTCCATATTTCTAAAATTTTCTGGAGCTGAAATTTGGCTTGTAAATGTTGTTATATGGTTGCTAGGGGGCCCTAATTGGTTGCCAGGGCGCGGCTATGAAGTTATTAAAATCTTTAGTAATGAGAGTATATATATATATATTATTTACGGAAACTTTAAGGTTTATATTTTCTATATTTTATTTGATAGCCTATATTTCCATAATATTATATAGTGTCATATAATGAAAACCTTAACATATTGAAAAGGGAAAACGTCTAAACCATATACTGTACAAAACCAAAACTAAAAATGGTGAACAAAATGAAAGTTTAATGATAAATTAATGGAAGATAACACTGATTGTCACACTTTTTTGTTAAACGATGTGAATATGATTCCAAGTTGTTTCGATTGACAAATAGTGACGCTCCCACAGCAACTGTAACTGGACTTGTATTACTGTACCTACAAGAACAGTTCAGAGCTGCTGGTTGCATGCAAAATTGCTAACATTATTATTGCATACAAGTACTAGAGAAACAACTTAATATAGAGATGCATATTAAAAACTGTACAGGAGCACTGAGCACATGTCTACTGTAGATCTGAGACTGATGTCATTCAACATTTACATTTATTGTAATTTTACATTTTTACTGTAATTTCCTTTATTATTCAGGACGTGCTCGTGGGAATCGATTCACGCACAGAGAATTACCAGTTGAGTAACAGGAACAAAAAGACTCGCCAGTGGAGCCAAAAGTGTCCCTCCAGTGACTGTATCCGTTCAGGAGTCTCCAGTGGGACAGTCCCAGTCAGGCACACATCCAAAAGCTGGTTAGCCGCTGTCACACGCACAGTGGAGTGAAGAACAGGCGCAATGTGCGTTAGTCAGTGGCTTACCTGCTTTCAGAAAACGCACGATCTGATGCCACAGGAGTCCGGAGAGTGTCACTGTCAATGTCTGAATAAATGTAACACATTTTAGTCACTCTGCTACTGTACTGATGGTTGTGCATGCAAAATTAGGCCTATTTCTTAATTATATTACTATATGATAATTATATGAGTTATAAATAATCTACCGGTAATCTATTCTTCGACCATGTGGCTTATGGATGAAACGCCCGAATATGTTAGTAAATATAAATAAGACATTTTCCAAACATGTTTTGATTCATTATAAGTCTCAATTATTTATTTATCACTTATGGTAAAATATTGATGATAATATATGTCAATGTATCGCTATATGTCTCATACAAGAACAATAAAGCTGACATATTAAAGGATACAATTATGCAAGGTTATCTGTTTATCGCATGTTCAAATAAACTGAAAAAAATTATTTTGACAGACAAATAGAGCTAAAAGCCACACTTACTCACCTTAACTTCTCAATAAAGCCATTAATTACTCGAAGAAGAGCCAAACCAACATTCCTTAATGGTGTCCTATCAAAACATACGCAAAGTAAATAATTTCTCAAATAAAGAAATAAATTGAGGATAGTACACTAACACCAGCGGAGAAGTTCAGATATCCCAACCCTGCCCACTCCCCTGAAACTGCAACCTGACCTGCTTATGCAAAACAGAATTTGATTGACGTTATAGTTAGCCAATACTCGGCCGATCTCTTCATTGAAACCCCGCCTATTAAATGGAATTATCGAATTACAGCTTCAGAGGGGCGTGTGTATGACCATCAGGTTATTTAGTGGCTTTTCTGAGTGTTATAGCGGGGTGCGGCGCGTTCGGTTTTGCACGTCGTACTTTAGGAATGAACCATTTTTAGCGTACTTACTTTGCGCTTTTCTATTATATTTCGAGTAATTTCCGAATTACACTTTGCATTTGATTTTTGCAAGTGGACTCTGATGTACTTTTTCCAATTTCCACTATTTCTGATGTACTATTTATGTTTTTGAAAAGAAGAGCTCCACCCGCGTCTTGAAATTGGTAGGACTCTATTCGCCTGTGTATAGTAAAGCCATGAAGCTAGTGTGGATGTGCACGTACGAAGGATGCAAAGAGAGAAGGGGTGGGGAGGAGAGAGGGAGAGAGAGAGAGAGAGAGAGAGAGAGAGAGAGAGAGAGAGAGAGAGAGAGAGAGAGAGAGAGGGGGGGGGGGAGATGGCGCGAAAAGTCATTTTGAAAACTCTATTTTAGAATTTTTTTCCATTTACATTAATTTACAAATAAACTAACGACTATGGATCCTGGGAGGCACTGAAAATGTATTGCTTTCCTTCGAGAAACTTTGCATTCAAATAGTTTTTTCTTTCCCCCTCCTCAAAAGTTTTGTGAATAAAGATTCTTAATGCACGACATTTTACAAAAGAACGTAAAAGCTTTTTTCTTGCTCTTACTGCTTGTCTAAATAAAGTAAATAATGCAAATAATTGAATACTGTGTCTAAAATTAATTAATAATTTAATAGGGACAACAACACTGTCAGAATTCACCAGTCAATTTGGAGAATGCATATTGATCAGCTGATGAAAAATATATAGTGTAAATTAATAAATTATGTTTAATGAATAAGGAAGGCAAGAGAAGTTATCAAAATTGTAACAACCAAAAAATTCATTTGAAAGTTCAATTCATGAATATAGCTGCAATATCTTCATTTCTCAGCTGCTTTTTAAGACCTCATGCCTTTTTAAGACCTTCATGCCATCTATGTTGTTAGGGTCTGTAGGCCAACGCAAAATGTAGGTCTGACAGTCTGACACCATAAAATATCCATGATGGAGAATATGCTAAAACACACAAAAGAATGAAAGGCTTAAACAATAATACTTAATACACACTAAGTATGCTTACACACACACTTGCACACACATTTTGTTGCAGATAAAGATATTTGAAATAAATGATATGAAACAAAAGGCTTACTGCAAATTTCCTCTGTATCACGCCAGGGTCAAATCATCTCGAGGCTTTCCTATAGCTCAAACAGCGTTGGCGCTTGCAATACTAAGGTCATGGGTTTGATTCCCAGGAAAAGCTGGAACTGATAAGAATGTAAAAATGTGTACCTTGAAATGCAATGTAAGTTGTTTTGGATAAAAGCATCTGCCAAATGCATAGTCAAGTCAAGTCAAGTGTATTTATATAGCGCTTTTCACAATATAAATTGCATCAAAGCAGCTTCACAATATCAATCAAATAACATAACAATGTATGTTTCTTAGAGAAAAAACATCCACGTTTGGTAGGGCTGATCAATGGTATTAATGCTTGGTTAATTATTTTGAATATCCCCAACTGAGCAAGCCAAAGGCAACAGTGGCAAGGAACCGAAAAACTCCATCAAGTGACCTACTGGTGTCCTAAAACTCCACCAGGTGACCTACTGGAGAAAAAAAAAACCTTGGGAGAACCCAGGCTCAGTCGGGGGCCAGTTCTCCTCTGGCGTTTATGAACTAGAGGCCGGATTCACAGTAACTGTAATTTGATACAGAATTTTGTTTTATTTTATCACTTCGGGGTGGGTACGCGAACCGGAATCACAACGTTTTATCTGTAGAGTGGGAAAGGGATCCTCCATAGGGAGAGGCTAGTTGGCACTTCAGCACTGCGTTGTCATCGGGTCCAGGCAAAGCTCCTAGTCCGATCTGGATACGGCCTGGATCCGGTAGGCTGCGGGAAAACCTCGGGATAAACAAAGACACTAAAATTAGCGTAGATGCCATTCTTCTTATGATGATGTAACGAGTACATCAGGATTTAAGGGAAGTGTTCCCAGTTCCGGCTGACCTAATCTATGCAGCCTAACATTGAATTATAGAAGTCTATAATATATTATGTGTATGCTAGGTCAAAGAGATGTGTTTTTAGTCTAGCTTTGAACTGACAGAGTGTGTCTGCTTCCCGGACAATGGTAGGAAGACTGTTCCAAAGTTTTGGTGCTAAATAGGAAAAGGATCTACCGTCCGCAGTCGATTTTGATATTCTAGGTATTATCAACTGGCCCGAATTTTGAGATCGCAATAGACGTGAAGGACTATAATGCGTTAAGAGCTCGCTCAAGTACTGCGGAGCTAAACCATTTAGTGCTTTGTAAGTAATCAACAATATTTTAAAACTTATACGATGTTTAATAGGCAGCCAATGCAGTGTTGACAGAACCGGGCTAATATGGTCATATTTCCTGGTTCCTGGTTTCGTTCAGATCGGCCTCCGTTAACCTGGGCTAATTGGCGCTCAAACTTTATTGGCCAATGGCAGCCATGTTTTTCGCGATACTCAAATGTCCTCATAAATCATAATGGCAACAAAGACACTGCATGCATATTTTCAAGTTAATCAGACTAACTTGCATAGTTTTATGTTTTTTTTTTTCTGTATTATAGCACCACCAAGTGGTGAATCGCCACCGATTTTTTTGTGTCACCACAGAATGACCTTGATCAGACATGAGCATAACAAGTTTGTTGAAAATATCTCATTGCTTTAAAGAGTAATAGCCCTTTTAGTGAAAGTCTCCCTGCCTACTTCAACGGTTAGCCTTCCCGTCGAGAGCGTGAATCACTGATCGAAATTCTTTTGATTATTTTTTGCTATGGGGGTCTCTAGATGATGCATGCCAAGTTTTGAGTGAATTGGACAATCGGACTATGAGGAGAATTTCAAATTCAAAATTGAGGAAAACTTATAATGGCAGGATTCCCTAATGATATAAAGAACTTTAGTCTACGACAAACTGTCTAGGGGCCCTATCATACCCCGGCACAATGCAGCGCCAGGAGCCACGCAAGTGTTTTTTGCTAGTTTCAGCCGACGCAGTTATCATTTTCATGTCCTGTGCCATGTTGTTTAAATAGCAAATGCATGGGCGTGCTGGTCTGAAACCGAGGTGTGCTCGGGCACATTGTTGGCGCTTTGCAATTTTGGGGCAACTGAAATAGACTGCAATTTTTTTTTGTTATTTAAAGAGCGCGTTAGTAATATGCGCCTATAGGTGATTCCACAACGCGCGTACACTTTGTCCCATCGATTGTCTGCTTGCGCTCTTTAACCTCGCGCGCAAGCAGATCCGTTTTCTCGCTAGAGAAGTGTTCAGTTTTTCAGCTTGCAAATACTGCCATGTAAATAGCGAATCCGCCATGGCACGAGCACAAGCTTTTAAAGGGAATGGGAGATGAGACTCTGATTGGTTTATTGCATGTTACGCCCAAAACACACCCATTACTCATTAAGAGAATAGGAACAACCCTTTTAGACCATGCGCCGGGGGCACCGACCATTTTTCCTGTCATTAAACTAGCAAAAGTGGATTCGGACACGCCCTAAGTGCACTTGCACCGTACGCATTACACCATGAGCTTAGATCGTTAAAATAGGGCCCTTGGAGTTAGGATCGGTTTTTGTGTTTTTTATCGATGCTGCACCTCCTGCTGGCCAATTGAGGTCATAACTTGCTAATGTCTCCCCAAATTGAGACCTACCATCTGGCCAGGTTTTAGGTCTCTAGGCCTTACCGTTTGGTCTGCATGATCAGTTTTTCAGCAGAATAATACTTATTTATTTATTTATTATTATTGCAAGCTTATTTTAGCAATTATTAACTGCTTAACCAAATACTTTTGCTTATACTTTTATCATCCGATCGTGGTTGTATCTCTCTATTAGTGTTACTTGATCTTAGTGCTGCATTTGACACAATTGACCACAACATTCTTTTAAATAGACTGGAAAACTATGTTGGCATTAGTGGAATTGCACTAGCATGGTTTAAATCATACTTATCTGACCGTTATCAGTTTGTAGCAGTAAATGAAGAGATGTCTTATCGATCACAAGTTCAGTATGGCGTACCACAAGGCTCAGTACTAGGACCGCTGCTGTTCACTCTGTACATGCTACCATTAGGACATATCATTAGGAAACATGGAATTAGCTTTCATTGTTATGCCGATGATACTCAGCTGTATATTTCTTCAAAACCTAACGAAACTTACCAATTCACAAAATTAATGGAATGCATAGCTGATATAAAAAATTGGATGACTAGTAATTTCCTACTACTAAACTCTGAAAAAACAGAGATTCTAATTATTGGACAAAAAACTTCCACACGTAATAACCTAGAATACTGTCTAACACTTGATGGCTGCTCTGTTAAGTCTTCGTCGTCGGTTAGGAACCTGGGTGTGCTCTTTGATAGCAATCTTTCATTTGAAAGTCATGTGTCTAGTATCTGTAAAACCGCATTTTTCCATCTTAAAAATATATCTAAATTACGACATATGCTCTCATTAACAAATGCGGAACAATTAGTTCATGCTTTCATGACAACAAGACTAGATTATTGTAATGCTCTACTGGGTGGTTGCCCTGCACGCTTAATAAATAAACTACAGCTGGTCCAAAACGCAGCCGCTCGAGTTCTTACTAGAACCAGGAAATATGACCATATTAGCCCGGTTCTGTCAACACTGCATTGGCTGCCTATTAAACATCGTATAAATTTTAAAATATTGTTGATTACTTACAAAGCACTAAATGGTTTAGCTCCGCAGTACTTGAGCGAGCTCTTAACGCATTATAGTCCTTCACGTCTATTGGGATCTCAAAATTCGGGCCAGTTGATAATACCTAGAATATCAAAATCGACTGCGGGCGGTAGATCCTTTTCCTATTTAGCACCAAAACTTTGGAACAGTCTTCCTACCATTGTCCGGGAAGCAGACACACTCTGTCAGTTCAAAGCTAGACTAAAAACACATCTCTTTGACCTAGCATACACATAATATATTATAGACTTCTATAACTCAATGTTAGGCTGCATAGATTAGGTCAGCCGGAACTGGGAACACTTCCCTTAAATCCTGATGTACTCGTTACATCATCGTAAGAAGAATGGCATCTACGCTAATTTTAGTGTCTTTGTTTATCCCGAGTTTTTCCCGCAGCCGACCGGATCCAGGCCGTATCCAGATCTGACTAGGAGCTTTGCCTGGACCCGATGACAACGCAGTGCTGAAGTGCCAACTAGCCTCTCCCTATGGAGGATCCCTTTCCCACTCTACAGATAAAATGTTGTGATTCCGGTTCGCGTACCCACCCCGAAGTGATAAAATAAAACAAAATTCTGTATCAAATTACAGTTACTGTAAATCCGGCCTCTAGTTCATAAACGCCAGAGGAGAACTGGCCCCCGACTGAGCCTGGGTTCTCCCAAGGTTTTTTTTTCTCCATTAGGTCACCTGATGGAGTTTTAGGACACCAGTAGGTCACTTGATGGAGTTTTTCGGTTCCTTGCCACTGTTGCCTTTGGCTTGTTCAGTTGGGGATATTCAAAATAATTAACCAAGCATTAATACCATTGATCAGCCCTACCAAACGTGGATGTTTTTTCACTAAGAAACAAACATTGTTATGTTATTTGATTGATATTGTGAAGCTGCTTTGATGCAATTTATATTGTGAAAAGCGCTATATAAATACACTTGACTTGACTTGACTTGACAAAGTAAGAGACCAATGACATGTATAAAACACAAAAGTACACATAAAAGAGACCCAGACCCAGACAGATTATAAAGTGTATAAATTATAAGTGTTTATATCTAATGTTTTAGAATCAGATTATATAAGGAAGGGGAGAGGAAAGGAGGACACATTTTCTGTAATAATATAAATATCAATACCTAAATCATGCTACCTCTACTACCACCACTAACAATAATAATAGCAATAACAATTATATACAACATTTACATATATAGAAAATAAATGAAAGTATAGCATATAGAACATTATAATATATAATTGACATCAATGTAAAGATAATTGTAGAACAGCATATTAAGTAATACTTATTTATCTATTATAGAAATAGTTTGTTGTAATTTATACCAAATACAAAATGCTAGAGAAAGACAACAAAGAAAAAAGAAGAAAAGAAGACAACAAATTTAAAGGCAGTAGAATTTAAATTATGATAAGAAAAGTAATAGGCACAAGCTGACAGGATATAGGCTAAGCTACTTATAAAGCGGCACAAAATGTTCCTTATGAGTTTCTGGTTTATGACCAAGAGGAATCAGTTCTCTTAGGTATTGAAAAAGTTTGTTTGAATAATTCTATATTATGTCAAAATGCAGTTAATTGCTCCAAGTATGAGTACTAAAAGTAATTGAGCCAATGATTTATTGAGAGTTCTGTTCTGTCTTTCCAATTCAATAGAATCTGTTTCTTAGCTATGGACAGTTTAATAAAATGGTTTGAGATGATTAGAAATCTGTAATGTAGACATATCTCCCAGTAAAGTTATTATGGGACAAACTGGGATGCTGAGCCCAAGGATGTCTGACAGCTCATGACCTCAGACCACAATGACTGAACAAGTGGACAAAGCCAGAATGCATGAAAATAATCATCAGTCTAGACAGTATGGACCGTTGTTATTTTTTAATATCCCATGCGCTGCAGTTTGTATGTTGTCATGTGTGTTCTAACCTTATATTGAATCATTTGGATTTTGGTATTGCAAGACATAGAGTAATTACAATTTACAAATCCATGTGGAAAAATGAAAAGTTGTATTATTAATTAAAAACATTGGGTTAGACTATTGTGTGTTGGCTGTATTGGCTGATGGCTATTGTGTGTTGGCTGATGGTTCCAAATTGCAATTGCAAATAATAAATACGGTTTCACCGCTTTTCACTTGAACCACTAATAATAAAAATAATAATAATAATAATCCTAAAATAGGGTTTCTTGAACCCCTAGTCGTGCTGAATTTGCTTGGTAGCCTAGACTTGCTAATTAATATTCATAAACCAAAACCTTTACCCATGGTGCGTTCAAGTCCTCCTGGGAGTACTTTTTATGACGACATGTGAGTTCAAGTCACTTTCGTCGGAGTAAGATGGCGGTGTACTTTATATTAATTAATTACACAAAAATAGAGCAAGTTTCTTAAACTCTAGTTCTAGAAAATGAAGAACAAATAAATGTGCATCAGCGTGCTTTGGTTTTTTATGTTTTTAATTAATTTATGAAGCCACTGCTGCAAACTTTACCATTACATTATATTGTTACATTATAATGCCATCATATTCGGTGCAGGCAATTAGCTTACTTCACTGTACATAGAAAAGTCTAGCAAGATCACTGCTAAATACCTTTAAGCATTGTGGTCTTCCGCCATGTTTCTCAGCGACACGCCCACAACTCGTACAGATCGGGGTTTAAATAAAATCCCGAGCTCCCCACTGGTTTTTACGGCAGTCTGGTGGCGTTCAAGTGCGCTCAACTCGTAATTACAATCTATACGAGATGACTTGAACGCACCAGCCGGTACATTTAAGTTGGCCGGTACATTTAAGTAGAATTAGTTGTTAAATTTACCAGCAATAAAGGGTATTGGGCGGACCTCGAGAAACGTGTATTAATATTCATGAGCAATTCCTTGCCATAGTAGGATTCGTAATTTCTCCAACCGGTAGCGTCAAAGACAATCGCCGAGTGGACTTCAAAACACAAATAATGTCTTATACAACCTTACAGGGTAGGTACAAATACTCAATATTATAACCTCCCAGATGCATTCAATAAATGAGACATTTACAGCCTATAAAAGCTGCTCTATACGGCCTGGATAGTACATAACAAAAACAGCTCATGAGTTAAATTTAGACTAAGGACAAGAAACACTGATAGCGTGTTAGCTTTAGCATTAGCTATGGTGCAAGTGCACAAGGCTCACTTTCACTTAATAAAATGACTTTTGGTGGTTTGCATTGAATATTTTTCATGTTTACAACCTCATTATAATTGTCCTGGAATGTGTAGGTAAAATGAAGCAGGTTAGTGTTTTTATTAGCTGGGTTGATGGTAGCCGTTAGCATCGAGTCAATAACATGTCCGTACAATAGAAGCATTGAGAGTTATGTGCATTGAACCATCTGAATCAAACTACAAAATCAAGAGGACATTTAAGCCTGACGTGAAAAAAATAACTAATAGTTTGTGTGATATTGTGTTTTAAAACGAGTACACTGATCTATCAGATGACTATGAAGGTAGTCAGTGTGGTTTATTGGATTGTTCTGATTTATTAATTCAGTTTGACACTATTTAAATTTTGGTCGCATGTGGAGTGGATGTTCACATTAGATAATGCTTATGTGCCCCTACAGATTGTTCAGTGCTGAAAAATATCTAGATTAAATCTGTGCATAAACATGGATGAGGAGGACAGCCAGGATGAGTTGATCAACAGGAACGTCTCCCATGGGAAAGGAAAAAGACCTGCCATGTCCATCATCTCTGAAGATGGTTAGTGGTCTTGTGTCAGCAAATGGAACAACACAGAGAAGCCTAATGTGTTGTGTGCCTTAAATAATGTAGCCCCTATTTAACCCTGCAAAGTCTGACATGTGAAAAAATTGTTGTTTATTGAACCTTTATGTTTTATATCGTACTTGATATATGGATAAATCAAGTAAAGTTGCTTCAGTTCAGTTACAGAAAGTGTTCATCTTGAAATATTACTAACAATATAAAGAAAATCAGTAAAGATTTCACAACAAAAGACACCTGCCATGACTTCCAGGGAGACATTTTTATTATTATACTAGAAGACCTTTTACTTGCTTAAAATATATGAATTATCAATCAGATGACAGAAAGCATGTAGTAGATTGTGTACAACAGGTTTTACAGTGAAGTCGTCATTTGATGATTTAGAGGCCTTAGAAATGTGTGAATTTTGATACAGTCGGCTTTATTGCATTTTATTAAAAAAAATGTATTCAGTTTCCTCTTTCACTTTACGCAACTTCTCTTCCTGCATGTCATTCCAATTCAGAGGACAACTCAGAAGACGAGGGGGAATCAGAGGAAAGAGAAACAGGCAGTGAGGAAGATGATGATGATGAAGAGGAGGATGTCCTTGATGGAGAGGAGGAGGAGGAGGAGGATGAGGGTGAAAGTGAAAGTAAGATTTAACTTCAGCATGCTTGTATTGACTTTTTTATGCTTGTCAATTTAACAAGTTAATTATATTGAACGAATTGAAATGTAAAAACAGAATATTGACTTCTAAATTCACTTGTAATATTTATCTAATGATTTTATCACCTGCCAGAATAATGTCTTTGATTTAATTATCTTTAAGTGTTAAAGTCACCATAAAACCAAAAATGTACCATTCTTATTTTTTTATGGAATATTGCAGCGTTTATTACAAATTATTTGTCTGTGCACATCAGAGTTAAAGATTAAATGCAAAATTGCCTCTGCACAGTTGAGCTAGATCACGATTAAAGTGCAATGTAAAATGAATGAAAAGTATCGATTAAGGCATTACATTTACAGTAGATTTGCTCATGTTGCATCATATTTCATATGCAGTGTTGACCATTCTAACCAAGCACACTCGTTTCTGTTCAACTTATGAATGCAATGTCCAATCAGATTCGGAGTTGTTCAGTGTGTAAACGCCATTAGCGTTTATCACAGGTTCGCGTTTAAAGTCTGTTTAGAGAGAACTGCGTCGTCTTAGCGGCCCCTAATTTAATAACAAATGATCATTTCAACGGAGGTGAATCAATCAAAACTAACTTTAGCTGGAAAATAACATTATTCAAGAACCGCTATAAAGCCAAAACAATCTCTGTTACCTTAAATCATATGTTATCTCTGTAAAGCTGCTTTGAAACAATCTACATTGTTAAAAGCGCTATATAAATGAAGATGACTTGACTTGACTTGTGCGCTTACTGACTGAATTCTGAATCTGAATTCGCACAAATTTTTTCATCATAAACAACAAAGTGCAGAAAAAATGCAAATAAGATTAATTTTACAATGTAGACCGCTGCAGTTTTTGTGAAAATGCATAACTTGACTCGCTACAGTATTCTTTGCATAATTTATTCCCAATTTGAATAACTGTTTTGTTTTTCATGCTATTGAAATAACCAATGTGAAGTCTTGATTTTATAATCCGTAAAAAGCAATGAACACTTGTATAAATGGTTCTTAGCTTGTTTTGTCTGTAGCCAAAATATGATGTGCTTTTGCTGTTAATCAACATTAATAATCATTATTCTAATATCAAGAGAAATAATCATATATACTGTATATTTACATTAAACGGCATTAGAAGGCACATTGAAGTGTCTTGGAACGCGCAGCTTTGTTTGATGCGTTGACGTAATTTCCACTGAAACAGGAAACTAAGGCGGGACATATTGAATGGCTCCTCCCACTTTTCAAACAGCCAATAGAGTTTAGTTGACCTCACAGACTGCGAGTCGCACTTGACAGCTCCATGGATGAGAATCCGAGCGCTGATGATACGCTGGATTCAATAGTAGAGGTGTGAATAAATTCTAGCCGTTTCATTCTTAACCAACGTACAGTTGGAAAACGTAATAAAACTCGAGCGTTTGTGCAACTGAAGAAACATCTCCAACCCATATTGCTCTTTAACAACGGTCGCTTTGGCCAGGTGGTGTTTATAGCGTAGGGGGCGGAGCTTTAGATTCTATAGAGCATTTGATTGGACAGAAGATGCGATGAGAAGCTGAAGTCTGTGGTGATGTCATAAAAATCTGTGATCCATTTTAGCGAAAGTGAGAGACTAAGTAATGAATGCTTGTATCTCCTAAATGCGAATTTTGTCATTGTCTTGGAACACTCCAGCTTTATTCATTACCTTAAGGCTAACATATTCATACTAAAAGCTAAAAAAAGAATAATTTTGATTTCAGGGGGCCTTTAAACATTCTATGTAAATAAACACAAATGCATTATCAGATGCAGCTTCTGTTCCACCTTTGCAATATAAAGATGTTGAAAACTTTTGATTGGTTACAGTCTATAGCATTGTGATTGATTGTAACTGGTTAAATTAAAATATTTCACATAAAAAAACAACACTACACATTTAATAAGGGAATTATAAAAATTGCCCTTACAAAGGTAAAAAAAAATGCCCCTTAATTGACCCTTATGCACATCAATATTTTTATCAAAACCATTAACTTCCCCTCCCCTTGACAGTGACAATTTGTGAGAGCAATTATCAAACGACAACAATCAATACATTTCGGATGGACAAAAACGAGTCCTACCCTACATTTTTGTTTTCTCCTTCGAAAAAAAAAAAAAATCAAATTGAAAAATCAAGTTTCATTTGATAAACTTCACAACACAAAAGAAAAGATGATTGCATCCTCCGTTTCTTATTGACTAAATTTTATTATGAATGCAAGCTAAAATAAAACTAATCTAACAAAAGCATATCTATCCATAAAACATATCAGTCTTATAAAAGTGCTTTCCAGCAGAAATCAGATCATGTGGACCTTAAATCGGTGGGAGTGATGCGTTTGCTTTTTGCCTTAAAATATGCATATCATCATAAGTCCGGCCACACAATCTTCAAACAAACACGGGAGGAAAAGCACTCAAGCTTTGCACCTGTATCCTCAGATGAGGACTCTGGGAACGTCCTGGAAGGAGCTGCAGGGAATGTTCCTGTGGATGCAGCTGACCTGAGCTCAGACGAGGACTCGGAGAAATGCCCCATCTGCCTGAACTCCTTCCACGAGCAGCCCGTGGCCACACCGGAGGCTTGCGAACACTACTTCTGTCTGGACTGCATTCTTGAATGGTCTAAGGTACGATTGACAAGCTTAAACCCTTTACGTAACTCGTACATTAAGATCTTGTCCATATTTGGACCGTAAATCGTAGAAACCCCAAAATTGTCTGGATGGTCCCAAACGTGCACTGCTACTCGGACGCACAGGCTCACACACATCTGACACTATTTGGCACTTTAAGGTGGCAGTTTGTATTTTGGAACCCTAAGGGCTAGAAACATATCCTCTAATATGCCTCGGATACTAATTATAGCAATTATATATATATATATATATATATATATATATATATATATATATATATATATATATATCGGATACAGGCAATGAAAATGCTTCACTGTTTTACTTGTATCTCTTCAGGGAAAACCAATCAAGGAAAACGAATGCCTAGAGCACTTCCTAGTGGTCATTGTATATAACAAAAGAAAAAACCTACATGAGATATTGATTAAAATATATGATCATGATAAGAGGGTTTTTGCAACATGATGGAAATATTCATGTGTTTAAAACTCAGTTTTTCAGGCACTAATTTGCAGACTCTTATTATGTTACCCAGTTGTGGGGTCCACTTGTTAAAGTAGCAATGGAGTTCTGAGAGAAATTTCAGAAAGGAGAATTAAAAACATACTTTTGGGCTAAACACATTTAATTTTTTGTTCGGGAGAAACAGCCTTGTGTTCGGCAAACTGCAGTGACGACAGGCGTTCAGCAATGGAGCTTAAGCAATGGACATTTATTGTTGTGAATAATAAAACAAACACTGATGTGTTCAACTGCAAGCATAAGTTTGAGGCAACGGATATAGAAATAAATGATAAAAATGAAAAGGGCCTTAAGATAAGTCCTTTAGATAAATGTTTTGAGCTGCAAATGATATCTTCACATTCATTTGAATTTGTCCTGTGACATCCTGTGACATATGACGTCCGATTCATCTAAATTTAAAAGTTAAATATTTGTCAACACATTTTATGATCAAACCTTAACTTTCAGTGAAGATTCAAGATGGACTTTGCTATAAAAACAACATCATAAGATCCATTTAAGTTGGGTCACTAATCATCCACATTAGCCATTAGTGCTTGGACCCGGATGATCGTTGACGTACTATTATAGTTGCATAACTGAATTTTTTTTTCATTTTATGAATTAATTTCATTTGGATTTGTTTGTATTTTTTTTTTTTTTTTGTTAAAATGAATAATTTTGTTGTTTGTTTTTGTCATTTTTATTAGTGTTTCTTTTAATGCATATTTACTTTTTATTTCAGTTTTAATTAAATTAATTGTATTAGTTGTACATCATTCAAAAAAATTACCTTAGCAACTAGCTGAAATAGTTAAGTTGTTTTTTTAAGTTAAGTTTTTTTCTTTAGTTAACTTTTATTTTGTTTCAAGTAACAAAAATGTTTTTAATTGTTATAGTTCATAAACAATAATGCCACTTTTTATTTGTATTATGTTTGTCAGAATGCCAACTCCTGTCCTGTGGACCGAATAGTCTTTGAGAACATTTTCCTGAGAAAGTGCCATGGCGGGAAAGTAAAAAAAACAGTGAGTCACATACCAGAGCTGTCCATCAGGATTGTTATTAGCACGACATTGTGTTCTACAGAACATTTTATGACATGATTCTGTTATTCTATTCACGTTATCCGCATTAAAGTAAATATATTGTAAATAATAAACCCAAATAACTGCATCTGAATTCAAAATGTTGAAAAATATTGATTTCTATCACTTATTTATACATGGTCATGATCACAACATGGTTTCACAAATGTGTTTTTCCCCCTTTTTTAAATATAATTTTTTTCTGTCATTAATGTTTTTGGGCATCGTAATTACGATTTTTCCGACTCCACTTGAAGGGCACAATGAACATACCCTAATATCAGCCTCAGTTAAGCAGATCGGAGAGTATTAGACCCCATTTACACCTGGTATTAAAATGCGTTCTGTATCCAGATAAGTTATCCGGGTAATAAGTGTTCTGATCTTACCTTTGCGTTTACACCTTATATTTTTAATGCGTTCTCGTTATCCACATTGAGTTCGGATCTCTGTCCACCAGAGTGACACCTGCGCATGAGCACTGAGCTGGCGGGAAATCAGCTGTAGTTTGTCAACATGACAGGTGTAGGATTGTTAGAGATGCTATTACTATATCGCCTATTTCTACTTTTTCTCTGTCGCGGTAGGGGTCATTTTCAACGTTTTTCTATTAGGAGCAAACAGAAAAGACGACAGGCCCTGTATGCAGCTGTTGTTTTTGCGGCTTTTACTTTTGTCGTCCGTTTAGCTTAACGTTACTTCTGAGGGGTGTGGTTTTCGCGGGCAGAGGATGACGTTTGGCAGGTACGAATGCCATCACGTCGCACTGATTGCATTTACACCTAGTAAAGATCCGAACACAATGCGAGCCAGACTACCTCCAGATGTGGTCAGGCAGATCCGATCACAATCCGATCACAACGTATTTACACCTTGCATTAATATGCATTTTTTATTATCCGGATAACTTATCTGGATACAGATCGCATTTTAATACCAGGTGTAAATGGGGTCTTAGTTTGTGTGTGCTTAGATTGCAGTTAAGAAGCCTGTAAAACCTGGGGAGGAACAGGTGGACCTGGACTTGGATCAGACCAGCTGTGAGGTTTGCGGGGGTCGAGACCGTGAAGATCGCCTCCTGCTGTGTGATGGCTGTGATGCTGGGTAAGAAATGAATTGACGAACCAGGGTTGTGGACTTGAGTCGCATGATTTGGACGTAAGTCCTTAATTTGATGACTTGCGACTCGATGGTAATGGTAATTACCAATGGTAATGTTTCCAAACTTTTGACCGGTACTGTATAGTACTTTAAATATTAAAATAAAAGAAGAATATAAAATAAATATATACATTCTCTGTAGTAATACATACTGAGACACTAATTTGGGCGAAGAGCACAAATGACTTGTGGACTTTTGGTGTTTTGCCTTGGTTATTTTTCATGTTCATAATCAACTTCATAGCCTTCCTGGAGTGTGTAATGTAAATGAAGCAGGTTGAGTGTTTTTATTTGACTTGATAATAAACACACTCAATAACATTAGCTTAGTACAGCGGTGGGCAAATGTGGCCTTAAGATCCACTTTCCTGCAGAGTTTAGCTCCAGCCCTAATCAAACACACCTGAACGAGCTAATCAAGGTTTTCAGGAACACTAGCTAATATGCAGGTGAGGCTTTTGGCTTTTGTAAATGAGATGTATAAGAGTTTTTAATCTATTAATTCAAAATATTGTTTCTTATTTACAAAAGGATCAGTTTGCTCCAGTAATCTCTATAAAATGATCAAATAATCTCCTTATCCATTGATCACAAATGACTGATTAGTCCTCTTGACCAGTGCAGAGGTACATGTGCCAACTGCTTATTTGTTACTTAAGCATCGTTTTGGATTTGAATAATGACACTGGCAAACTTTTTATAGACAATGAATTGAAAATATACATCGTTTTAAAATCGTAGAAAGGGATTTAAGTTTTCAGGAATAGTCAAAAAAATTTAGCATTAAAGGCATACAATGAAAAGTCACCCTATTTTCCAAATGCTTGTTATTGATCTTAGTGTGAATAATTCATTTGTGCATGTTTCATTCTCTGTGGTGATGTATGCCGGGCTGCTCCAGTCATGTGGTCCACTTAAACTCCACCCCTTTCTTACAATCCACTGCATACCTGCTTTCTGATTTGCCTTCATCCAATCAACAATCTGTTTTACTCTGAAATACGTCACAATACAGAGGAAAAGATCTGTCACTACTTCAGTTTCATTAAAACAATCAATCAATGAATTAACCATTAATGTTAATACTGCAAGACACTCAAAATATCATGCGCATATTACTACATATTATTATTATTATTTTTTGTATCAATAATCAGTAGTAATATATAATATGCTCAATGGCAAATATGTGTTTTCCTCTTTATACATTTTCATTCCACTTTATTTGAACACATTTAGTGTGTTTGACTGGATGAACTTGTGTTTGTTGTTTAGTACTTTAACAGATGGTCATATATATTAGCCCCGCCTATTTACAGGGATGCTGGTTTTATTGGTTAATTTCCATTTGACTACTTATTCTATATTATTCTCCCTTTTTTATGGAAGGTACCACATGGAATGTCTCACGCCGCCTTTGGATGCTGTACCTGTAGAGGAATGGTTCTGCCCCGAGTGCATCGCCAGCAACCGCACATCAGGTCATCTTTCATTTTTCACAACCACTTGTTACATTAACATTACATTTAAGATTTGTTACATATTTGTAGTAATAACCATAATTTTCATCTAATTATTTTAGGTTCTGAACAAATTAGTGAGGAGGAGAGCAGCTCTCTCCCCACCACCAGCCGTTCCCGGGCCAGACCGACCCGAGCGATCGCACGGACCCAGCAGAGCGAACGAGTTCGGGCCAACGTCAACAGACATCGGATAACACAGGCACGCACAGCAGCGCAGGTTTGCATGATGCTTTTGCTTTGCTCTCTAATCACAAGTGTGTAACACTGGCTGAAATTTGTGTGTCACTGGGATGATGAAGCAGGTCTAACTGGTTTGTTTAATGCTTAAACAACAGGATACTTTGGATGTTTGTTGTTTTGTTAAAATTCAAGTGAATGGGATACTTAAATGCTGGAACAAAAAAAAATCACTTGCGTCTGCTCATGTGGTTGGGTTTAGTGATTGAACAAACTCTATTAAACTTTGGGAATGTTTTGTGCAGTGCTGTACTATTGTTGTTGTGAGCTACTGTAGGTGAGTGCTTGATTTGTGTGGTATTATTGTGTGTTAGCTTACTCCCAGATATATGATGCAGTCCACATGGTTGGATGAGACCATCAATGCTGTAGTGTCTGGACTCAGCACAGCCGTGTATGTGCGAGACTTGACCCCTCACACCAGAACCCGTCGGAGGAGAAAGACAGGTGAGACAAATAGACCCACCGTTTGTACCTGGTATTAAGATTTGTTTAGGTAAATGTGTCAAATCTGAAAATACTCCAACAATCTGAAAAAAAAAATAGAAATACTGTGTATATATATATATATATATATATATATATATATATATATATATATATATATATTTGTGGGAGAAACAAACTTTTTTGTACTTTTTATGCAGCAACACATAGTGATGTTGTGATTATTGTACACAAACGTTCAAAAGTTTTGGCATGGTATAGATTTGTTAAATGCTTTTGGAAAGATGTCTCTTATGCTCACCAAGGCTGCATTTATTGGATCAAATTCAGTAATATTGTGAAATATTACAAATTCAAATAACTGTTTTCTATTGTAATATTATTTTAAAATGTTATTCATTCCTGTGATCAAAGCTGAATTTTCAGCATCATTACTCCAGTCTTCAGCGTCATATGATCCTTCAGAAATCATTCTAATATGATTATTTGGTGTTCAAGAAATCAATGTTGAAACCAGTTGTGCTGCTTACAGTCTCCCTGTAGTCAATAATTGTATCCCTTAAAACTCATCTTTAATCACCAAAATGACATATTTAAAAGTTTTTTCCTGTGGAAAATACTTTATCATGCCTTAAAATAGCTTGAATGTAACTCTGCATCGTTGCTTCATTTAGTACACGTGGATCTAATAATATGCAAATTAGCCCCGCCTCCACTCACTCACACCAGCTCAGAGATCCACTCGGTCAACTTACTGAGGTAAACGCTGCACAAATGTATCGCTCTTTACAATGTAGGACACATAACGGTAATTAATATTATTAGACTTTTGCTTGACTACGTTATCTAACAGCTAATAACGTGTTGCTAATGTTACACAAACCGTGTTCCTGTTCGCCATCTCAGAGTCAGGCTGCTTGCCTTCTAACAATCAGTATCATGAACAACTCAAAACGTCAGTGGAGAAAGGCATATGGTTCATCATAACATTGTAATTTACATCAAACATCCACTATATTGCTAAATGTACCTGCTTTTTCATTTCAACAGAAAAATATACCGGGATAACCTGGCATCTCTCGAGACTCCACTGCTTCAGAGTATAGTATATTCACCAGTATAGTTTACATAGTTAATGATATGCTAAAGCCCGCCGGCACGTTGATGTGATTGGTTACAAGGTAGTTTGTGAAGTTAGAAACAATAGCGATTTCAAACCATGTTTTTGAAACTGTCTTTTTTTCACTGCAGTTTTAAGGAGAAAATACAAACAATGGTGCTGACTTATGAATTTTCTCATGGTTTGTCTTAAAGCATATTAAAAACACCACATAGACATAAACAACATTAAAAAAAAAGATTTTTACCATAGGGTGACTTTAATATTTTTGTGGAAGCATTTTTTTTAATCAATGTTTTTTGATTAGTAAAAAGTTCAAAAGAACAGCATTTATTTGAAATAGAAATATTTTATAACATTATAAAGGTCTTTACTGTCATTTACTGTATTTCTTTCAAAGAAAAATAATTACCCCAAACTTTTGAACAGTAGTGTTGAAATCAGAGACCCTCTCTAAAATAACACATGGTTTACAGAAGACTCTTTTGAGATGTGTGTTACTACCTACTTACTGTTTCGCCTGACCACTTGTCATTGGTTAGTCTGAAATGGATCATAATGACATGTGTAATCAGACGTTTTAGTTTTCATTAACCTGGATCTTTAGATCGGTGTGATTCTGTCTGATCTAAATGGGATTCTCTTACCAGTTAGAAGAAGGAAAACCAAAAGCAAATCCTCAGCAATCTCTGGGGGGAAAACAACAAAAAGCATGGGAGTGAAGAGACGGAAACGCAGAGTGAGGAAGTCAAGATTTAGAAGAAAACTGGTAAGTTCTTGGCAGATGTAGAACCACAAAATTACAGTTTTTGTTCTTTATTTTTGGGTTGTTGAAAGGTTACTGTTATGGGTTTTTGAAAACACAAATATAAATGTTTTGCTGATTAAAAGTATTGCTTCACCTCATCTATGCAAGAACCCGTGAAAGTTTGCAATTATATGTCTGGCAAAAAAGTGATAAAACCAAAAATGTTTTTGCCGCTTCAGGTCAAAAAGAAGGAAACTAATTCCAGAGGTCGTATTGCACGGAGTTTAGGGATTAAGAAGCCCAAGGCTGGTTCCATTATTCCCTCAGTTTATCGGCCTTCAGAGTACAGTTTAGGAAGTATGCGGGCAGAAATCGGCGCAGCCTCCCTCTCTGTGTACGGAGATCCCTTTGATCTAGACCCCTTTGATGATAGGTGAAGTACTATTGGTTTTATATTTGTCAACTATTTTTAAGTAGTGAGTGCTATTTTTAAGTAGTGAGTGTCTAAGTTAATCTTCCAATTTATCTTGTCAGGGAGGATGAAAATCAAGTTCCAACACCATCCTCTGCTCTGGAAGCTAAACGCCGTGGCCTCTCCCGTTCTGCCTTGCGGTCCCATCAGCCTGTGGCCAGACCCATATCTGCCGGCCTCTCCAGGTAACTACTAGAGGGGGGGAATCACTCTTTATGGTCACGATGGAGGAAACAGATGATTTCTACTTCAAGGTGATGAAAATCACAATGAAAATATGTTTGAGGATTAAATGGGTGTTTAAATCCGGGTTATGTGATGGTTTCCAGGCAAGGTATGAGTGTCCCACAGGAGGAAGATGTTGCCCCTGTATCAGACCTGCTGGGGAGTATCCTCAGTGGTCAGAGCATGCTCCTCATGGACAGTTCTGATGTGGTTATCAACAGGGATGGTTCCCTCAAAGCAACCAAACCTGGTAAGTCATGCTTTGGAGACATTGGGTGCTTTCACACTGGCAGTTTAGTTCGAAACGGGATACTGTGCGCGTGAAAAATTGGTAATGTGAAATCTGTCATGCGTACTCGGGAGGGCACCAGGGTACCGAACCAGAGACGACCTGTTGGAGGTGGTCTGAGTTCAGATGCACTGGAACTGGGGTGCGATTCGCTTGAAATGCGTCAATAAAACAGCTTGAGAACAAAGCCACGTAATGTTAGATTTACTTCAAAAGCCATTCATTGTCCAAAAACTCATTAGTCAGCTAGAAAAAGGGGAGAGGAGCATTTTAATAAATATATGAACTCTATTGCATATTCATTGTATTTTTACTTAACTTGTTCCTCAATAGTTAAGGTTTGAATAAATTCTTCATGTGACACCCACCAATTGAATGTTTATACTTTTAAAAAAACATAGAACATAAAGTAGAAACAGTAATGTTATAATATTACATTTTGAATGACTATTATTATAAAAACTTGTAGTTTAAATGTTAGTAGCCTACACATCAGTTAATTTTTAACCTTTAAAATTATAGTAATGTATCAACTGGGTTCCCTGTATAGTTTACTGCATTATATTAGCCTTTGGGCTAATGTTGATTAATGTACACTGTCCCTTAAAAAAAAAAAAAAAAATTCCTTGAGGAAATTAGACATGTACTGTACCTGCTAGGCCCCAATTAATCTATTGAATCGAAAGTTAATCGCAAGCTTGTGAATCAAATCGTGAAATTTGTTCATGTCCAGCCCGGGCATTAAATGGCATTAAGCCAGACATTTTTGTACTTCCTAAATGCATCTGTATAGATGGTTCAGCAATAATTGACTTTATGTTGCATGACTGTCATCCTTTCAAAAGTCAAATGTTTGTTCATTCCTTTCAGTGTCCCTGTCCTTGCCAATCAACACTACCCCTGGAGAATCTGGTTCAGGGGAACCAGGAAACACACCAAACACAGAAACAAGTCTCATCCACCCCTCTGAACAGGCTGGTCCTTCCTCCAGCCCATTGAGAAGGCCTCCACCAGTACACATTTCTCATGGGTCCTATTCCACACCACAGAATCCCACATCTCCACCCATACACTCTCCGCATCTTCCTCACTCTCACCCATCTCCCTTGGGTCATCCCAATCTGCATCCATGTGCTCTTCACAGGCCGATCAACTTAAATCCACCAAGACCTGGAAATGGTCACTTGAGCAGTAATGGGATTAGAGGTCAACCCCTCTCAAGGGTGTCAAATAGCTTATCTGACTCTCCCCATCAAGACCAGGAGGAAACTGCCCGACAACCGCCTGTCAGAAAGCCCCCTACAAAGCCTGTGTGGGTGGATGTTTCTGTATTGCCAAGGATACCAAAAATTAAAAGGGACAGTACCTCCAGTGCAAATAGTAGCAGTGACAGCAGTAGCAGTACTTTGCCTGGGTCTTCAGTGACCAGCTTAGCAGGTAATACAGGTAGGGGGCGTACCGTTGACCAGCAAGGAATGGGTACAAGTCAGCAAAACAGGAGAGTGGATGCTCAGAGGCAAAGATCAGACAGAACTGGTGCTTCTTCTTCATTTTCCAGCTCTTTCACCTCCAGTACATCATCTTTCAGTGCCTCTTCAAACTCGTGCCCGTCCTCTTCTTCCGTCAGTTTCCGTATAAACTCTAGCAGAAACCCATGGCAAGCTCGGCGACTTTCTGCATCAGGAGGGACTGGGAATGAGGAGGAATCAACAAAGAAGAGTAATAAAAGTAAACAGATGCTGTTGTCATTAAAAACAAAGGCCAAAGAGGAGAAGAGCAAAGAGGAGAAATGTGAGGTCTATGACCCCTTTAACCCTACGGGGTCTGATTCATCTGATAATGAACCAGAAGGTGAGGGTCTTGATGTTAGCACCCAAAATACTGAGTCTCGGGTGTCAGTTGGAGTCAATGAGGATGCCTGTCATCAAATCAAAACTGAGTCTGAGTCTGTGAATGCAGACTCTGATATGGAGAGAGACTCGGAAATGTGTGCAGAAGTTAAAACTGAGCCAGATCCTTGCAGAGACAAACCGTGCAAACAATCACCACATCATTCAGATGCAATCCACAGTTGGGTTACCTCAGGATCTTCAGATAATTCTACTATATGCGAAGCTAGCATAGCTGGAACTCGTGAAACACCAGAAAGTCTTTTTCAGAAAGCTCAGAAGGATTCCAGATCAAGCTCGTCATGCAGTGACAAAAACGTTAAGTTGGAGGTGAAGTCTGAGCCTGAGGCTGAACCTCAACCCGTCAGGCCCCAATCAAAGTCTCTTGAAGAGTCTCTACCAATCCAAGCATCCAAAGGAAATGGGGTGTGTAAAGAGCTACCTTCTGTCAGTGGTACCTTTAATGCTACTAACATAAAAATGGAAAGACCTCACCAGTCCCAGTGCATGGATAGGAAGCAGTCACCATCAAAATCACAAAGCATTTCATCTAAAGACTCCCATAAAAATAAACACTCAAGGTCAAAAGAAAAGAGGTCACGCTCAAGGTCAAGGGATCGGCGGCGATCCTGTTCGAAATCAAAAGAGAGGCGGCGCTCAAGATCGAAAGAGAGGAAATATCCAAGGTCAAGAGACAGGAGGTGTTCCTCGAGTTCCAGCAGTAGAGAGAGGAAGACAAGTGGGAGAAGAGTGAGTCGTGAGAGGAATGACAACCGAGGGAGAGAAAGACGAAAGAAAAGATCAAAAGAAAGAAGGCGCTCTCGATCTCGTTCGTTTTCTAGATCTAGATCCAGAGAAAGGAGGAAAACATCAAAGGATCAGGGTGAGAACAAGTTAAAGAGACAGAAGTCAAAATCAAGATCAACGTCTAGAGAGCGAAAAAGGCAAGCGGATCGATCAGAGTCCTCTCGACGCACAGAAAGGAGCTCCCATAAGTCTGCAGAGCCTATCTCCACTGAGTTACATGAGCCCGCTGTTGGTTCAGTCAGGTCTACAACAAAGGATAAGACAGAGAGGAGTGCAAGACCACATAAACATGAGACTACTTCAGTTAAACCATTAATTAAACAAGAGACTCAGTTGGTTGACATTACAACTCGGGGTCTTGGGTCATCAAGACATGGTGACCAGACTAGAAGAGTTAAAGAAAGCAAGGAAGATGTTTCGCTTGAGCTGTTTAAGTTTGAAAAAATTAAACAAGAGGAACCTTGGTCCATTAGTGCTGTCAAGGAGTTGAAAGATTTCAAAAAGGAGGAGGAACTGTGTGGAGAATTAGATGGTGTTAAAGAGATGAAAAATGAAGAGAAGTCTTTTAACATCTTCAGCAAAGAATCACCAAATCTTAATGAAATGAATTTGAAAAGTGTGGATTTAGAAAAGCGCCACACTGGCTTTCAGGATGAAATGAAAGTGCAAGAAAAGGTTGAGCCAAAAAAGATTAAAATCGAGCAAATATGGCCTGATGAAGATGATTCACCAATTTGCAGTGACAACCCTCTTTTCATCAGTTTGAGTACACCTGACATTGACGCTGAGAACTGTAAAAAGGAAATGAAATTGGAAGAAATGGTTGAGCCACAAAAAAAGATAATCGAGCAAATATGGCTTGATGAAGATGATTCACCAAGCTGCAGTGACAACCCTCTTGTTATCAGTTTGGGTACACCTAACATAGACGCTGAGAACTGTAAAAAGGAGCCCACTGAGCCCTATCAGTCGCCGCTTTTAGAGGAGGACATGGAGGTGTCACCTCTCCAACCACCAGACCCCCCAATAAAACAAGAACCTGTTATGTCATCCGATGAAGATATTAGCATTGATTACTTGATTGATAACTTGGACTTCATTAAGAAAGAAATGAGTGAGAGCTCTGTGGCTGACTCAACAGAAGCTGTCGACCTCAAGTCTGCCGTTCCAGAGGCTCCAGCAGGGAATGAGCAAATTACTGAAACCGTTACAGCTGGTGCAAAGTCTAAGCCGCAGGGAAAGCGAGTTACTTGGAATTTGCAGGAACCAGCAGAACCGCAGTCTGAGAAATTAAGCAGTGAGTAAAAATATTTGATGCACTACTTTACACATTTAGGCTTGGTCGGAAGCATTCAGGCTACATAAAATTAAAATATTTTGAAATTAGTAAAATTGTTTTGAATGTTTTCCCATGGCTTATTTAGAACTTGCACTCTTCAAACTAAAACTCAAGCAAGAAGGGTCGCGAAGGTCTGCTACATCCCAACAAACCTCCAGTCAGGTACAAACTCGTCTTGTTCTTAATTTAAATTTTTGGGTGGAATCTATCCTTTTAAAACACTGGAAGAAATAGTCATAATTTACTCACCCTTGTTGTTTCACACTTATGACTTTAGTCTTTGGAAGACAAAACAATTTGTTTTTAAAATAGTTATTTAAAATCATACTTGTTTGGAGTGATGAAATGTTTTACTTATCCTATAGAAAACAATTGTAGATGTAGTCTGAATACTATAAAAACAGGTGTGTGTTGAAGGCCTCATGGCCTACATGACTGAGAGAAGTCAAATGGGAGAGAAATGGGATTTTAGCTAAAGTTGTTTGCGGTTGGCATCTGCACTGTTGAAGGCCATGTGAACCAAAAGAGCTGCTTCAATGTTCTCTTGATAAAAAATAATGCAAAAACACTGAATAATTATTTTGTGGGACAATCAAAATATGTTTTTGACTGGTTGGCAGTCAGCCACCCACTCTTATTAAGAGAAGAAGAAAGCCAAGTAATGAAGTAACTGTGGCGAAAGTGTTGGGGAGATTCCAGGAAGAGAAAAGGGAGGAGAGCACCTGCAAATTAGATCATTGGTTAAAGCTATAAACGTGTGAGTTGTGAGTGAGAAGGTCAGATGTCCTGCAGGTGTCTCTGCTTTAAGAGAGACGTATAAATATGTCTTTAATAAGACTCCCCAACAAAGTCTTATTTTGACTTCTGGAACTCTACATCTTGAGCATTACTTTTGCAAGATTGAGAAGACGTTTCTCCATGACAGAAGCAACTCTAGTAAACAGAATTTTATTGAAGAAACTTTTTAAGTAAGAGCTCTTAGAACAAGTTTTTGTGTATACCAGTTAATGTCATAATTGTTGCACCTCATATGTAGTTGCTCTAAGAAACCAGAGGGTGTCATCATGTCACCATTCACATTCACAATTTGCATCTTGCTCTCATGAAAATGATGCAATTTCTATTGTACCCATGTGACTGAAACTGAAAGCAGCCTTATAAGGCTTCACTTCAGAAGAAATGATAGTTAACATTACACTTGGAAATTGTGCATTCCTTCTTTCACAAATTTATCAAGATTTATAATGGTCATTTTGTGCAGTTGACATTATATCTTTCTGTCAAGTTTTGCATTTCTCAGCTACATAATTATAATTCAAATATGTATTTAAAAAATCTGTTTTCAAGTTTGTGCTTGATTAAATCATTACCTTAAACGAAGGGAAATCCCGGAAGATCACAGGAAGTCGTGACCTTATAAATCTTTGAAACGGTTGATGGGAATTTTTATTACTGTGGGCAGTTTCGAGCTTGAGTAATGTAATGGGTTCTTCAGTACTACAATAATCCCATGAATCTATTTCATATTAAAGGATAAAGCTTCATCTAAGGCTAATACAAAACTCACAGCAACAGTCTCCAGCCTTCCTCCCCAAGAGGAATCCAGCAAACCAAAATCTCACAAAGAAGGGGATCCCGATCCGAAAGAGAAGGTCAATAAAGCGTGTCACTGCACAATTTCATCACATCGATGACTCATTTAATTTGACTGCCTTGATGTCATGAATTTTTAATCATTTTTTCTCTTTCTGTAGTACATGAAGAAACTTCATATGCAAGAGCGAGCAATAGAGGAGGTCAAGCTTGCAATAAAGCCCTTCTATCAGAAGAGAGACATCACAAAGGAAGAGTACAAAGAGATTTTGCGTAAAGCCGTTCAGAAGGTAACCTCGTGACGCAAGACGTTTTCTTTTGCTGTTTTTCATATTCACTTCCTTTTACCACCCAAGTAAATCCAAGCACATTTGCATATGCGAATACTATTTTGTTTCCCTTCTCTTCATCAAGCAATTTCTTGAATGAATTATGAAAGAATTGTTATTATGTGAAATTGATCCCATTCATGTCTTGTTTTCCCTCACTAACAAGGTGTGTCATAGCAAGAGCGGTGAGATCAACCCGGTGAAGGTAGTTAACTTGGTCAAAGCCTACGTGGATAAGTATAAACATGCAAGAAAACACAGGAAAGAGGAAACTGGGGAAAACCAACAGGCAGACGTCCCGCAAGACTTCCAAACTTCAGTGTGAAGTCAATGGTAAAACAGCCAGTCCTTTTCAGACAGTATCATATGTAGATTTGATTGTTTTTAAATCTGTGCATTTCTACAATGACGTAGGAAACTCTTAAGGGCTCAACGTCTTATCAGTAATCAAATGAACCTTTTTGAATGTTTGTTTGTTTTCTTGTGAATGTAAAGATCATTTTAAAGTATCTGGGTGTGTCTGAATACAAGATATGTTAAAAATCTTTACGCTACCATTGTTTCAAACGAATCTTCAAGAGGGTGTTGTGTTTCTTTGCTATTTTAAGCTTATCCAACAAGAAGTTTAAGTCATTAGTCAGGCTCTTGCATCATCAGACTAAAATATAAATCACACACACAATACTTGGTGAACATCAAAGTTCCATCATAAACAATAGACATTGGAGAGCTCATTCGTTTTTTTTGTTGTTTTTTTTTGGGGTATGTCACATATATGTCGTAAACGCATAAGATCCTCTGGGACATTCTGTGATCTCTCCGAAAACTTACAAAGAGCATTTATTTGAGTTAAAATATTGTTCTGATATCTAGTCTTTATGAGACTCTGAAATCTATTTGGTTGACATATTTCTTTAAAATCTTTTAGTTTACTAATATAAATAAAACATGAAATACTGAAGTAGACCTCACCCTCATCGAATGGTTTTGTTGTAATAAAAAAACGATAGGGTTCATTCATGACACATGTGAACAGCTATGATAGATCTTTTCTGTTCAGTTGAAAAGTGACTGTTTAGCAGATTTCCTGATAAATCCTGCCAGATGAATGTTTGCCAATTGTTTTTTTCTAATTGCTGTTGTTTTTTGTTCTGTTAGTGAATGACAGCTTTTATAAATGACTTTCAGCCTTGAAAATAACCATTTATTTATGCATTACTAAAGGTTCAATGAAAATAATTGACAGAAAAGTTGATCGTAAATGATGGCTGAAGAGTGTAATTCAAAAGGTTGGGATTTTGGGAACCCTTTTCATTGTGTCATTCTAATTGCTTGAGAAATGTTGAATTGATCACATGTAACTTCAGTTGTATCTCACTGCGAGGCAGATATGTGGCAAACGTTGGTCTTTTCCTGACAGAGAGGATTCTGTTCTCTTAACCCGAGTGAACTTTATCATGTGAATCCAAGCAGTCACAGAATACATGATTCTTGATCCACTGTTTGTGTAAATATTTTTATTAGATCCTTTATTTAATAAAAAAAAAAAATCTTTGGCATGCGTCCTGCTTTTTTTTTTTTAGTCGTAAAATGTGCTGATATTTAAGGATTCATGCACACTCAAGTCTCATATTCTAGAAATAATGTTAGACGTTTTCACAATTCCTCATTTGTGAAATGCACTGCTGTATAATTTTGTTAGATTGGTGAATTTTCAATTTTGAGTACATCTTATTCCCTATCTTAAATGTAAATAATATATAAATAAAACAATATCACATTTTATATATATACACGTTTATTAAACTTTATATGTAACAGTCAACCACTACTTTTTAAAATGACTCCATTTAATGATGTCAAACTTTCTAAACATCACATTCATAAACAAGGCAACAGACAAGAAGCGAATTAAGCCCTTTGGGCAAAGTGTAAAAGATTCTTCTCTAGAAGACAAGATATTTAAACAAGGCTGTATCCCTCATTAGAAAATGTTAACAATGAGAGGTTTCTGAGCATTTGAACAATAGTTTCATTGAGATTACAATTAAACGCCCTCAGAATACCCCATGGAAATTACCTCTCAAAAATGATCTCGGTTTGTGTTGTCCTAGATGTATAACAGTAGCAAAGAGAATATATTTAAAAATGAATGACGGCTGAGTAATTTCATGGTGAAAACAGAAACTTTAGTCCATTGAAGGCAGACCCAGAGAATTGATAAGGTCAAAAAGGCTGTTGTGGGAGATCTGCAAGCTGACGTTATCATTTCGAAGAGAGGACGCTCCCTCCATCTGAGCTCTTTCGTGAAGTTCACGGCATATCAGAGGTACAACCTGTGGAGATGGAAAAAAGATACGTTATAACACTTAAAATGCAAACAAAAATACTAAATGTGTTTCTGTTTTGAGATATTTACTTTGACTGTAATAAGTTTTTTCTCCAGTGGTTTTCCATCAGGGAGTTTCTCCCCAAAGCACAGGTAGATGGTATAATCCGGAGACCCCCGCCTGTTCTCTTTAAAATCCTTCAGATCTGAAAAACAGTCGTGATATTCCAGTCAGAATGGAAAAACACATCGTTGTAATACAATACTGGTTGTTCTGGTCTATTTTCAGCTGAACATCTAAAGGCAGCATTTGTAACACTGTCAGTTACAATAGAAACTTGTCCATCAGTTTGTAAAAACAAAGGAAAAACACTTACAATGGAAGTCAATGGGGCGAGTGTCCAGGAGGGTTTAAAAGCATGAATGTGAAGCTTGTCATATTGTTAAGCGTTTGGTAAATGAATCTGTCACTACTTATGCTAGCATGTGTAATATTAAAATCATAGGTTAAACTTTCTAAATTGTGTTAAAGTGGCATATTTAAAAATATTATCCACTGCTGTACACTCACCCCACACACTTCCACTGTAAGTGGTGCCTTCCATAATAGGGTACAAAGTAGGATCTGATTTTTTTTTAAACAATTGGTCAGTGAAAGGTGTTTAAATCTTAATTGTTTTTGTTTTATTTAAAATGAATTGTCTATAAGTATTACATTTAATAACATTTAGGCTATTTTTAAGAGTCCCAAAATAAGCCCGTTCCCACCAAGGATGATGACTATAGATATAACGATAAAGATATAGTTCTAAAAATCGTTCTCAATATTAAATAATAGCAGAGTTGACCACAGCTGTAACGGCACAGAGAAACAATATCGTTGGAATCACTTTCAGAACAATTTTATCCAGCTGATTAATGATAAAAACATTGATAGCCAATCAGAATCCATCATGCTGTAACGAGCTTGAGCCTTTAAAGTGACAGACAAGCATGTACTTAGAATAAACGTAGTGATATCCGCTGGTGTGGACAGTAATATAGTTATCTTTATAGTTAACGTTCTTGCTGTGAACGAGCCTTAACAGGGTTACATATTTCACATAAACCTGTCACACAGTAGTTAGGAATCAAATGCTGGTTTTGTAGTTAACAGAGCAGTCAATTCTGCAATTTGCGAGAAAGTAAAAAAAAAATGGAATGAGGTTTTTTTTTTCTTGTCATGCTGTAAACAGGGCCCTATGATGTCAATTCATGGATATCACAGTTTTAAGGAATATTCTGTTATTGTAATAGGAGAATAATCATGGTAACAGGGTTAGAATGTTTTTTTTTCCTTTTTGTCAGTGCTTTACAGTGCTTAATGTTTCTTTTAAATTATATTTATATTATATAATTGAAGGATTTAGCTTAATAAAATGTATTTAAAACTAATGTCAAATTTAGTAACAGGGTTGCATATTTCACATAATCTGTCACTCAGTAGCTAGTTTGGGACCAAATACTGATTTATAGTTTGTGATAAACTCATATCCAAAATCTGTGTTCCAAAACTGTAAGAAAATATATTTTTTTCTGCACTATAAGTATGAGGTAATACAGGTTCGAAGGTTGAGCTTTATGCATGGTCAATTCTGCAATTTAAAAAAAAAAGAAGAAAAAAAAACGAAATGTGATTTTTTTATATTTTACATATCTTCCTGCCGTGCTTTAATAATGGGCCTATGATGACGTCACTTCCTGTATGCCACAATTTTAAGGAATATTTCATTGGAACAGTCATGGTTGCAAATGGTGGACCCAGCTATAAATTATGTATTTGGTCATTTTTAAAGTAGTTTACAAATGAATTGGATATTAATTCGACATATTATAGAGATTTTTCAGTATGCAGTAAATATTCCTTTCTCATCGTACCTATTATGAACTTGTCGAAACTGAGCAGTAGCTCCCTGTTGTTCTGATGCAGTTTTCTGGGCTCTGGGTTGTGGATCTCAGACGGGTCGCTGGTGCTGACGAAGACTTTACACTTGTCCTGACGGAAGCCGTAGATGCCGTCCTGGTTGACCTCCAGCTGCAGGCCTCTCTGAATGCTGTCGAGGATGCGTTTAGTGAAGTGAATCTGTATGTGGTCGATCAGACCCTCGGTGGTCGGGAAGCGTATTGGCGCTCCTCTCAGCTCAGATGGGTCACACTGGTAGTGAAAGTGAACGAGTGGCGAAGACAGGCGAGTTTTCAAAACTTCTGTTCTTCTGTAGTTGATCGAGATCTCCAGGTCCCAGAGAGCAAGAGCTAGGTGCGCAAGAAGTAACATTATATAGCACAATTTAGAGATACACTACTATGTAGGCAATGTTCTAGATATGAACAGTCAATGGTTCAAATAAAGCTAACGCAGTCTCATGGCAATTCATAACTATTTTACGTTTTGGCAAATTTGTAATCTCATTCATACGTTTTTGCCCCACTTATGGTTAGGTTTGGGGTAGACCCTAATGTTTTCTCTTAAAATCGTTTTTGTACTAATAAACCAAATTCATAAGAAATATCCGACTTGTGTAAAACAGTTACGATTTCTCATGGAATAGGGTTGAATGAAATTGTTTTAGCATCTGCAACCGCTTCTTGTGTTACCATTAGTGTGGGATTGCTGGACTGGGGCCGGTATGTTGTTCTGCATGCATGGATCATCCGAGTAGGGCGTCTCAAAGTTGCTCCTTGAGGGAGTCTGTATGTTTTGTTGGGAACAGGTGTCCCATGGTTGGGGGTCTGTGGATAGAAAGGGTATATTGTAAATATGCCAAAATAACAGCCTCATCTACCTCACTTCCTCCTGGCATGGAGCAAAACTCATATACCATAATGTAATGTTTATAATGAGTCAAGTGACCTTTATTTATATAGCGCTTTATATACAGATTGTTTCAAAGCAGCTTTACAGTGATAAACAGGAAAATAATGATTCAACCATGCAAAGAGAATTCAATTCTGCTGCTCTAAAAAGAAAACAGTGTCATTGTTCAGCTGAGGTCAGTTTAAAGTTGATTCAGTTCTGTTCAATAACTTTGTAAAGATCATCAATTATGAAATGAGTTCATTCAACTATTAAGCAGCTCTGTAGAAAACAATGATGTCATCATTCAGCTCAGTTCAGTTCACAATTGTGTCAGTGCAGTCAACTCAATGATATTGTTGAATATTAAAGGTATAGCGGAGGATTTTCTTTTTCCGGGTGGGTAGTCTAAACTATTGGTCCTCCTAAGTGTCAATCATTCTGGTGATATGTTTACGTAAGGCCGTCGTATGTGCTCGTCCCTATGTAGTTTTCGCTTTCTGCGCATACACACTTTCAGGTGTATTATGTGTGATGAGTTACGGTTTCAGCCATTCCTTTGAAAATGGCTTAGGGTCGAAAGAGGAAAAATGTATACGAAGTGTATGATAAGAAGAGAAAGGCCGCAGAATATAGAAACAAGACCAGAGTGATTTTGGGTGAATATTTCACATGCTGGCGTGCGCTAAAAGCACAGGTTGGGCTTCCCACTGATGCCGCAGTCGCGAAGATTCTACTAGACAGGTAAAGTTTGTCATGCTATTTGGAGAAATCCATTTAAAATCACTGCTAGTAAAAGTTAATGTAAGCTGTGATTAGCGATGCTAATAGGCGTTCCCTCTCGGGAGCAAATAGAGTGTTGCGCATGTGCATTTTTTAAAAAATTGGAGAGGGCGGGTCTTCTCTAAAATTCGGAAAGATCCTCAGCTATACCTTTAAGTGTCCCCAAATAAGCAAGCCAAAAGACGACAGTGACAAGGAACCCAAACTCCATCATGTGACAAATGGAGGGGAAAAAAGTGTGGATTCTAAAGATGCGGTTGAATTATAGTGGGTGGGATTATAGACCGATCACTATAGTTGCGCCGCCACCTTGTCTACTGTCCACGATACAGCCATTTATTTTTTAAAGTTTCGTGCAATAGTAGTTTAAAGCAAGTTGTTTAAAGTTGTGCGAACAAATGATACTGCAGTGGCTGTTGCTTACTAATTTAAATCTAGCGGGTTTGGTGTCGCAAATCCAATGATGCTGGTAGTGACAATTCTCTCTGACAATTCAGTGATCTGCAGTGTTTACACATCACATTTTAGTATCGCTACGGCTCGCTTGGAACCCCAACCGAGGTGGTACTAAAAAAAGTACCAGGTACTAGGTGCTGTACACAGTGAACCCCACCCCCCCACAAAGTGAGTGGTACTATGCAGTGGACAAGTACCATTAGTTGCACAATCATGGTTTGTTTAAATCACTAAAACTACTAAATGTAGTAAAGATAAGTGCCATCTGGTACATGTGGATTCAACGCGTACCAGAAATGTGCCGGATCTGGGCCGGCGATGATTAGAGAAATGTAGATAGTAATTTTGTACCTGCATGTTGATTTAGATGCATTGTCTCCACCTGGCTGAGCAATTCCTGCTGCATCAGACATAATATAATATATATTTATTATATATTTTTAAAATATATTTAAATCATTTTATTTATATACACTACCAGTCAATGTGTAATAATTATGATTTCTTTTCTTCTTTTACCCTTTATCAGCATAATTACTCCAGTCTTCAGTGTCACATGATGCTTCAGAAATCATTCTAAAATGTTTCTCAATCATTTACAATTGCTAATGGGGCTGAATTTAATAATGTTTCTTATTGTTGAAAATATTTTTGTGGAAACCGCAATATATTTTTTTCAGGATTCCTTAATTAATAGAAAGTTTAACTATTTGAAAGCGAAATCTTTTGTAACATTATAAAGGTCTTTTGTTGCTTTCGATCAATTTAATGTATCCTTGCTGAATAAAAGTATCTCTCTTAAAAAACATTATTGAATTTCCACAAAAATATTAAGCAGCAAAAACTGTTTTCAACATTGACAATAATAATAAAAGTTTCTTGAGCATCAAATCATCATATTAGAATGATTTCCGAAGGACAATGTGACAATGAAGATTGGAGTAATGATGCTGAACATTCAGCTCTGATCACAGAAATAAATGACATTTTACAATATTTTAAAATAAGTTTTCTTTTTTTAATTTGTAATAATATTTCACTGTTTTTCTGTATTTTTGATCAAATAAATGCAGACTTGGTGAGCCTAAGAGACTTCTTTCAAAACCATAAAATATATATATATATAAATAAATAAATCACAATTATTCCAAACTTTTGGCCAGTAGTGTATAATTTATAATTAATGTAATATTTAAAAATATTCATATTTAAAAAAAATAATGAATTAAATTTATTGTGTACATATTATTATTACTGTCTACTGCCAGTGATAAATCTGGGCCTTACCTCCATGTCTTCAGACATGTAATTAGATGCGGTGTAGATGTCAGCAATGAATGGTAGCTGGAGTTGAACCGGCTCTGCCCTCTGTATCTCTTGGCGATCTGAAGAACAAGGTTAACCAGAGCTTTAAAATCAACTCATGTTCCCATGACAAGTGAGATTAAGCAATTAAACTCACTTTGAGGACGGATAATGCGATAGACTTTGTGTTGGTCCTCCGCATCTTTGGAGTGATCCTCTAACATCTCAAAGTTTTTTAGACTATGAAGCGCACAACGAAAATTTGTCTTCCATTTGGCTTTGTCGTAAGGGTTCTCGTTGATCTTCCCGCTGACCACAGCCCACTCCTGAACGGACCAAAAATACAACACGTTACATTTATTTCAAGTTAGTGTGATTACAATTCAAATGATGTATCAAATGATTTAAATAACTTTTAGGGTAAATTCCACTTAATGGTTAGGAAATCCCACCCCCTTTTTAAAACCCCGCCCCCTTTGAAGATCTTCAGACTGCAGCTATATGCCTCGTTCATGCAGAAGTGAAATGTGAGATGAAAGGAGGAAGTTACCTTAAATATTTTAACATCCTCGTCCCCAAGGTCTCTTCTAGAGTTGTGTTTCCAAGGGATCCGAAATGCATCGTTGCCTATCATGCGCAATCCCTCATACTTCCCACTTCCCACCTGCTCTATAAGCCACGGGCCGAACTGAGGTTTGCCCATCGTGCTGCTTAAAAAAAAAACAATGGCAGATTGAAAAGAAATCTGCTTGCTTAGTGACGTCATTGTATGTCAGACAGCTGAATGTACTACATTTTGTTAGCTAAAGTTTACATTGACAAGCATTTTTTACAGGTTGAACCCTTTTTTAAATAAGAAATATTCAAATCACTTATAAACTCTGCAGTGTTTATTCTATTCTGTAATAAATTTAGATTTTGGTTGAACTTTAACAATATTAACTACTATATTTTGATTTCATTGAAACTTCTATTTAATTCATGTAAAAATGTAAAATGTAAAAAATGTAAAAATGTAAAATAAAATATCCAAAATAATAGCCAACAATAGCTATTTCTTTTTTAGAATTTCATATTACCTTTCACTTTTTAAACAGCATGCAAATATGTGCATATAAATAGATCTATAATTTGAATATGCAAATATTCACTTTTCAGGATTCTAACAATAAAAAATCTTTACTATCACTTTTTCTTTCAATTTAACACATCCTTGCTGAATAAAAAGATTTTTTTAATATAAATAACTGACCCCAAACTTTTGAAAGGTAGTGAATATTTTTTACAAAAGATGTATACTGCATCACAGAAACAAATTGTATTTTAAAGTAGGCAATATTAAAATATTTCACAATATTACTGTTTTTCTCTGTATTTTTGATCAAATAAATGCAGGCTTGATGAGTATAAGATACTTCTAGTTGTATTTATGCAATTTAATTCCATTATTGTTTAATCAACTGTACCCACTTCATATCTGCAGCTCACATCGAGGCTAGATAGCATATTTCCTGGAACAACTTTCCAGTCCGAAAATGTAGTCCTATCCCAATCCCTATCCCAAATCCTTACCCGACCCATAAATTCTCTCTAAAATCATAGGGAAAAGACAGATGAATA
The DNA here is from genome assembly GCA_030578275.1 of Meda fulgida. Lineage (NCBI taxonomy): Eukaryota > Metazoa > Chordata > Actinopteri > Cypriniformes > Leuciscidae > Meda > Meda fulgida. Next base: position 8,522,744 of record CM060640.1, on the reverse strand, counting down.
ACACTGATGTAAAAGCACTAAACTTGGCATCAACTGTAACCAGTCCCTCAAATCTGATTGGTTGATGGAAATGTAGCTCCAAGATCCAGGAACGTGTTGTATTTGGTGAGATCACGGTCACTGACATACACATGCATCAAACTGTTGTGTTTTGTTTTGTTACAGCGACTCTTTTTAACACGGCGCCTCAGGTTCAAACGCTTGTGAAAGCCAAAACGCTTATTTGGTCGTGCTCGTGCACTAGGTTTTGAGATCTATATTTCATAATAATGATAATAATTTCATCATCTTACCTCTGCATCGCTGCTTATGATTATAGGTCCTGAAGAAGTTTTTCTACAATGTAGTTCACATCGGTTTGGTGTGTGTCTTGTGTTTTATATGTATCCGTGAAGCGTCACAGACACACCCCGTTACAGACAGGAGGAGTTTCAAGAGAAAGCGAGATAAAAGTTAACTGAAAATAAAACTGACTAGGCAATTCATCGTCGTTAATTGCATCATCATCATCATCATCATATCCGTTTAAGGTTAAGGCTGATGATAAGGACACCTATTAGCTTTACAAATAAACGAGCATGTTTGTTATACCGGGTTTTCCACAACTTTCATTTATTTTAGTCATAAAGACTCAGGGGTATTCAAACTTTTTTGATGCCAAGGACACCAAAATATGATGACACTAGTAAGTGTGATATTATAAAGACAAAGTGATGTTTAAATATCAAATAGGCCTAACTGGCATTTATTATGCCATTGTCGTAAAAAATAATTAAAATATTGTCTAGATAATATTATTAGCCTACTCATTCAAAGTACTTTGTGAAAAATAATAAGCAGCACAACCGTGATAATAAGAATAATGAATGACACTGAAGACTGGAAAATTTCAACTTTGCCATCACAGGAATACATTTTATATTAAAATATATTAAAATAGAAAACAGTTCTTGTGATTATATATGACAGTATTACTGTTGAAATTTTCTGTGACCCCTAGACCCCTACATGTTATTGCATTGTTGTTCGAGTTTTACGGATGTGATAGAAACTGAACACTGTTTTTGAAATTGTATGGACTTGTATGTCAATTTAACACTCAAAACTACTGCTCAATGCTGCATTTTGCTAAATGATATTTTGACACAAAGGCCTTGTTTATTGTGATTGTAATGTCTTATCAACATGTAGGCCTATTATGTCCTTTGTGTACATAGAACTGTAAGAGTACAGAGTTCAAACAGATGCATCATGTTCAAATACTTATGAACTTTAAACAGTATGATGTATTATATATAACTAGCACTGCTCAGATTACAATGGAATTTCTTTTGTTAAACGCTCACTTCTCTGACGCATGAATCAATACAGTGATTTACCTGAAAACATTCAGACACATATGCTTAAGGCCTTGACTTACCTTCAAGGTTTTTTACACCTATTTAGTTGAGATTAACTTTAATGTTACCCCATAATATGTGTTAAATAATAATAGTCACAATTTCAATATAAGAAAATCTATTATATTTGCTCTGTTTACTGTTGTTTGGGCCATTTTGACCGCAAAGTCAATGAGGTCCAAAACACTGCATTTGGACCCCATTGAATTGCACTGTATGGACAAAAACAGAAAAACAGTGTCCCACTGAAAAAAAGAAAAGAAAAGAAAAGAGTCATACATGTTTGGACGAATGACATAATGTAGAATAAATTGACATAATTGTATTCCTTTAAATATATTTTCCATGCTATTTCTAAATCCTTTGGGACAGAGGGTTAATGCTAGTAATTTAAAATGCTCAACATTAAAGAAATTAAAGTCTGATTACTTCCATATTGGTCCTATATACATCTAAATACAATATTCTGTTTTATGTTATTGAATACAGTGATTAAATTGCAACCTTTTGTCCCAAAATTGAATCGTATAAGAGTGATTTTTGTCATGAGACCACCGTTTCAGTGAGGCGTATAGTTTCTTGAACAGGTGTTTTTCTGCACACTATCCTCATTTATTTGGCAGGGCAGCTGTAAGAGAGGAACCTGAGAGATCTATGACAGTGCTGTTATTAATACTGCACGTTCACTGCACTTTCCCTTGAAGTTTGGAGTGCATGTGTGTGTTGTTTAGCAGTGGAAAAAGGAAATGAATCTCAGAGTAAGGGTGCACTTCTCTCTACAGACTCCAAGGAAGAGCTTTCCTCCGGTGTTTGGTTGTTTCCCCAATACTAAAGTCTCTTGACCACAGTCAGCTGACAGGGTGCTCCTCGCCTTCCTCAAGCAATATAGTGTTTTCATTTCCCTTTTTTGGGTGATTTCATGAAAAACAGAGAGAAAGTGTCAGACACCTGTGACTGCATGGAAATAAAAACCTATTTATTCAGAACACCATTGCTGAAATCTAAGCTGGACAAAACTGTGATCTTTCACCACCAACGTAGTTATATCCCATTATTCTAAAACTACTTGACTATTTTTGTGAATGCACATTTTAACATAAACATGTATAATATGATAACAGACAGTGTGACTACTAGTTTGGGCTTTATCAAGCTATGGTATTGTTGCATTATAGACTGGGATATTCAAAATAATTAACCAAGCATTAATACCATTGATCAGCCCTACCAAACGTGGATGTTTTTTCACTAAGAAACAAACATTGTTATGTTATTTGATTGATATTGTGAAGCTGCTTTGATGCAATTTATATTGTGAAAAGTGCTATATAAATACACTTGACTTGACTTGACTTGACTTGGTAACTGTGTCTTGTCCAATTCTGCCCTCTGCAGGTGATAAAACTCCTACACAATAGAAATGGAAGTTGCATCATTATTATTTCTGGTAACTAAATAATTTTCTATCTATCTATCATCTACACTATATTGCCAAAAGTTTTGGGATGTCTGCACATGAACTTAAATGACATCCCATTCTTAATCCATAGGGTTTAATATAGAGTTGGCCCAGCCTTTTGCAGCTATAACAGCTTCAACTCTTCTGGGAAGGCTTTCCACAAGGTTTAGGAGTGTGTTTATAGAAATTTTTGACCATTCTTCTGGAAGCGCATTTGTGAGGTCAGGCACTGATGTTAGACGAGAAGGCCTGGCTCGCAGTCTCCGCTCTTATTCATCCCAAAGGTGTTCTATTGGGTTGAGGTCAGGACTCTGTGCTGGCCAGTCAAGTTCCTCCACACCAAACTCGCTCATCCATGTCTTTATGGACCTTGCTTTGTGCACTGGTGCGCAGTCATGTTAGAACAGGAAGGGGCCGTCCCCAAACTGTATGCTGAAGCATTAGGAGTTCCTTTCACTGGAATTAAGGGGCCAGGACCAACCCCTGAAAAACAACCCCACACCATAATCCCCCCTCCACCTAACTTTACACTTGGCACAATGCAGTCAGGCAAGTCCCATTCTCCTGGCAACCGTCAAACTCAGACTCGTCCATCGGATGATCTATCTATCTATCTATCTATCTATCTATCTATCTATCTATCTATCTATCTATCTATCTATCTATCTATCTATCTATCTATACAATGAAGAACGAGAGAGGACCAGGCCTGGATTTTATGTTGTGCTTTGTTTCTGTTTTATTATAATATGTGGCAGCAGTCGTCCGTGAGGGGCTGCTGCCTTCACTTTCGTTTTGAATTTGTGTTATTTATTAAAAGTCTTTGACCGTTCGCCTGTTCCCGCCTACTTCTTCCCAAAATAACGAACTGTGTTACTCTATCTATCTATCTATCTATCTATCTATCTATCTATCTATCTATCTATCTATCTATCTATCTATCTATCTATCTATCTATCTATCTATCTATCTATCTATCTATCTATCTATCTATCTATCTATCATTATTTAAAGCTGTTCTGGGATATAGCGTATGGAGTTGGAATCAAGTGAACCCTCTCACATCTTTGTAAACGTGGATGAGGCTGGCTTCAACCTGACCAAATGCAGAAGGCAGGGTCGGAATATCATCGGTCACAGAGCTACTGTGGATTTGCAAGGCCAACGGGGAGGAAATATCACCATGTGTGCTGCTATTTCGGTCCTAACCCATATCCCCCTTATAGGGCCATACAACACCCAGCATCTACTCAACTTTTTAGAGACTATCTACAGGGCTCTCATCCCTGATGATGAGAGGGGTCTGTTTAGAGAGGATTTGCCAAAGTATGTGGTCATTTGTGATAAAGTGAGTTTCCATCGATCAGGCAATGATTTTTGACCCACCCGAGGATGCTCATAGAATTCCTCCCACCTTATTCCCCATTCCTTAACCCAATTGAGGAGTTCTTTTCAGCATGGAGGTGGAAGGTGTACGAATGTCAGCCACACACACATGACCCTGCTGGCTGCAATGGATGCAGAATGTGAGGACATCACAGTGAACACAGTCATGATCAGAAAACCATGATTTGAGCTTTGTGACATGGTGTGTTACACTTCTGGAAGCAGCCATCCAAAGATGGGAAAACTGTGGTCATAAAAGGATTGACATGGTCAGCAACAGGCTGTGGCGTTTAAATGAAGCTCAATTGGTACAAAGGGGCCCAAAGTGTGGCAAGAAAATATTCAACACACCATTACACCACCAGTAACCTGAACTGCTGAGACAAGGCTGGATGGATCCATGCCTTTATGTGGTTTATGCCAAATTCTGACCCTACCACCTGACCGGAGTGTCACCGGTGTGTCTTCTGCTTCAAGGTTGGACGTGTTGTGTTCAGAGATGGGTTCAGACCTCGGTTGTAACGACTGGTTATTTGAGTTACTGTTATCTTTCTATCAGCTGAACCAGTCTGGTCATTCTCTTCTGACCTCTAGCATCAACAAGACATTTTCACCGACAGAACTGCTGCTACCTGGATATGCTTGTGGATGAAAATCCCAGTAGATCAGCAGTTTCTGAAATACTCCAGCAACGAGGCCATGTTCAAAGTAATTTAAATCAGTTTGAACTTCAGCAGATCGTCTTGACCATGTTTAAATGCCTACATGCATTGTGTGTGTGTGTGTGTGTGTGTGTGTGTGTGTGTGTGTGTGTGTGTGTGAGGCATAATGCTTGTTCATAAAATGTTATATGAAATAATTATGGATTAATGAACCATATTATTCAGTTTATAAATTAACATTAAAAAACAAAAAAAAAACATTGCTATGTCCTTTGTAAGTTAAACTAGTGAATAGAACGCTGTACTTTATTATATGTGTTAGCGATTCATTTTATAGTTGATGAATTATCAGGATATGGAGCAAAATACAATCCTAGCAAGACTTTTAAAGAAATGTTTTTGATAGCAATACCTCTTTTTACCACTAGAGGGAGTCAGATTTCTGCAAAGACACCAATAATGAATTAGTTCTAGTTAGCTACTACTACTGCAACTACCATGTAACAGTAATAAATAACAGGAGGTATTAGATGCGCAAATAAAACAACAAACTGTCAGGTCTGCAGCACAGGTTGTCTTCATTTGTTATGACTTTAGGCTGTTATTAAAATGAATAGGCTATGCATTCCATTCACCTTCAAAAGTATATGGGTATATTTTTAAAAACAGAATAGAAAATAGACCTGTGCTAAAGAATCAGATCAACAATAAAAGTCCACAAATGACTTTCATTCAGAAAGACACTTGCAGGGGCAGAAGACATTTCAGTATTTCAATATCATGCCCGTTTGTGTCACAAATAAATATTTTATCACATAACATTATATAGTATAGAAATAATATGTACAGTAAGTTCCAAAGGTCTGAGTCCACATTGTGAAAAGCATTTTTTTTATTCTGTAAAATATTGGATTTTGAAAAAAGTAAATAAAAGAAAATGTATTATGTAAAATAAAAAGGATTTACTAAGCTTTTGCAAAGTCAATAATTAAATGTAAGCAAATTTGTGACTGCGTTAGTTTCATGATTTGAGTTGCAAGAGAAAGAAAGTCAAGCACCAGGTTCGAGCTTGAGTGGCTACTAGTGCCATTACATATAAGGACTGAATTTTAAAATTATGCTGTTTATTTTTTTATATTATGAATCAAAGTCAATACCATGCATTTCCATTAGTGATCTAAGAATTTTTGATTCGGCTGATAATCACAATCAATGCCTTTAACATGCAGCCAAAGTCATAGTCTATCTTAATACATTTCTGTATGTTGGCATTTTTATAAGTGAATTTGTAGCTATTGGATACAGACCACAAGAGGACAAATCTAAACTGAACGCTTTCAAAGAATTTTAGTTTCTTTTCAAACGCATCTATAAAGCAATTCACCTTTTATTCAGCACATTTTGTGGTCTCTGTCATTCAGTTTAAAAGAGTTTGAATCCACCAATAGGCTTTGAGGCTGCAGATATTGGGATGTAAATGAGCACACAGCGCGTGCTGGGGCAGTGAAAGCGTCCGATTGTTTATTGAGCTCGCGGAGCCACGCGCCCGGCTCTCTGAGCGTCACCCGGCTGGGGCGGAGTCTCGCGCAAGAAGCGTGCGTCTTCAAAGGGGGTGGGGTGTCGGACGCGTGTTGAAAAAGCAGAGGGCTGCCAAAGTTTGTATCAGATACGAGGGACAGCGAGACTAGGACCACAATATTCCCAAACGACCACGCGAAAGGCACGAGAGTCGTGCGTCGCCAATTTGTGTGTGTGTGTGTGTATGTGTGTGACAGTGATAGTGGATTTCTTGTTACACTAGACTTACCAAAAGAGATGAATACTGCAACGCAACTGGCGCAAAGTGCATGCAACGCGTCCATCACCCTGCAAGAGTGCGCGCTCCCGAGTCAAAACAAGTTGAAGGTGCTGAAAAGACAGCGCTCGAGCTCACCGGAACTCCTGCGCTGCAAGCGGAGACTCACGTTCAACGGGCTGGGATACACCATCCCGCAGCAGCAGCCCGTCGCAGTGGCGCGACGCAACGAACGCGAGAGGAACCGCGTCAAACAGGTCAACATGGGATTCCAGACGTTGCGTCAACACGTCCCTAACGGCGCGGCCAATAAGAAGATGAGTAAAGTGGAAACGCTACGCTCGGCGGTGGAGTACATCCGCGCGTTGCAGCAGCTGCTAGACGAGCACGACGCGATCTCTGCCGCTTTCCAGTGCGGCGTTCCTTCGCCAACTCTCTCGAACTCGTACTCCGCAGATCCAGAGTCGCCGCACTCGTCCTATTCGTCCGATGAAGGGAGTTACGAGCACCTCAGCTCGGAGGACCAAGAGCTGCTGGACTTCACCACTTGGTTTGATCGCTACTGATGAGATTTTAATATCATGCACCCAAACTTTCCACGGGAACTTCTCGTGACTGCTGGAAAACCCAGTTCGGCCTATGTAGGCTATTTTGGAACATGACTGCTAGTTTCTTGCTGGTCCGTTGGCCACTTTAAGCTATGATGGTGGTTTGTTGCTGGTCCGAGATGATCTTAGACCAGATTGAAGCCAACCACTGTGTTTCAAAATAGCCTAAACTTCACAGATTTCTGGCTCAGCAGGCAGTGCCGTGGCTTAGTGGTTAAGCTGGAAAAGGCTGTAGGTTCAAACCCCAGTGGGGTCCATGAGCTTCTACAATACAATACAAAAAGACTGTTGAATGAACACATTTCATAAGTGCAATTGGGGGCATGATATGCCAAGGCATATGTTCTTTATTGTCCTGTTATGTTATTTTGATAAAACAAACTCCCCTAATCAATTCCAAGAATGTCAAGTTAATGGGAAGATTGATTATTCCCAGGCAGCAACATAGAGTCCACATCTGTGCTGTGTGTAATCCATGTGTACCGGATGTGGGCCGGATCTGGGCCAAAACTATGTTGCCGTTTGGGTTACCTACAACCAACTATCAGGTCTGCTTAAGGACCTACGTTGAAATTTGTACAATTAACTTTTTTTGTATTGTTAAAGATGAAGATATATTTTTGTGAGCCTCTTTGTGACAATGAACACTGTTAGTTTGTTGTAATAATAACCATTCCGTTATAGGTCAAAGTTGTTTTTAACACTGGAGAAGATTTGATCTGTCGATCTGTATTTATCAAAATTTTATTGTTTAGATGTAGTTCTTCCTGTGAAACCATACATGGCAGATTTTTTTTCAATGCACTTGTCCATTTTTTTTTTGTAGTGTACATAAGTGATTTAACAAATATATTTTGTGGAAATGTTTTTATAAATAAATCTGCTCTATTTATACATACGTCAGTGTTTCTAGTTGATTTCCAGCTTGGGAAGACAGTATGTTAGACAGGTGATAAAACATCCCTGCGGATGTGGAAGAATCCGTCTCTTTACAAAGACATTATATGGGCTTTTCCACCCTTTCTAAGGACAACGCTTTCTTGTCTGAAGGCGATCAGTCTAAATAAAGCCATTTTTACTGTCAGTTTTTCAGCCCTGTCAAACCAACTCAAAGAAGTCGTTTTGCCTTTGTGCCTCCTCATTTATGTATTTATATAAATATATAATGACACTGCTTATTGTTAATAATTTAAATAATGACTTGGATTTCACCTACAGGCTGATACATTTCAAATGGGAACAATAAAAGCACAAAGACCCCATTTAATGATCCCTCAGTAAGAGTTTTAATAAGTGCACCTCATGCATAAAAACTTAGATTAGTTAGTAACACTTTATTTTACAGTGTCCCTGTTACATTTTACATGTAGCCTACTTATCATAGTAATAACAGTAAATTATGCGTTACATGCAACTAACCCTTAAATCAAATCCTAAACCTACCCTATCCCCATAAGTACATGTAGTTGTTTAATATTACTCAGTACTTAAATATATAATTACACTGTAACAATGACAGCTTAAAATAAAGTGTAACCGATTAGTTTTAGTGGTCTATGGTTCTGAAAGGCAAGATAAAGATCTATTTGAGCAATTAAGGTCCTTCAAAAACGCCCCCCCCCCCCCCCCCCCATTCACCTCAAAGGGAGCACTGATGCCCCTGGCCACCACAGAGTTGCTCTAAGCAGGTGTGAGGCACGTGCCTGTGTTTGGTGGGACACATCTGCTCCACCCCATTGGCTGGCTGATGAACCCTCTCGGCTGGAGTTGTATAAAAATAAGGGAGTGATTTATGACAGCAATTATTCATCTCTTAATGGATTCTTCTATATCTTTTAGGGCACCAAAAGAAAAAATATACTCAGCATAAATCACCTACTGGTGGGCTATTGTTTTATTTTGAAATATAGTTAATCTTTGCTGACCTTTATGGGGTCCAAAATGACACGCACTGTGTTTCGTCTTTATACCGGCTTTAGTTTATAAGAGAATTAACTCTTGAAGTGTGATATTCAATGCAAGTGACTGCTATATTCAACTGCACCCCCAGCAATTTTGAAAATGTTCATCAACATGAATTGTCAAAAGAAAATAATTTGATCCAGACTAATAATACAATAAAAAAGAATGCAAAATAATTAAACCTCTCGATAAAACACATATGACAAAAATCTATATTTTTCTACAGATTTAAATCTAAATCTGTAATTTATTCCTGCGATCAAAGCTGAATTTTCAGCATCATTACTCCAGTCTTCAGTGTCACATGATCCTCAGAAATCATTCTAATGATTTTATACTCAAGAAACATTTCTGATTATTATCAATGTTGAAAACAGTTGTGCTGTTTAATTTAATTTTTTTTTAGGTTTCTTTGATGAATAGAAAAAAAACCAGGATTTAATTGAAAAATAAATCTTTTGTAACATTATAAATGTCTTTGCTCTCTTTTGATTTTGAATTAAATGTATCCTTTCTAAATAAAACTATTAATTCCCTTAAAAATTGTACTTTGAATGGAATTGTATATTTAAAATTTTTTTTTTTTAGTTTATCAGCCTATTAAAAGAACACCTGAACCACCTGTGGGCGGAGCCAGACCATAAACTAAACTAACTGTGGATGAGAAGCCAGCCACTGTTGCTTGTAAAGTGATGAAAGTGGACTTTGTCTTGGCATGTAGTGGCTTTCTTCAGAAGGTAATCCCACATGGGTCTATTTTTATGCCCTGTTGAGCAATATTTGATTTCAATTCCTGAAGAGAAAAAAATTCATATGCATTTTTTGAATGTTTGAGAAAAAAAAAAAAAGACTGCCTTTAAAAATCAGATGAAGGTATCTCAGTAGACAGGATATGGCATGATCATTGTATTCAGACGTGCCTTGTTTCCTTTCCACCACCGTATGCTGGCCGTGGAGGCACTGAGTGTCATGATTCTGCCATCAGGTCTGTGAGTTCTAGTAATTTGGCAGGATCATGACAGACCCATGTTCTGTGTGCAAGCACATGGCCTTGTGTTTTGGTCATGTGCTTGTGTTGTCTCGTTACCCCGCCCCCTTGTTATCCTGATTCTGTCATTAGTGTTTCACCCGTGTCACCTGTTATGTTTGATTAGTCTTCCGATTTAATCCCCTTGTGTTTGCTGTCTTGTGTCGGTTCATTGTTATACGTTGATCGTGAGTACCCTCTGTACATCTAGTCATTGTTAGCATCTCTTGAAGTCTTGTTTGTTTTCTTGTTCATTTGTTTCCCAGTTTAGTCTAGTCAGTCAGGTATTCTGTCTTCCATCTGTTTTGCCCTCTCATGGGTTTTGTTTTCCTGTTTTTGTCATTAAACCGTGTCTTATTGTATACTGTCTGCGTTTGGGTTCATCTCCGTGTCTTACCGGGACACTGAGGCTGCATTTTTCAGCTTTCAAATGCAGCCTAAAAAATTTAACCCTGTTACTTGCAACTCTGCTGTCCAATGTGGTCTCAGCCTCATATGTCATTGTGGTGTCTGTCAGGAGCAACAAATCACATTAGAAAACTTCATCCATTTATTCATTCATTTCCGTTCTCACACATGTCAGAACACAACACTTCAAAACAGTAGTCACAATGTAGTTGGAGTTTTGGTTCCTAGCCACTGTCGCCTTTGGCTTTTGGCTTGCTTAGTGAGGTACATTTAATTTTGAACAATAACATTGATCTGCCTGCATTGACACCATTATATGAGAACTGAGCTGGAAGATAGCATCACTGTTTTCTCCAGAGCGGCTATATATATATATATATATGAACTAATTTAATAACTTGTTTACAACAAAATTAAACACAACTGAACTTACTTAAGATGGGCTGTGACGCTATTTTCTTCTAGAAACAAACTTTGTTGCATTACTTGTCTTGCCTATGAATTTTGATACAGAATTTTATTTGATCACTTTGGGTTAGGTACGCCAACCGAAATCCCCACAGCGCTTTATCTGTAGAATGGTAAAGGGATCCTCCATAGGGAGAGGCTAGTAGGCACTTCAGCACTTCATTGTCATCGGGTCCAGGCGAAGGTCCTAGTCAGATCTGGATACTGCCTGGATCCGGCAGCCTGCGGGAAAACCTCGGGATAAACAAAGACACTAAAATTAGCGTAGATGCCATTCTTCTTATGATGTAACGAGTACATCAGGTATTAAGGGAAGTGTTCCCACTTCCGGCTGACCTAATCTATGCAGCCTAACATTGAATTATAGAAGTCGATAATGTATTATGTGAATGCTAGGTCAAAGAGATGTGTCTTTAAACACTTTGAACTAGCCGTAATTTGTTTATTAAGCGTGCAGGGCAACCACCCAGTAGAGCGTTACAATAATCTAGCCTTGATGTCATGAACGTGTGAACTAATTGTTCCACATTTGTCAATGAGAGCATATGGCGTAATTTAGATATATTTTTAAGATGGAAAATGCGGTTCTACGGATACTAGACACGTGACTTTCAAATGAAAGATTGGTATCAAAGAACACACCCAGGTTCCTAACCGATGACGAAGACTTGACAGAGCAGCCATCAAGTGTTAGACATTATTCTAGGTTATTACGTGTGGAAGTTTTTTGTCCAATAAATAGAATCTCTGTTTTTTTCAGAATTTACTAGTCATCCAATTTTTTATATCAGCTATGCATTCCGTTAATTTTGTGAATTGGTAAGTTTCGTCAGGGCGTGAAAAAATATACAGCTGAGTATAATCGGCATAGCAGTGAAAGCTAATTCCATGTTTCCTAATGATATCTCCTAATGGTAGCATGTACAGAGTGAACAGCAGCGGTCCTAGTACTGAGCCTTGTGGTACCCCATACTGAACTTTTGATCGATAAGACATCTCTTCATTTACTGCTAAAAACTGATAACGGTCTGATAAGTATGATTTAAACCATGCTAGTGCAATTCCACTAATGCCAACATAATTTTAGTCTATTTAAAAGAATGTTGTGGTCAATGGTGTCAAATGCAGCACTAAGATCGACTAACGCCAATAGAGATATACAGCCACGATCGGATGATAAGAGCAAATAATTTGTAACTCTAATGAGAGTATTTCTTTTAAGAAAGGAACACAGTTGTGAGCACACTGCTTTTTCTAATATCTTTGACCGAAAAGGCAGATTTGAGATCGGCCTGTAATTGACTAATTCTTTAGGATCAAGTTGCGTTTTTTTAACAAGCGGTTTAACATAGCCAGCTTAAAGGTTTTTTTATCCTAGAGACAAAGACTCATTAATGATATTTATAAGAGGATCTGTGACATCTGGAAGCATCTCTTCAGTAGTTTAGTCGATATAGGGTCTAACATACAAGTTGTCGATTTAGATGAATCAACGAATTTGCTAAATTCTTCCTCTCCTAAAGCAACAAATGAATAAAATTTTTCCTCAGGGAGACAACAATGCACTCCCTGATGCGATGCTGTAGTAGACGGTTGCATAGTTATACTTTTCTCCCTGATATTATCGATCTTATAAGTGAAGAAGTTTATAAATTCATTACTGCTGTGTTGCTTGGAAACTTCTGTGCTTGAAGCTTTCTTTTTCGTTAGTTTAGCCACTGTTTCAAATAAATACCTAGGATTATGTTTATTTTCTTCTAATAGGGTTGAAAAATAAGAAGATCTAGCAGCTTTTAAAGCCTCTCTGTAAGCAATCGAGCTCTCCTTCCATGAAATCCGAAATACCTCTAGTTTTATTTTCTTCCAGTTGCGCTCCATTTTTCTGGCTGCTCTCTTAAGGGCCTGAGTGTGCTTATTGTACCACGGCGTTGTACAATTTTTTTTAATCTTCTTTAAGCGCAACGGAACAACTGTCTAAAGTGCTGGAAAAGAGAGAGTTAAAAGTTTCTGTTGCAATATCAAGTTCTTCTAAGCTATCCGGGATGCTGAGATGATAAAACTGATTAGGAAGATTATTGATAAAGCAATCTTTAGTGGCAGAAGTTATAGGTCTAACATATTTATAACACGCAGTCGGCTTTGCAGCCTTGGCTAAATGTAATTTACATGAGACTAGATAATGGTCTGAGATGTCATCGCTCTGCTGCAGAATTTCAACGGCATCAACATCACTTCCATGTGATAATATTAGATCTAGAGTATGATTACGACAATGAGTAGGTCCTGACACATGATGTCTAACTCCAATTGAGTCAATGTCTTTAAAAGCCAATCCCAAGCAACTCCCCACCCTTTGCATTTCAGACGAGGTTCATGTTTATAACAGTAATCTTGGGGTGGACTCATTTAAAGTAATGTAATCGTTCGGTTTTAGCCAGGTTTCTGTCAAACACAGCACATCTAGGTTATAACTATGAGTGATTTTGAAGTAAGGGATTGAATATTCAGCAACCCAAGCTTTATCATTTGCTCATCTGTATTATATCTGTTTTTTTATTTGATGAACATCAATTACATTTTAACCTTAGATGGGTTTGGACGTTTTTTGGGATTTCCAAATTCGGGGAACAGACACAGTCTCTATATGATGATATCTAGGTGAAAGAGGCTCTATGTGATGGGATTTATCTGACCTTGGTGACGTGAGGCCACTAGCAGACAGTCGGTTTAACCAGTCTGTCTGCTTCCTGAGTCCCAGATTGTCATGTTTTAGACTATGAGCCAAGTTACTAGAGAGAAGAGTAGCACCATCCCAGGAGGGATGAATACCATCTCTTTTCAACAGGTCAGGCTTGCCCCAAAAACGTTTCCAATTGTCTATGAATTCTACATTATTATGCGGACACCACTCAGACAACCAGCGATTAAGTGAACATAATCTGCTATCTCATCACTCCTGAGAACAGGAAGGGGGCCAGAGCAAATTACAGTGCCTGACATCGTACTTGCGAGTTCACACACCTCTTTAATATAAATTTTGGGGATCTCCGACTCGAGTCGAACATCATTAGTGCCGACATGAATAATGATCTTAGAGAATTAACGATTAGCATTAGCCAGCACTTTTAAATTTGCTTTGATGTCAGGAGCTCTGGCTCCCGGCAAACGTGACTATGGTGGCTGGTGTCTCTATTTTCACGTTCCGTGTGATCGAATCACCAATTACCAGGGCACAATCAACAGAATTCTCAGTGGGTGTTTCACTGAGTGGGGCAAATCGATTTGTTATGGTAATCGGAACAGAAGAGTGTTTTTTTGATCCACGACTAGAGCGATCTCTCACTGTCACCCATCTGCCCTGCTGCATGGGCTCTACTTCAGCCGGAACTGAATCATGTAAAGAGTTCACTATGCTAGGAGCATCAAAAATAGTATCTAAAGCTCTAGAACTCTTTCTATCCTCAATTAGAGTTTGGATGCGTGTCTCTAGTTCTGAAATCTTCTCCATCAGCCTTGACTGTCCCCTTGCATTTATCACATATAAATCCTATATTGCCAACGGAGAAGGCTATACTAAACGTGACATGAAGAGCAGGTGACAATAACGGGACAAGACATTACTCACAGTGTTTGTTGACTGATTCTTACTCAAAAATAAATTAATAAATAACAGCGTGCTGTTATGGAATGACACAGATAGATGATTCAAGTGATAAGGTGATTTATTGGAAACTGCTGGCAAATGAAGAGAAGGATGAAGATGGTAGAGAAATCCTAAACAGATGCGAAGCAGCAGCGAATATGTGGAGTGGAAGTGGTGAGCACACACGTTGGGTTGATTGGAATAGCGTTGGCAAACACAGACTAACCAGGAAACACTCCGGGAGATGACAGGGGAGATGCAGGAACGCAAGTAAGCGAAAATCCAATAATCTGTAACACAGTATAGAAGTCTATACTCAAACGAGACCAGACAATAATGCAGCTCGAGGTGTGTGCTTAAATACTGGGGTTGATGAATGACTAAATTGGAATCAGGTGTGCGTGATCAGTACTCTGGAGAAGGTGCTCTTTGTGATTGGTTGCTGATTGAACCTGGTACGTCTGTTACACGTGCATGGGTGGCGCGTTAACAGGCTAGTGAGTTACTAGTGTGTTGTGCTAACAATAATGGAAGCTAGCGATGTAAGGTTAATCTGAGATGTTGGGTAAGCTGTTGTAAAAACAACTATAAATTATAGTAAATGATGGTTCAAAACAGAAATAAATACGAAGCTAATACAAGGCTTAGACGGAGCTTACAGCCTCAAAGCAAACAAACTCACAGCAGGCAGCGAGGTAGACAGGAGCAATCGATCGTCAATCTCTCAATGATCTCTCTCTCCTTTGTCTACTGAGATTTCTTGGAAAGATATTTCATCAGCAGAACAATCCAAAGGACATTTAATAACCCATAGAATAGATGTATGTCTATCCCTAATTCCCTTTAAAAATCAAAGATGGCGTTGCCTTAAATAAGGTCTAGGGGAGACCGGGATGAAAGTAACACCTTTTGCTTGAGCATCGGTAACTTAGCATGTGCTATACCTCTAAAAAATTGTATACATTGTAGCCACATTTGTCTGCTATAAGTATAACTCACTTGGACATGTACAACACAATCACAGATTTAGTTATTGTCAAACACATATACTATACTAGGGTGAGTTGTAACACAGTCTTAGGATAGGTGTAACAGTGGGGTATTCGTGACCTAATGGATAGCGAGTCCGACTGGTAACCCAACGGTTGCTGGTTTGATTTCAGTACCGGCGGGAAATGACTGAGGTGCCCTGAGGTTCCCACCACAGCACAATGGCTGCCCACTGCTCCGTGTGTGTTTGTGTGTCACTATGTTCCTAATTAGTGCAGAGGACAAATCCAGAGTATGGGTGGTACTTGGCTGTCTCTTTCACTTTCAATGAGAGGTAATTTGCTGAAATAAGATTCACACAAACTAAATTTATGCAAGAATAGAAGCAAGAATTTATAGAAGAACAAAGAATAATCAGTTTTGAACAAAGTCAACGATATAAAGTAACAGAAAACATTGAATTGTATTTCTTTAAGGACTTTAAATTTGGCATGTGTTTGTGTGAGTGATCACGAGTGTGTACTCAATTCCTGTCACATAACGTAACAGTTCAGTCACTAGCTATCCACCTATTTTATGTCAATTTTGGAATATCACATAAAAAATGCTGGATGGAAATGGCAAGATGCACCATTCATTCTAAAAATGTCCACAAAAAATCGTATGTGTTCAATTGAGGTTGATGATGTTTTTATCTGATGAGAAGAACTTGCACATAAACTATGATGGAAACATATTTACCACATAAATCCCTCAATGCACAACTCAATCCATCCATCTTCTTCCGCTTATCCGGGGCCTGGTCGCAGGGGCAGCAGTCTAAGCAGAGATGCCCAGACTTCCCACTCCCAAGACACTTCCTCCAGCTCTTCCAGGGGGACACCCAGGCCACCAGGCGTTCCCAGGCCAGCCGGGAGACAAAGTCCCTCCAGCTAGGTCTTCCCCGGGGTCTCCTCCCGGTGGGACGCGCCCAAAACACCTTCCCAGGAAGGCATCCAGGAGGCATTCGGAACAGATGGCCGAGCCACCTCAGCTGGCCCCTCTCGATATGGAGGAGCAGCGGCTCTACTCTGAGCTTGAAGACTCAAATTTCATCTTTTAATATGTTTTCATTATTTAATATTATGTATCTGTATAATTATTCTTTATTCATATTCATAATCAGTTGTATTATCTTATGGAGTTTCAAAAGCATGAGTATGAATGCATGAAGAGACCATAAATAGTATGGATCCATGAGAGGATCACATGGATGTCAGACATGTCAAACAGGGGGAAGCTATATTTTGCTAAGAGGCATGTACAATGTAACATGTTTCCACTGATGCAATTGTATCATAAATGTAAACAACAAGGATAGTTCTTAATATTGAAGTGGTTTGTAACATGTTTAAGCATGACGTGTACGTATGACATATGCGTTCCAATTTAAGAAGCTCAGAGCAACATATTTTGTTACCTTACAAGGAAGTTATCTCTCAAGTCTCTCTGTGATGTATAAAAGCTCAATCTTACTGTACCACCTCAGAGAAACAAGGAAATGCATAGACATGGCAAGAATACAACATCTACAACAAATTTCTCTCCTGACACATAAGAATAAAGATTTTCTCCTTGGCAAAATAACTGGTGTACGGTCCCGTGAATAAAATAACGACGGGGAAAAGGCTTAATTCCAAGTCTACAGAGCTCCTACCGAGTGACCGAGCTCCTCACCCTATCTCTAAGGGATCGCCCCGCTACCCTGCAGAGAAAGCTAATTTCGGCCGTCATGTATCCGGGATTTTGTCCTTTCGGTCATTACCCAAAGCTTATGACCATAGGTGAGAGTAGGAACGTAGATTGACCGGTAAATCGAGAGCTTCGCCTTGTGGCTCAGTTCTTTCTTCACCACGACAGACCGGTACATCGACCGCATTACTGCAGAAGCTGCACCAATCCGTCTGTCAATCTCCTGTTCCATCCTTCTCTCACTCCTGAACAAGAACCCAAGATACTTGAACTCCTCCACTTGAGGCAGGAACTATTCACCAACCTGAAGTGGGCAAGCCCCCCTTTTCCGTCTGAGGACCATGGTCTCGGATTTGGAGGCGCTGATTCTCATCCCAGCCGCTTCACACTCGGCTGCAAACCATCCCAATGCATGCTGAAGGACCTGGTCTGAAGGGGCCAGCACGACAACATCATCCATTCTACTATCTGCCGTATTCTCCTCTCAAGTACCCTGGCATAGACTTTCCCGGGGAGGCTGAGAAGTGTGATCCCCCTGTAGTTGGAACACACCCTCTGGTCCCCCTTCTTAAAAAGAGGGACCACCACATCTGTCTGCCATCCCAGAGGTACTGTCCCCGACCGCAACGCGATGCTGCAGACATGTGTCAGCCAAGACAGCCCCACAACATTCAGAGACTTGAGGTACTCAGGGCGGATCTCATCCACCCCCGGTGCCTTGCCACCAAGGAGTTTCTTAACTACCTCTGTGACATCAGTTTGGGTGATGGACGAGTTCACCTCTGAGCCCTCAACCTCTGCTTTCTCAATGGAAGACGTGACGGCGGGATTGAGGAGATCCTCGAAGTATTCCTTCCACCACCCGACAACATCCCCAGTTGAGGTTAACAGCTGCCCACCTCCACTGCAAACAGCGTTGGTGGGGCACTGCTTCCCTCTCCTGAGGCATTGGACTGTTTGCCAGTCCTTCTCCATGGTTCCTCCCAGGCCCGAGTTTTTGCCTCCTCAACCACCCGGGCTGCACTCCGCTTGGCCTGCCGGTACCCATCAGCTGCCTCAGGAGTCCCATAAGCCAGCCAGGCCCGATAGGACTCGTTCTTCAGCTTGACGGCATCGCTTACTTCCGGTGTCCACCACTGGGTTTAGGGATTGCCACCTCAACAGGCACCAGAGACCTTACGGCCACAGCTCCGAGTGGCCGCGTCGACAATGGAGGTGGAGAACATGGTCCACTCAGACTCAATATCTCCAGCCTCCCTCAGGATCCGGTCAAAGCTCTGCCGGAGGTGGGAGTTTAAGATCTCTCTGACAGAAGACTCGGCCAAACATTCCCAGCAGACCCTTTATGCTTGGGTCTGCTGAGCCTGTCCAGCTTCCTCCTCTGCCATCGGATCCAACTCAGCACCAGGTGGTGATCAGTTGACAGCTCCACCCCTCTCTTCACCAGAGTGTCCAAGACATGTGGCCAGAGGTTGGATGAAATGACCACAAAGTCGATCATCGACCTACGGCCTAGGGTGTCCTGATGCCACGTGCACTGATGGACACCCTTATGCTTGAACATGGTGTTCGTTATGGACAAACTGTAACTAGCACAGAAGTCCAGTAACTGAACACCACTCGGGTTCAGATCAGATCGGGTGCCTCCCAATCACGCCCCTCCAGGTGTCACTGTCGTTGCCCACGTGGGTAGTCCCCCAGTAGAACGACGGAGTCCCTAGTCGGAGCACTTACCAGCACCCATCCCAGAGACTCCAAATTAAATTGCCAAATTACAAAAACAAAAATAAAAAATAAAATCTGAATAATGTTGACATTACTAAGATGCAATTGTATGTAGTTTATATTATTTACGTTTTCAGATTTATCCACTCTGGGACCCGGTTTAAAAAAAGGAACCATGTGTCTCCGTGTGTACAGGCTCTAATTCTGCTGTAGTTGGTAGTTTTTTTTATTTTATACATTGTGTCTCTTTTTCTTATTTATTTATTGTTTAAAAAGTCACACAAATCAGTATTATAAACTTTATTTAGATGTGCCCTGAATTAAAATGACTAAAGTAACTGTGCTGAAAATAACCTTTTTAAAATCTCTAAAGGTTTCTAAAGGTGTCTTTTTAAAATAAATAAATAAATAAATACAATTAAATTGACTAAATTATAAGCTTGACTATATTGTTTGACCAATTAATTTTTAAGTGTTACATTTTCACCTTTACATTTAACAGTGTTGTTGTTTAGTATCTGTACTGCAAATCTTCCCTTATGCATGTTAACATCAGGGGCTCACAAGAGCATCCCGCCTTTCGATCTACGGATAAAACTCTTCTGCTTTCTCTAAAAACCTCAGGATGTCTATAAATCCTAACAAAAAAAATCACAAGACTCATGCCTTTAAGGAGGAGGGAGATAAAACTTGCTTTTCACTCAAAAGTAAGAAAGAAGAAAGTTTGAAAATGCAGAGCCTAACACTTTGACAGCACTAAGCTGTCTAAACTTCAGACGAC
Organism: Meda fulgida; assembly: GCA_030578275.1. Classification (NCBI taxonomy): domain Eukaryota; kingdom Metazoa; phylum Chordata; class Actinopteri; order Cypriniformes; family Leuciscidae; genus Meda; species Meda fulgida. The sequence goes on along the minus strand of CM060640.1, from coordinate 8,502,699 downwards.
CTAACCGTGTCTCACAGAATTGAGGACAGGGGGTTTGAAGTCATTTGCATGAACCATTGTACCACACAAGTTTGGCTTCTCTTTTTTTCTGATGAGAGCCTTTTGGCCATTTACTTCCACCCTGGCTGGCTGTTTGGAGCTGTGAATGGCCTTCACTCCAGGCCCACACAAAGAAGCCTTTGTGCCACGGCTGCACCATATTCATCATGTAATGCCTGTTAGACAAATCTGATTGGACGCTCCTGTCACTTTGATGTGTGTTCAGGGGCGAGCGGTTTGGTAGTGGTGAATTTCACTCTCTTGCTCGCTCTCTCTTGACCTTTAGGCCTAATATAGATGGGAGGTTCGGGTGCTCTGCCAGGAGACCCTCATTTTGTGCAAAAGCAATTTCATAACAATTACTTAAGTCGCACAAAAAACGGGTTGAGATGATTGACGTTACTTTACCCTGGCCTGAACAAAACCCAGATTTGAGCAGAATAACAGATGAATGTGCAGAGTGTGGACTCAATTCAAACAATTTTAATCCCCCCCCCCACACACACACTTTATTCACCCCTCAAACCCACTTTTCCCCCCTCTTTGTGGTCTTTCACTCTTTTCAGATTTCTGTCCTTTTTTTGCCCAGCATTCCTGATTTTCAGGGTAATTCCACACAGACTGAGCTGCTAATTAAGTTCATTAAAGCCGGGGGCTGCTAGACTTCTGATAGTGAGCTTATATCTGTCTAATGACTGTTGGAGCTGGAATTGGACCCATGTTGGGTTTGTTGTTCACTAAATAGGCTAAAAGATGAACCAGCTGGTCTGGTTGGTCTGGCTTTCGAGTGGAATCTTTATGGTACTGAATCCAAACTGAGTTTTTAGTTTTTATTATAATATTTAGCTGTATACTTTAGCCACCCTAAATGTCCACCCAGCCCATGCACTAAAAATTCACAATTAACTTCATAGTACACTAATTCGTGACGGCCTCAGTCCCGTTTACGCATAAAACTGTCGGTAGGCTTCGGCTCATCATCCCTGTATTTTAGTCTGTGTTATTCGCTCTTCAATCCCCAGCAGTGCCAGCTTCAAAAGCAGAGGACAATGTGTGTGCATTTATTGATAGATAGTTATGATATATGTGTGTAGTTCTTTGTTATACATGCAGTTTACATAATATGGTGTAGGAACAATTCAAGACGGTTTCCCGTTTTTAAAATTTCCTTCAATCTAAATGTCATGAGACTTTGTGACTTTTCCTACTCTTGCTATACTTCCTATTTCAGTGCAAAAAAATTTGCTAAAATATGTTATAATGTTCATTTGATAATAAATCCAAAAGCAAAACACAATAAAAGAACTGTAAAAGGGAGTGGAAATGGCAAATGAACTAATGAGTGGTCCTCTGTTGTCATCTACTGGTTATAGTGGTAATTTCAATGTCATTTTCATGTTCAGATTGTTTGGTTTCAGTTGACAGAAATCCTCCACTAAAGCATGGCACATTTTCCATGTTATCTCCATGAATGAAATTGAGTAATGTAGATCTTCTTTAAAGTTAATTTTACTGCACAAATGTGGAGTTATTTTTTTTTTAAAGCTGAAGTCGGCAATATTTTTTTGATCATATTCACTGAAACCAACACTATGCTCCGACAGAACAACATAAATCAGCCGGTTATAGAAATAACCCCGCGCTTCTACCTCCACCTGGAACCTGTTATTCTGGTCCAATCAGCGCAGGGCTGTGTGAGATCTGTCAATGACTGTCAATCACAGTTCGTGCACACCACAGATCCCCCCTCGCGCACGTTACAATATCACATGCACACGCCTGAAGCTCACAGGTGTGTTGGATTGTACGAAGCGTGATGGCGGAGAGAAAATGTACTAACAAGCTTCCAATTCCTCGGTTAACAACCAGAGCTAGGAGGTCCAAAACAACCAAGAAAATGAAAATTATGCTTTGATGCTAAAGAGACGGGCGCGTGTAACTCAGCATGTTTGAGTTTCCTAAAGATCCAAAGAGGTTAATTCTCATGTTACACAGCACATTTGAGCTTCCGCAAGAACCAAAGAGGTCCATTCTCATATTATGCAACCCTTTTGAGCTTCCTCAAGAACCAACTAGGTTAATTCTCATGTTACACAGCACATTCGAGCTTCCTCAAGAACCAATGAGGTACGTTCTCGTGTAATGCAGCACATTTGATCTTTTGCAAGAACCAATGAGGTTCATTCTTGTGTTATGCAGCACATCTGAGCTTCAACCTTTGAGCTTCCGCAAGAATCAATTAGGTTCATTCTCGTGTGTTATGCAGCACTGTGGCGAGCAAGACGAGGCCGAGGGTCGTGGGAGAACGGTGAGAGGGCGGTGGAGTGATTGATAATGAGCGACACCTGCGCGACGCACCGGTCTCGTATCTCTCACGGAGGAACGGAAGCATAAAGGAGGAGCGACAACAGTGAAGATCGAGAGAGGAACAGGCCTGATTTTATGTTGTGTTTTGTTTCTGTTTTGTGTGGCCAGCAGTCGTCCGCAGGGGCGTATTTCGTATTTATTTTATTATTAAAAGTCTTGGAATGTTTGCCGGTTCCCGCCTCCTTCTTCCCATAATATCTAACCTCGTTACAAGCACGTTTGAGCTTTCCGCAAGAACCAATGAGTTTCATTCTCATGTTACGCAGCACGGTTGACCTTCCACAAGAGCCAATGAGGTTCATTCTCGTGTGTTACGCAGCACGTTTGATCTTCTGCAAGAACCAATGGGGTTCATTCACGTGTTACACAGCGCGTTTGCGCTTCAGCAAGAACCAATGAGGTTCCTTCTCGTGTTACGCAACACGTTTGAGCATCTGCAAAAACCAATGCGGTTCATTCTCGTGTTTTACCCAGCAAGCTTGATCTTCTGCAAGAATCAGTGAGGTTCATTTGTGTGTGTTACTCAGCGTGTTTGAGCTTCAGCAAGAACCAATGAAGTTCATTCTCATATGCTAAGCAGCAAGTTTGATCTTCTGCAAAAACCAATGAGGTTCATTCGTGTGTGTTACACAACACGTTACAGCTTCAGCAAGAACCAATTCTCGTGTTACGCAGTACGTTTGAGCTTCTGCAAGAACCGGTGAGGTTCATTCTCGTTTTAAGCAGCCCGTTTGAGCTTTTGCAATAACCAATGAGGTTCATTCTCGTGTTACGCAACAAGTTTGAGCTTCTTCAATAACCAATGAGGTTCAATCACGTGTTACGCAGCAAGTTTGAGCTTCTGCAATAACCAATGAGGTTCATTCTCATGTGTTACCCAGCAAGCTTGATCATCTGCAAGAACCAATGAAGTTCATCCGCGTGTGTTACACAAGCACGTTTGAGCTTCTGCAAGAACCAATGAGGTTCATTCGCTTGTGTCACACAGCACGTTTGAGCTTCTGCAAGAACCAATGCGGTTCATTCTCGTGTTACGTAGCATGTTTCAGCTTCCACAAGAAACAATGAGGTTCATTCTCTCGTTAAACCTTATTTATTTATTTATTTTTCTCTCACGCGCCCGAGTTCATAAAAATCCCAGGTGAGTTAGCCTGGTTAAAACCAGACCATTCTCAGTTGTAATGACATGACGTATGCAGAGTGGCGGCCGGCGGAGAAACAAACATCTCAGAGTGTTGTTCTTTGCTTGGTTTTTAACAAAAAGGAAACGTTCAAATCGCTTAAAATAGCTGATTCGAACGAGTGATGTTCGACGGCGGCATCCACCTTTGTAATGTAGGCTACAAAATAATCTGCTTCAAAATCCCAGCGCTGTCGTCATCGTGCAAAGCCCGCCCCAACGTTTCTGATTGGTGCCTCGATTTCGACGGATTAGAAATGGGCTTGAATGAGCTCTTTGCCAGAATAAATTTCAGAGCAAATCTAAATTTGCTGGAAGTTGTCTGGGTTTTCCCAGGCTACAGGTGAGTAAGAATCAGTCAACAAACACGGTGAGTAATGTCTTGTCCTGTTATTGTCACCTGCACTTCATGTCACATATTTAGTATAGCCTTTTCCATTGGCAATATAGGATTTATATGTGATAAATGCAAGTCAGTCAGGGTGATGGAGAAGATTTCAGAACTAGAGACACGCATCCAAACTCTAATTGAGGATAGAAAAAGTGCAAAGATAATAGAGGTTAGATACTATTTTGGATGTGCCTAGCATAGTGAACTCTTTACATGATTCGGTTCCGGCTAAAGTAGAGCCCATGCAGCAGGGCAGATGAGTGACAGTGAGAGATCGCTCTAGTCGCGGATAAAAAAAAACACTCTTCCGTTCCGACTACCATAACAAATCGATTTGCCCCACTCAGTGAAACACCCACTGAGAATTCTGTTGATTGTGCCCTGGTAATTGGTGATTCGATCACACGGAAAGTGAAAATAGAGACACCAGCCACCATAGTCACATGTTTGCCGGGAGCCAGAGCTCCTGACATCGAAGCAAATTTAAAAGTGCTGGCTAATGCTAATCGTTAATTCTCTAAGATCATTATTCATGTCGGCACTACTGATGTTCAACTCCGCCAGTCGGAGATAACCAAAATTTATATTAAAGAGGTGTGTGAACTCGCAAGTAGGATGTCAGGCACTGTAATTTGCTCTGGCCCCCTTCCTGTTCGCAGGAGTGATGAGATAGTTAGCAGATTGGCCTCACTCAATGGTTGGTTGTCTAAGTGGTGTCCATTGAATAATTCATAGACAATTGGAAAAGTTTTTAGGGCAAGCCTGACCTGTTGAAAAGAGATGGTGTTCATCCCTCCTGGGATGGTGCTGCTCTTCTCTCTAGTAATATGGCACATAGTCTTAGAGCTAAAACATGACAATCTGGGGCTCAGGAAGCAGACAGACTGGCTAAACGGACCGTCTGCTAGCGGTCTCGCGTCACCAAGGTCAGATAAATCACATCACATAGAGCCTCTTTCACCTAGATATCATCATATAGAAACTGTGTCTGTTCCCTGAATTTGGAAATCCAAAAAACGTCAGGTAAAAAATTTAATTGATGTTCAACAAATAAAAAACAGATATAATACAGATGAGCAAATGATAAAGCTTGGGTTGCTGAATATTCGACCCCTTACTTCAAAATTGCTCATAGTTAATGATATGATTTCAGATTATAATCTAGATGTGCTGTGTTTGACAGAAACCTGGCTAAAACCAAACGATTACATTACTTTAAATGAGTCAACCTCACAAGATTACTGTTATAAACATGAACCTCGTCTAAAACGCAAAGGGGGAGGTGTTGCTGTAATTTATAGTAATATTTTCAAAACCACTAAGAAATCTATTTTTAAATATACTTCTTTTGAAGTGTTGGTGCTAAATGTAAAAATATATACTGTAAACGATAAATCACGTTTGAGATTTCTGCTGGCTACTGTATACAGGCCACCAGGGCACCATAAAGATTTTATCAAAGAATTTGCGGACTTTCTATCAGAATTAGTATTGGCTAACGATAAAGTACTAATTGTTGGTGATTTTAATATACATGTAGATAATGAAAAAGATGCATTGGGATTGGCACTTAAAGACATTGTAAACTCAATTGGAGTTAGACAACACGTGTCAGGACCCACTCATTGTCGTAATCATACTCTAGATCTAATATTATCACATGGAATAGATGTTGATGCCGTTGAAATTCTGCAGCAGAGCGATGACATCTCAGACCATTATCTAGTCTCATGTAAATTACATTTAGCCAAGGCTGCAAAGCCGACTCTGTGTTATAAATATGTTAGACCTATAACTTCTGCCACTAAAGATTGCTTTATCAACAATCTTCCTAATCGGTTTCATCATCTCAGCATCCCGGATAGCTTAGAAGAACTTGATATTGCAACAGAAACTTTTAACTCTCTCTTTTCCAGCACTTTAGACGCAGTTGCTCCGTTGCGCTTAAAGAAGATTAAAGAAAATAGTCCAACGCCGTGGTACAACGAGCACATTCAGGCCCTTAAGAGAGCAGCCAGAAAAATAGAGCGCAACTGGAAGAAAACAAAACTAGAGGTATTTCGGATTTCATGGAAAGAGAGCTCGATTGCTTACAGAGAGGCTTTAAAAGCTGCTCGATCTTCTTATTTTTCAACCCTATTAGAAGAAAATAAACATAATAGATACTTATTTTAAACAGTGGCTAAACTAACGAAAAAGAAAGCATCAACCACAGAAGTTTCCGGGCAACACAGTAATGACTTTATGAACTTCTTCACTTATAAGATTGATAATATCAGGGACAAAATTATAACTATCCAACCGTCTACTACAGTATCGCATTAGGGAGTGCATTGTTGTCTCCCTGAGGAAAAATTTTATTCATTTGTTCCTATAGGAGAGGAAGAATTCTGCAAACTCGTTAATTCATCTAAATCGACAACTTGTATGTTAGACCCTATACCGACTAAGCTACTGAAAGAGATGCTTCCAGAGATCATAGATCCTCTTCTTAATACCATTAATTCATCTTTGTCTCTAGGATACGTGCCAAAAACCTTTAAGCTGGCTATGATAAAACCGCTTGTTAAAAAAACGCAACTTGATCCTTCAGAATTAGTCAATTACAGGCCGATCTCAAATCTGCCTTTTCTGTCAAAGATATTAGAAAAAGCAGTATCCTCACAACTGTGTTCCTTTCTTGAAAGAAATGATATCTGCGAGGATTTTCAGTCAGGATTTAGACCGCACCATAGTACTGAGACAGCTCTCATTAGAGTTACAAATGATTTACTTTTATCATCCGATCGTGGTTGTATCTCTCTATTAGTGTTACTTGATCTTAGTGCTGCATTTGACACAATTGACCACAACATTCTTTTAAATAGACTAGAAAACTATGTTGGCATTAGTGGAATTGCACTAGCATGGTTTAAATCATACTTATCAGACCGTTATCAGTTTGTAGCTGTAAATGAAGAGATGTCTTATCGATCACAAGTTCAGTATGGCGTACCACAAGGCTCTGCACTAGGACCGCTGCTGTTCACTCTGTACATGCTACCATTAGGAGATATCATTAGGAAACATGGAATTAGCTTTCACTGTTATGCCGATGATACTCAGCTGTATATTTCTTCAAAACCTAACGAAACTTACCAATTCACAAAATTAATGGAATGCATGGCTGATATAAAAAATTGGATGACTAGTAATTTCCTACTACTAAACTCTGAAAAAACAGAGATTCTAATTATTGGACAAAAAACGTACACTTCCCTTAAATCCTGATGTACTCATTATATCATGAGAAGAATGGCATCTACGCTAATTTTTGTGTCTTGGTTTATCCCGAGGTTTTCCCACAGCCTGCCGGATCCAGGCCATATCCAGATCTGACTAGGACCTTTGCCTGGACCCGATGACAATGCAGTGCTGAAGTAACTAGCCTCTTCCTATGGAGGATCCCTTTACCACTCTACAGATAAAGCGTTGTGGGAAAATTCAGTTTGCGTACTTAACCCGAAGTGATAAAATAAAATAAAATTCTGTATCAAATTTATAGGCAAGACAAGTAGTTTATTTAGGCATGGTTTGTAGGGAATTACAAACCTGCGCACATATATTCAAACGCACATAGCTATAGAATCAATTCTTAATGCGCATGTGAACGCCATCAGCGTTTATCAAAGGTTCGCGTTTAAAGTTTGTTTACAGAGAACGGTGTCGTCTTGGCGGACCCTAATTTAATAACAAATGATAATTTCAATGGAAGTGAATCAATCAAAACTAACTTTAGCTGGAAAATAACATTATTCAAGAACCGCTATAAAGCCAAAACAATGGCTGATAATATATAATAATAAATAAATAAAATAATTGGTATAATTACTTTAAATTATATGTTTATCTCTTTAAAGCTGCTTTGAAACAATCTACATTGTTAAAAGCGCTATATAAATGAAGGTAACTTGACTTGACTCGTGTTGAGCAGCACGTTTGAGCTTTTGCAAGAACCAGTGAGGTTCATTCTCGCGTGTTATGTAGCACGTTTGAGCTTCTGCAAGAACCAAAGAGGTTTATTCTCATGTGCTACGCAGTACGTTTGAGCTTCTGCAAGAACCAATAAGGTTCATTCTCGTGTTACGCGGTACGTTTGAGCTTCTGCAAGAACCAATGAGGTCCATTCTCGTGTTACACAGTATGTTTGAGCTTCTGCAAGAACCAATAAGGTTCATTCTCGTGTTACGGAGCACGTTTGAGCTTTTGCAAGAACCAATGAGGTTTATTCTCCTGTTACGCAGTACATTTGAGCTTCTGCAAGAACCAGTGAGGTTCATTCTCATGTGTAATGTAGCACGTTTGAGCTTCTGCAAGAACCAATAAGGTTCATTCTCGTGTTACGTAGTACGTTTGAGCTTCTGCAAGAACCAATAAGGTTCATTCTCGTGTTACACAGCACGTTTGAGCTTCTGCAAGAACCAATAAGGTTCATTCTCATGTAACGCAGTATGTTTGAGCTTCTGCAAGAACCAATGAGGTTCATTCTCATGTTAGGCAGTAGTTTGAGCTTCTGCAAGAACCAATTAGGTTCATTCTCATGTTACGCAGTACGTTTGAGCTTTTGCAAGAACCAATGAGGTTCATTCGTATGTGTTACACAGCACATTACAGCTTCAGCAAGAACCAATGAGGTTATTCTCGTGTTACACAGCACATTACAGCTTCAGCAAGAACCAATGAGGTTATTCTCGTGTTACGCCACAAATTTGATCTTCTGCAATAACCAATGAAGTTCATCCGCGTGTTACAGCGTGTAGCATGTTTCAGCTTCCACAAGAAACAATAAGGTTCATTCTCATGTTAAGCAGCGTGTTTGCGCTTCTGCAAGAACAATGTGGTTCCTTCTCATGTTACGCAGCGTGTTTGAGCTTCTGCAATAACCAGTGAGGTTCATTCTCGTGTTAAGCAGCGTTTGAGCTTTTGCAAGAAACAATTTAGTTCATTCTCTCATTTCAGCTTGCGCAAGAATCAATGAGGTTTGTTTTTGTGTCACGCAGCACCTTTCAGCTTCTGCAAGAACCTGTGAGGTTCATTCTCATGTATTATGCAGCACTTTACAACTTCCACATATGAAAGGGAATGTACTGTATAGAGCTTCTGTATTTATTTTTATTTTATTTGTTTTGCTACATTTAATAATATGCTGTGTAAATGTCAAAGTATTTCACATCTTGTTTCACTGGAAGACATCTTATTGTTCCTATCCCTGCTGAAGAGCCACATAATAAATCTAAATAAATGTTCTCACATGTCAAAGTATGCCCAAAATAATTCACAAGTGAACCTGCTTATTAGCATGGCTAAAACACTATTCAGTAGTTACATCCATGATCCAACATTACATAAATTTGTCAGTAGGGTGCATCCCTGCATAGCTATAAATATATATTCTCTATTATGTTTATACAGAAACACAAATAAACTACATTCAATGTGTATCGTTTATTTGTATAAAATTAAAACAAACTGTTGCGATGTGAGGTCACACAGTCAGATAAATGTGGTTATATTCTTAAAATACCTTCCTAAAATTCCTTCTTACTTATAGTGCCCCACATTGCTCTTTTCCTTTTTCGATTCTTGGCTTGTTGAATAATGTCCCAGCAAATAGGATTAGTGAGCACCATTTTGTGGGACTCTTTTCATTTCATTAGTTTGTGACCTCTCCAGTTAATTATCTTGATCTGGCCAAAGACTGGGCATACTTTAACCGCCCTGAGTGACACACTGCCCAGAAACACACACACGCACAAACAAATACACACAATAGTTAACGCACCCAGGGTGAATAAATGAAAAGGCCAGAGAATGAGAGAGAGAGATTGAGTGTGGCATTGATCGCTATAAGAACCAGGTTGAATTGATGTGGAATCTTTTTTGGAAGGAAGTGAAATGCCTTAATAAGCCTTTTGTTGAAATATGCAATTGTTGCAGATTGATGGAGTGCTCTTATTGACAAGGCAAAATGGCATTAAGCTTATTTCAGTGGAAAGAAAGAGAAAGGAATTAATGGTACCTCTATTGAAAAGGTAGAAAATAGCATTAAGTCACGTTACCTGAATTCAGGAAGCCCCTTTTGTTCACTTTCACATTTTTTTGGTTAAACTGAATATTTACTAAGATAGCCTGTCTGCACTTTTATGGTCTCCTTAAAATTACGTCTCCTTAAATACGGCCTCCTTTAAATTAGGTTTAATTTTAGAGTTAGCTATAGTTTAAGCTCAATTTGGCTTTAGCTATAACTTTTGTTTTAGCTTTAGTCTGTTTTAAGATTAATTTTACCTTTTTGTTTTAACTCTAGTTTACAGTAAGCTTAGTTTTGTCTTTAGTTTTAACTTTATTTGAGCTTTAATCTGCCTTTTTAGCGTTTATTTTAGTTTTAGTTTGAGCGTTTGCTTTAGTTTAAGCTTAGTTCTGGCTTCAGTTTTAGATATAACTTTAGTTTAGCTTAACTTTAAGCTTTATCCTCAGTTTTGGTTGTTTTAGCTTTTTTTATTTTAGGCTTTATTTTTAAAAAGCTTTTTAGCTTCAGTGTTTAAAATGTAGCTTCCCATCCACAGATAAACAAAGCAACAAAAACAAAACATCAAATGTTTCCAGATATGTTGAGAAACAATCTTTATTTACTGTACATATAGGCGAATGTATAACTTCTAAAACCAAATTACTATTACTAACACCTGATGCTATTATATTTTACTTTTTGACTGACTTAATAGGTTTTGTAATTTGTCAGTCAAGACTGAACGCTGGTCCAGAGCGCCTCACCTGATGGACCTCTCTCAGTCTCTCTCTCTTCTGCACCTGTCTCTTCAATACTTAGCTATACAAATCCCCTCTTATTTGTTCACTCTGTTGGTGTTTGCAGAGACGGCTTCAGCTTGCTGTCTGCTTCATATGCAATATTGAAAACAAATGCAATCAAATCCAGCCAGTTTGCATAGTGCAACCTCTATTGTTTGACCAATAAACAAAGAGGAATGAAAATCCTTTAAAATGTTTTGGGAAGAAATACTAAAAAGGCCTGTTTTTTTTTTTTTTTTTACTTTTTTTTTCTTTTCTGAAAGCCAGAATAGTCTAGTCTGTCTGGCTATGCATGTAAAGAGAGTCCTCCTTTTTGTTCCAACTGTGGCTGTGAGCCAAGGTCTTCAAACATACGCACTCACCACCCTCCACAAACCAACCTCCACCCCTCACACCGTCCAACCCAAACCACCTCGCTGGAAAAGTGCTTCAACACAGGAGACGGTGAAATATTTAAAAAGCAGGTGTTCTGAGTTTTAAAGAACTCGATATGGACATCCTTTCACCCGTGAGTTAAAGTAGCCAGTCAGCACCATTTAACAATGGCACGGGATCTCTCTCGGAGATGGACAGGCAGAATAATGCTGGCCATTCTGATTGATTGGTGCCTCATTTTAGATTTGAAGTGTGGATAAGCCTTCTTTTAGACTACGGTCAGGCCTCATAATTGTTAATCTGTGAAAAGTATTCATTAAATATGACAGCAAGAGATAAGACAGAAGTACACCTATTACTCTAAGCATTGAAGAAATGTAGACTCCGCACTTTACACATTCAAACGTTACAAATAAAGTAATAACTTTATTTGTTTTTTATTTTAAAAAGTTTTATCTAAAAAAAAGTTTTTATTTATTTAACAAATGTTATGAATCATTCATTCATAAATGACAAATATGTTAAAATATTTACTCTCCATATTATGAGAGTCAAGTCACCTTTATTTATAGCACTTTTTACAATACAGATTGTATCAAAGCAGCTTCACAGTGATAACATGAAAATACTACAACCAAATTTGTTTAAAGAAGAAAATTGCATCATCGTCCAACTTAAGGTAATAAAATTATTGAATATTAAATGTCCCCAACTAAGCAAGACAAAAGCCAAGGCGACAGTGGCAAGGAATCAAAACTCCATCAGGAAACAGAATGGAGGAAAAAACCTTGGGAGAATCCAGTCTCAGTCAGGCCAGCGAACAAACAGTGTATAATTATGATCAAGACAGCATTACAGGTCAGAAGTCAGATTGGATCAGAACATTCAGAATATTAATCCAATTCCATCTGGTTGGAAGTCGGAGTCATCAGGCCGGTATGGAGACGGGTTTGTTGAGGATCAGTGCCGATGAGGCCTTCACAGGGCTGATGAGCCTGGCACTTCAAGGATGCGTCATGGAGAGTCACACCACACCTGAACCTTGCTGGACATTTAAGAGACTTATTGACCTTGGTTTATTTTATTTATAATATTATTTTTTATCGTGCAATTTATATGCAAAATTTTGTTTTTACATGCATCTGATACTCATGTGTAGGTTTAGTAGTGGTGCGGGGTACGCATGTATTATACACTTGGCTATTAGTGGTGTGCGTGTGCATTACAAGCAATAAAGTGCGTATCACATAACACAATATATGTTAAGCAGAACGCAGGAGAACAGGTAAGCAGTCCAACATGGTCTGAAAAATAACGGACCATGCTATGAGACGAGGTGTGTGCTTAATGCGCATGTTAAAAAAACGTCTCGGTTACGTATGTAACCCTAGTTCCCTGATAGGGAACGAGGCGCTGCGTCAAACGCTGTGGGAACGCCCCTGCGTTGTGCGTCATGAAGCACGTATGGAATCAGTCCAATAGAGAGATGAAACGTCATAGGCGGGTGACGTCATCGACAAGGAACTATAAAAGCACCCCAAAACACAAGCGCATTAGCTTCTGATAGGCCTGAAGGAGCGCTAACGGGAGTGCCGGGAGTATGGCGGAACGACGCAGCGTCTCGTTCCCTATCAGGGAACTAGGGTTACATACGTAACCAAGACGTTCCCTTTCAAGGGAACTTCGAGCTGCGTCAAACGCTGTGGGAACGCGAATACCCACGTCGCCATAAGACCAAATGACCGCCATGTGAGACTAGCGCACAGAGGACGAGAGCACCTGTGCCCCAGGGGTAGAGCTTAGGTCTAGGTCATAGAACCTAATAAAAGTATGCGGTGAAGACCATCCAGCCGCATCACAAACATCACTCAGGGAAACTCCTGACAATAAAGCTTTAGAAGCAGCTCGAACAGCCAAAGGTGAAGGCTGGCCAGCCGACTCATAAGCAAGTGAGATAGCCTCAACCACCCACTTGCTCATTCTCTGTTTAGACGCAGGACACCCTTTCCTGGGTGGCCCGAAACATACAAATAGTTGTTCCGATTTTCTCCACAGGGCAGCTCTGTGGACATAGGCGTCTAACGCCCTAAAATTGCAAAGTAAATTAAGTTTCTCCTGGTCCGATGACATAAATGGAGGAGGACAGAAAGCCTGCAGGTCTAACAACATTAGTAGGGACCTTGGGAATGTACCCTGGTCTAGGATGCAGAAAAGCCTTAACCATGCCAGGCGAAAATTCCAGGCACGAGGGTGAAACCGACAGAGCCTGTAAATCTCCGATTCTTTTTAAAGAGGAGATAGCAAGTAGAAAGACAGTTTTAAAAGTGAGAAACTTCTCAGGAACTTCTTCGATGGGCTCAAAAGGAGCTAGGGAAAGACCTTCCAATACAACGGCCAGATCCCAGGTCGGCACCCTCGTACGAACTGCTGGCCTCAGCCTCAAAGTACCACGGAGGAAACGAGTTATAAGTGGGTGTCTCCCAAGAGAAACTCCACTAAAAGGGACGTGGTAAGCAGCTAGTGCCGCCACATACACCTTCAGTGTGGAGGGGGATAACCCTGTGGAGAAGCGCTCCAGCAGGAAATCCAGCACTGCACCCACTGGGCAGTTAACTGGGTCCTGCAGGTGTTCTCCACACCAAGAAGTGAAAAGTTTCCACTTCAAGGCATAAAGCTTCCTCGTCGATGGAGCTCTGGAGTGAAGAATGGTCTCAACAACCTCAGTTGAACGTTGGACGCTGCTGCCATCAGACCCAACAGTCTCTGAAACTGCTTCACAGTGAGTAGCTGGCCTAGCCTTACTTGTTTCACGGCTGAGAGAATCGAAGCGATGCGGGTCGGAGAGAGTCGCGCCTGCATCGAGACCGAATCCTAAACGACACCCAGAAAAGTGGTCTTCTGGGAAGGAGATATAATACACTTTTCTTTGCGTTCAGCCTCAACCCCAACTTTCTGATATGAGCAAGGACGACATCTCGATGCCGAGATGCTCGACCGCCATCTGCTCCATCTGAGCTAAAATCAACCAATCGTCGATATAGATGAGAATACGAATGCCCTGAAGCCTCAGAGCCACTAGTGCTGCATCCATGCATTTCGTGAAAGTGCGGGGAGATAAGGCTAGGCCAAATGGAAGAACCCTGTATTGGTTCGCCTCGCCCCCGAAGGCGAACCACAGGAACTTCCTGTGTTGTGGAAGGATGGAAATGTGGAAGTGCGCGTCCTTAAGATCTATCGTGACAAACCAGTCCTCGGATCTGATTTGAGACACGATCTGCTTGATAGTGAGCATCTTGAATTGACCCAATGAGATATTCTTGGAAGGCTTTTCCACTCTGCCAGAAAATCTACTAAGGGTACCAGCCTCTCGAGACTGGCCTGTGGTGTAACTTGAGCAGCAAACACAGCGCCCTGTAACGGCGCACCGGCAGGGAACGACTGGTTTGACTGCTCTGAAACCCTTCTCAGAGGGAGCGAGCGTCCCTCGGGAAAGCGCTCGCTGGAACCGTCTATGCCCCGGCATAAAGGCGGGGTTGGCAGAACGGCCCCCTGAGGGCACCGAGGAAGAATGGGCACCTTAAAGAGAGGTGAACTCCTTTCCGCCTCGGTGGGGACCACCCTCAACATCCTGAACGCCTCGGCGTCAGGACTCCTTCTTAGCCGAAGCCTTCTTAGACGATAACACTGTCCTCAGATCAGGCCTATTGCTAGAAGGCTTCGGCTGAGAGTGCCGCATCTGAGCCCACTGTCCAGCAGGTGGAGCACGAGACGCGACACTCTGCTTCTGCTGCGCTCTATGGGATGAGCTTGTACACGCGCGGGGGTGCTCCCGCCCAGCAGCCCGAGAGACTTGAATTTTTAGCGGGAGAATTTTTTTTAAAGCTGCAGCTTGTTTTTTCTCTTCCTGGAATTTGCCCATAACAGAATTAACAGCTTCGCCAAATAACCCCGAAGGAGAGAGAGGAGCATCTAAAAGAAAAGTTTTTTCTTTCTCTTTCATATTAGTTTGATTTAACCAAAGATGTCTTTCTGCGGCCACCAGAGCTGGCACGAAAGGATAAATCAGCAGCCTGACGCAGTTCTCGAACTACGTCAGCACTGACTTCCTCACTCTCACTCACGTCCTTTAGCAGGTCAGCCTGGTATGCCTGCAAGATTGACATTGTATGCAGGCATGACGCAGCCTGACCTGCAGCCGAATACGCTTTACCCACCAAAGCAGATGTATTTCTGAGGGGCTTGGTGGGTAATACCGGTGTCTTAAAAGATGACGCTGCCTCAGGAGAGAGATGGCTCGCGAGCGTCTCCTCCACGCGAGGCAAAGCGCCATAACCATAAAATTTAGCCCCCGTTATATTTGAATATGTAGATGTCTGGGGACTAAATATTCTATATGAAACCGGTTTCCTCCACGATCTCGACACCTCAGTGTGGAGATCGTTAAAGAACAGCAGACACCGGCGTGGAGGCTGAACACGTGACGGCAAAAATCTTTCATCTAATTTAGATCTAGAAACAGACTCCTGTCTAGTCACTGGCCACTCAATACTGAGTTTATCAACAGCCCTAGTCAATACCTCCATTAATTCATCACTTTCGGGAGTGTGGGGTGACGAATCCTCCACCTCTCCCTCAACACTGACAACATCCAGCTCCTCAGAACTGGACAGCTGCAGTGTTGGTTCCTCAACCCGAGCGGAAGAAACCGCAGCGCGTGCTTCCGAACTCGGGACTGAGGCACTGGATCTCACAGGTGAAGGGAGAGATAAGGCAGCGCCCGTCTCAACCCCCGCTGAGAGATCCATCTGCGATCCCCACGATAAGCGCCGCCGCTCTGCCTCAACAGAAGCGAGACCCGAACCGTGGGGAGCGCGCACCGAACCGCTCTCCTCAAAGAGCGCTCGCGGGAGCGGAGCATCCTTAACGGCAGACGCTCGCAATGCTCACAGTCAGCTCCCTCGAGAGCTGACTGGGCATGCTGCACTCCCAAACAAACAATAAAAAGAACGTGTGTATCCCCACCCGTTAAATAGCGCGGGCAGGGAGTAACACACTTCTTAAATTGCTGCTCGTTCGCCATTCTCTCAAATATATATATATATATATATATATAAATTGTTTGTGTGGTGCAGAGTATGTAGGACAGACAATATCACACAGGGACAGATTCACATGTAGCACGACTGAAGGCACAGAAGCTAATGCGCTTGTGTTTTGGGGTGCTTTTATAGTTCCTGGTCGATGACGTCACCCGCCTATGACGTTTCATCTCTCTATTGGACTGATTCCATACGTGCTTCATGACGCACAACGCAGGGGCGTTCCCACAGCGTTTGACGCGGCTCGAAGTTCCCTTGAAAGGGAATGCACATTGTTTAACAGATGGGTTCCGGTGTGTGTGCAGGTGGGAGTCAAGAAGGATTATGGAAAAGTGGCTGAGCAGCAGACCAATGATATTGAGACAAATTATAGATTATGCCAAATAACTTATGTTTTAAGAATTCTTTCTTTATTGTTGACAATTGTATCACCCTGATTTTTTTTACTTTTAAGGTGAAAAAAATCCAAATAATTTTTACTTCTAAAAATAATAACATGCTGATCCTAAAATAGGTGTGTTGAAGTCATTAAATGCCTGAATTTAATGTATTTTTAATAAGTTAGAGAATATTAAGAGTCAAAAACATGACCATTATGCCATGGTCCCAGATTTTTCTCTTCATTTATATAACGCTTTTAACATTGTAAATTATTCCAAAGCAGCTTTACGGTGATAATAGGAAATCAAAGTAACAGATTGTTTTGGCTTTATAGCAGCTCTAGAATAAAGTTATTTTCCAGCTAAAGTTAGTTTTAATTGATTCACTTCCGTCACAACGATCATTAGTTATTAACTAAGGGTCGCTAACACGACACCGTTTTAACAGAAAACTCTTAAGTTCTCTCTACACAAACTTTAAAAAATGCAAACCTGTGAGAACACTGATGGCGTGCACATGCGTATTAAGAGTTCATTCTATAGGTATGCGCGTTTGAATTCGTGCGCAGGAATGTAGTCCTTCCCTAAAAAAAAAAAACAACAACCCTCAACAAACTACTTTTCTGGCCTTTATTTTACAGAATTTGTATCAATCAATCAGTTCAATCAGTTATTTCTATATAGTAGTTAATTATAGTTACAGAAGCAGACTCAAGAGATGGATATGGAAGTTAACATGAGTTTATTGACAAAGAGTGGGAACAATGCAGGTAAGTGATATGAATAACGATCATTTGGAGAGCAATGTGCAGGCGATGAGTGGAATGGTTCTTCTTACAGGTAAGACTGATGGTGGATGAGACGGATGACAAGAACGAGGAACACCGATGACAGAGGAGAGATGAGACACTGGAGTGGAAAATGGTTGTTGGAGAATCAGGTTTGGCAATCATAAGATAAGTAGTCCTCTTCATGTGAATGAGACCAGACAACAAATAGTGCATGGTGAGGAGTGTGTCTTTATAGTGGTAGTGATGATGGTGATGATGAGGTGCAGGTGTGTGTGATTAAAATTCAGGTGAGGGAGTGCACTGTGATTGGCTGGTGTGAGAGCCTGGCTAATCTTTCACAATTATAGAAATATGAATTTCTTTACAGAGTAATTTATTATAGAAACAGAATCTTTTTAGCAATTAGCTTAGTGTTGTGGTCAAGTTAAGCTTAACAGTATTGTCAGTATCAGGACAAATATCCCCTATTAATTAAAACGAACCTCTAAACGAACTATTAACCTAATCATCTGAATCAACTAATTCACTCTAAACACCTGCAAAAGATTCCTGAGGCTTTTAAAAACTCCCAGCCTGTTTCATTAGTCAAAACTGCAATCATGGGTAAGACTGCCGACCTGACTGCTGTCCAGAAGGCCATCATTGACACCCTCAAGCAAGAGGGTAAGACACAGGAATAAATTTCTGCCCAAATAGGCTGTTCCCAGAGTAATGTATCAAGGCACCTCAGTGGGAAGTCTGTGGTAAGGAAAAAGCGTGGCAAAAAACGCTGCACAACGAGAAGAGGTGACCAAACCCTGAGGAAGATTGTGGAGAAGGACCGATTCCAGACCTTGGGGGACCTGCGGAAGCAGTGGACTGAGTCTGGAGTAGAAACATCCAGAGCCACCGTGCACAGGTGTGTGCAGGAAATGGGCTACAGGTGCCGCATTCACCAGGTCAAGTCACTTTTGAACCCGAAACAGCGGCAGAAGCGCCTGACCTGGGCTACAGAGAAGCAGCACTGGACTGTTGCTCAGTGGTCCAAGGTACTTTTTTCGGATGAAAGCAAATTCTGCATGTCATTCGGAAATCAAGATGTCAGAGTCTGGAGGAAGACTGGGGAGAAGGAAATGCCAAAATGCCTGAAGTCAGTGTCAAGTACCCACAGTCAGTGATGGTCTGGGGTGCCATGTCAGCTGTTGGTGTTGGTCCACTGTGTTTTATCAAGGGCAGGGTCAATGCAGCTAGCTATCAGGCGATTTGAGCACTTCATGCTTCCACCTGCTGAAAAGCTTTATGGAGATGAAGATTTCATTTTTCAGCACGACCTGGCACCTGCTCACAGTGCCAAAACCACTGGTAAATGATTTACTGACCATGGTATTACTGTGCTCAATTGGCCTGCCAACTCTCCTGACCTGAACCCCATAGAGCATCTGTGGGATATTGTGAAGAGAAAGTTGAGAGACGCAAGACCCAACACTCTGGATGAGCTTAAGGCCGCTATCGAAGCATCCTGGGCCTCCATAACACCTCAGCAGTGCCACAGGCTGATTGCCTCCATAACTGAACAATTATTTGAAGGTTGACTTTTTTTGTATTAAAAACACTTCTTTTATTGGTCGGATGAAATATGCTAATTTTTTTTAGATAGAAATTTTGTGTTTTCATGAGCTGTATGCCAAAATTATCAGTATTAAAATGATTAAAGACCTGAAATATTTCAGTTGGTGTGCAATGACTCTAAAATATATGAAAGTTTAATTTATCATTACATTATGGAAAATGCTGAACTTTTTTTCATTTTTTGAGAAGGACCTGTATAACTTGGCA
Organism: Meda fulgida; assembly: GCA_030578275.1. Classification (NCBI taxonomy): domain Eukaryota; kingdom Metazoa; phylum Chordata; class Actinopteri; order Cypriniformes; family Leuciscidae; genus Meda; species Meda fulgida. The sequence continues at coordinate 8,483,416 of CM060640.1, read as the reverse complement.
TTTGTCTCCCTTGTGTAACCATTCGCCAGGCTGTCTGCCACCAGCCTAAATCTGTGTATTAATTGTAGCCCATATAGTAGTGTATCCATGAGTAAAAAAAATCCCTTGGAGTTTGGAGATGGTTTAATTAGATATTGGTGAGCTTTTGTATTTTAGTTATAGCAATAGATGATTGGATGCTAGTATTACCAGCCATTTAGGGGTGTAACAAATTTTAACTGAGTTTTTTTCTGTTCATCCTGGATAATCATTACTTTTGAAAGTCTCCTGCCTCAGGAGGAATTCCACCCTTTTCATTGTGGTTGGAGGAAGTTGTGTCGGTGTCTATTTAACAACCAACATTACACATGAATTATGTTGCGATTCTAGAAACCCACCCCAAACTCAAGAACATCCTTGCCATTACAAAAAAACAACGTTATTTAAATAACACATTTCAAATACAATTATTAAACAGGTATGATAAAGTCAACATGAAATAATTGATGATAATCAGATCATTCAAAATTTACACTTTATAGAGTGTTTGAACTAAATGGTAAATGGACTGCATTAATATAGCGCTTTCACAGACCCAATGGCCACCAAAGCGCTTTACATTTTTGTCTCACATTCACCCATTCACACACACCGACGGCGGTGTCAGCCATACAAGGCGCCATCCAGCTCGTCGGGAGCAGCTGGAGTTAGGTGTCTTGCTCATGGACACCTCGACACTTGGTCAGGTGGAACCGGGGATTGAACCAACAACCTTCCGGTTTGTAAACAACCTACATGAACCACTGAGCCACTGCCACCCTCATTTTTATTTATTTAGTTATTTATAACTATATTTATAATATCTCTGCGCTGGCTGGTATTACTTGTAAGCGTGGGTGAGTTTGTAAACAATTGTGTATTCCACACAAAATCTCATTTAGGTTTGAGGAATGTTAGGTTTGTCCTTCTATTCTTCGATAGCGTTTAAATGGCACAGCGTGAGAACTGAAGTACGTATCCGAAAACTGCACTCAGTCAAATCCTGTCACAGTAGGAACAGGCGGTTAACTTAAAACAGTTTGTTCTTCATATTAATGTCACTGTGCTGTAATGAAGTTAGTGTGATCAATCAAGCCAGACCTGGAGCTGTTCATTGTTTAAGACTAAGACTGAGCCATTCAAATGAAAGTGGCAGGCTTACTGCATTTTAAAAGAGATTTAGAAATATTGTGTTTTACAAGTTTGCTAAATGGGGTTAAAGGATTTTAACAAATAATAAGAAATAATAATAACATAAGACACTCAGAGGAAGGCCGAAATGCATCTGTTTGCAATGTTTTAGTCATTTGTAATTTTCCAGTGTGGTAGCCATGATGTGAATAAAGGCTTTTTAGATTTTTGGACTGGAAGAAGAATCCACATTCAGGCTCTCACATAATTAGAAAGACAAAAGGCATTTATTTTGAGACAGGGCTACATCTTAAAAAACACCAATGTGTATCGGCCCAAACAAAATATCAGCCCTAATGAAGGCCTGTTTGGGCTGATATGCCCCAAAATAGGATTAACATTTTTTATATTTTGTTCCCCTTCTGGAGCAACAATAGTTTTGCTTGTGAGTACCAGATGCGCCCCTGGTTTAAATATTGGTAACACTTTACTTGAAGGGGTGTGCATAATGACATATTTATGACAATTGATGTTGTCTTGGTAATGCCAAGTTGTCCTGACAAAGTCACTGACAGGTTATGATGTATTGATTTATGTCAAGGTGTCATAACAAAGACATCTCAAGCAAAGTCATATTTGCACTAAAAATATCATAATTGAACGAATGACACTTAATGACAGTTGTCATAAACATGCATTAAAACCTCCTTCATATTCATGAAATGTGTCATGTCATGATTATGATGGTGTCATGTCAGTCTTAAGCACACCCCTTCAAGTAAAGTGTTACCCATGATTCGCAACTTTAATAGTCCCTGCTGTTAAGTGAGTTTGAGTAAACACATGATTAAGTGAAGCAAAACCACACAAATATCGGTGGGATCTGTGCAGAACACGTGCGCTCAGATAACACTGATTATTTACCTCAGGGCCACACTTTGTAAACCTGATTTTCGTTTAGATATATACCCCTCTGAATGTTTGCAGAGTTCGTTTGGAATATGTGTAACAGGTGCTCAGTTTAAGCAGGAACGTACATTTATTTGAGTAGTGACCTCTGGACACATTTACAGCCATCTACAGGTGAGCAGGTGTCTGGCGGAAGGTCTCGTGGAATTCTGTTGAGCTTTGAATGTGAAAGTATCAGCTTGTGTAATACAAGTCATACATGGAATTGTGGTGTCGATGACTGACACTAGGTCATACTTGGGAGCTCCAATCACTAGGGTTGGGAATCTAATTCTGGAATCCAATTTTTAAGTTTATGAGGACCAGACCTGGTGATCTGCCAGGGCCTTCCGCATTAATATATACGTCGGTTTACATGATGGATAGCAGGAAGCGCTCGAAAGTGTGGTTACATTTTGCAATGTCTGAAGACAAAGCTAAGTGTAATTACTGTGATAAACGAATCTGGTGCAAGAAAGATGTCACTACCAATATGGCAGAGTATCTGCGGTTGTATAGAATTAACAGAATGCACAGTGTTTGATGCATTGCGCATCCCTATAGTGCTGAGTGCCATTCATTAGCCGGTGCTAGCATGGCAACGACGCCACTAAATGTTACATGCCCCATTTATAGTCAAAGGGGTGCATCCCTTTTATTTTGAGTCGCCATCATTTAGGTAGGAGTTACATTAGAGGGGAAATAATTATTACAAATATGATTTTGAGACAGCCTAGGAAGATGACCAGGGCGCTCAACCTAAAGTACACACCCTCTTCCAGGGACAGCTTGTCCAGCATCTTAATACCTGCATGGTACAAGGTAGAAAAGGAAAACTTAATAAGGAGCTAACAACTGTAGGGAAAGTTGCACTGACAAGTCCCTCCAATGATCATTTTCTCACAGTAACGGCACACTACATTCTTGAAGGGGAAATGAGACAGAAAGTTTTAACAACAAAAGCAGTATACGAATCACAGACAGAGCCAGGTGTTGCTAAATTTCATTTCACTTATGCTTCTGTCCTAAATTTGCCCCAAAACTCACTTTTTTGTCTTGATAAACCGTTTGGAATTCCCTTTACTTGATGTTGGAACGATTTTTTGAACAGTACCCTGCTATTCAGCAGCTTAGTGTTTGAGAAAGCCACTTAGGAAGACGGGGGCGCATGCGCAAGTGCTGACCCCAGACGCTGGTGTGCTCGTGTGTTTGCTTGCTAGTTTGTTTGCTTTAAACTGTCTAAACAGTCCACGTTCCAAAAAGCAACATGCTTTTCAAGATAATCGTTGTGTTCTGGATTTTAAAATGCGCTATAGACTGTGCATCTGCGTTGGGAGATGGAGTGGATTCGGGAAAACTAAGGAACAACGGACTAATGAGGACAATGTTTTATAGCCGCGAAGATCTGATGATATTCCGAGACAATGTTAGAACCCTACCAATGTTCCTTCATGAACCCTCTGAAATAATCTGTTCCATCCACACAACAAACAGAATGAAGAAAATAAAACGGAGGGGCTCCAGAGGCGGAATCCGAAACAGACTTAAATGTCGCGGCAGTCGGTTTCCTCATCCTACAATAACTTTAACTAATGCTCGTTCGCTTCAAAATAAAATGTCCGAACTCACAGCATTGGTGAAATATAACGGAGACTTTAAAAGAGCTAACCTGATCTGCATCACGGAGACATGGCTGACGGAGGCGATTGACAGCATACACTTGGAAGGATACTCATTAATCCGTCTGGACCGCGACAGTGCCAAGTCAACTAAAACAATTGGAGGAGGACTGTGTATGTTCGTTAGCAACAGGTGGGCGAATAATATTACGGTACGTGAAGCACATTGCTCTGCTCACTATGAACTATGTATATATGTGCCAAAGCTATATATGTGCCAAAGCTACATCCACCTCATGGGACGTTCGGATCGCAACGTTATTCATCTGTTACCAAAAAACAGGCATCTTTTAAAGAGGATCAAGCCTGCCGTTCAGCAGGTTCAAACATGGTCCAGAGACTCATTACGGTTCGGCTCGGCACGGTTCAGCTCGCTTCGCTTTTCCACTGCGTGGTACGACTCGGCGCCGCGGCATGGCTCGGTTCGCTTTAGCTCGGTTGCTTTTCCACTGCAGTTAGTATCGCTTCAACGGGGGTGGGATTATGACTGATCGTTATAGTTTATCCACTCCTCGTCAACCAACTAGAGGAACGTCTGCACTTCTCGTCCACTGACCACAATTCCAAATCTTTTCTGGAAGTTTTTTTTTTCTTCAAGCAAGTCAAGCAAGTAGTTTTAAAACAGGTGCTACAGTGGTGGCTGTTACTGGCTATTTAAATCTAGCAGGTTTGATGTCTCGCAAATACAATGACGCTGGTAGTGACGATTCTGTCTGTCTGACCAATCAGTGATCTGTAGTGTTTTTACGTCACATTTTAGTATCGGTACGGTACGCTTGGAACCTCAACAGAGGTGGTACCATTTAAAGCGAGCCGAAGCGAGCCGTACCGTACCATGCAGTGGAAAAGCGCCACAAGTGAGCCGTACCGAGCCGAGCTGTACCGTACCATGCCGTGGAAATGCGCCAAAGTTTGCTGTACCGAACCGAACCGTACCGTACCATGCAGTGCAAAAGCGCCATAAGAGGCTGTTTTGAGTACACTGAATGGGACTTATTTTTTAACGATGATGACTGTTGTAGTAATCATGAATTTTTGAATGATACAATAACCTGTTATATTAATTTCTGTTTAAATTCATTGGTTCAAACACAGAATATCAGAGTCTATCCAAATAATAAGCCGTGCATTAACAAAGATTTGAAACATTGCCTAAACATGAAGAAAATTGCCTTCTTGCAGAATGATCAGCAGAAAGTAAAAGAATTCAACAAAACAGTAAAACGTAAGATTAAATATGCACAGAATGAATATAAAGAGAATGTTGAAGAGAAATTAAAAACAGGGAATATAAGAGACACATGGAGGGATCTGAATACAATGATGGGTAGACAAAAGAAAAGAATTCAACAACATGAAAACCCTCATTGTTTTGCAAATAATTTTAATATTTTTTATTCACGATTTGATAAGGATTTTAATGATGATTTGTCTGTTAGTAATGAATTAAGGATGACCATGACTCAATCACAGCCTATGATTATACAGGAGAGGGAGGTTGTCGCAGTGCCTTATAAAATTAAACCGCATAAGGCATCTAGCCCAGATGGCTTGAAGGGGAAAGTCTTGAAAGAATGTGCAGCACAGCTTGGTCATGTGTGTACAAGGTTGTTTCAAATCTTCCTGGACAATGGTTTTGTACCATTAGCCTGGAGAATTCCATTGTCATTCCGGTGCCGAAAATACCTAATGCAAAATCTCTCAAAGACTTTCGCCCAAACGCACTCACATCTATTCTGTGTAAATGTATGGAGCGCATAGTATGTAAGGAACTGTTATCCCAAATTGAGACATGCATAGACCCCCTGCAATTTGCCTATCGGGCCAATAGGACGACTGTGGATGCCTTTCTCACTCTTTTAAATAAGGTTCAAAATCATCTAGACAACTCAAATTCCTATGTCCGAATACAATTTATGGATTTCTCATCCGCTTTTACTACTGTCCAACCTTATCTTCTCTTAAAGCGCCTCTATGAGTTAGGTGCCAGTAGTTGGATGATTTTATGGATTAAGGAGTTTTTAAAAGGTCGCCCTCAGCGAGTCTGTGTTAATAATAATGTTATGTCGGATTGCTTGGTTTTAGATACTGGGGTACCGCAGGGATGTGCACTGTCTCCAATACTTTTTTCCGTATACATAAATGAACTGAAGTGCAATGACGATAACCTTACCTTTATAAAATATGCCGATGATATGGCATTGGTCTCATGTCAGAAAGAAATGAACTGCACCTCATATTTTGAGTACATTGACAGTATTATCTGTTGGTTTGAGAGCAGTTCTTTACATCTTAATATTGAAAAGACAAAAGAGTTATGTTTGAGAAATCAATCAAGAGTAGATACCGCATCTGAATATAAATCAGTTGTCATAAAGGAAAAAACTGTAGAGCAGGTCTCGAATTTTAAATATTTGGGTACAATCATAGATGAGAAACTTAATTTTGAAAGTAATGTGGAGTACATTCATAAAAAAGCACGACAACGCCTGGGTCTCCTTAGGAAATTGAGAAGCTTCAATATTAGTCAGCAGACCCTAACTATGTCATATCGATCAATGATTGAGAGTATACTCACATACAATATTGTTTCATGGTACAGCAATCTAACATTAAAACAGAAGAACAAACTCTCACAAAAAATTAATCAAGCTAATAAGACTACTGAACAAAAACAACAGCCACTTCAGAGCTTGTTCGATTATTCTATGGGAAAAATGGCAATTGCGATTTTTAAAGATAACACACACCCTCTTCACTCTGCTTTTGAATTGCTCCCATCTGGACGTAGACTAAATATTCCCTTGGCTAGAAATTCTATAAAATATATTTTCTTCCAATGGCAGTGATTATCTTAAATCGTACAGTGTTTATAGAACGACTGTTAATATTTTTAACATTTTCTTGTCTTTCTTACAGTGTTTAACTATATTATTTTTTGTATTTGTGCTATTGATGTGTTACAGTGTCAAAGAAAAAATTCCGCTCTGTGAAAAAAGACTGGACAATAAAGTTCAATCAATAGAGAGGAAATGGTAAGACAGAAGAGTCTGCGTAATTCTTTCTTTGCCATGAGTGCTACGACTGTAAAGATGAAAACGTCCTTCCTTTCCTTCTTTGTTATGTAACTCTGAAAATGTATTCTTTCTCAAACAGACTTGCTGGTGCTGACTGATGAAGATTTCAATAAGGGAGAGGACTTCATCCAACTGATGAGAATTTTGTACACTTCTACACACTGTTTCTTCAGAAAAGAGCCCTATGTGTGGTCAGAGCTTACCAATTCTTCAAAAGCTTTGGAAGCACTTCACAGTTGTAGAGGATGACACAGTTTTTGTGTCGAGCATTAAGCAGGCTGGGAAAACCTGTCCAAGTGATACCTGGTAAATAAATTGTTTAAAGAAGGAAAGAAAAAAATAATAATATGCTTGCTATCTTCCTTGTTTTTAATAAATATTTGTCTTACAGAGGGATGAGAAGATTTCTTGAGGAGGCCACTGCATTGGACCCACGCTTTAAACACAACGTAGAGGACAGCAGCACTGTCAACAGGTGAAAATTGTGATATTTACCGAAAAAAAAAAAAATGTAGGTAATATCCTTAGTCATTACAAAAAAAGTCTAAATCTTAATTGCACTATCTCTTGCCAAGAGTGGATTGTGGACAAGAAGGAGTTCCAATGCAGTCAAAAAGAGGAGGAAGGAGAGAAGAAAAGAAAGAAAGAATGACAACACAGAAAAAGAGGAGAGTGTCCTCACTCTCCTCTTTTTCTGTGTTGTCATTCTTTCTTTGTTTTCGGACGCAATAGACTAGAGGACGATTGTGTAAATGTATAATAAAAATAGCTAGCATTTATATATATATATATATATATATATTATTGACTCAATTTTTTACAATTATTTATCTATGTATTTTTTTTATTATGTCTTAAGTAATACACCGTGTCTCTGTAGCCACCTCCCTGCTAGAGGACAATAAAATCCCCCCAACTTTTTTCAGCTGACAATGAATTGAAATGTTTGGGACTCGTAATGAAAAGAAATAAACAAGGAGAGAGGACGTCTCGTTCACAACATTATCAACACTTCCTTTACTCTTCTTCTTTTACACTTTTTTAACAGCGGACAATTCTCTGCAATAGTGGTCCACTATTGCAGAACACTTACACAGAACATAACACATTGTCCATTGAGACCAAATTGGATGCAGAGCTAAATATGTAAGTATATACATGCCTTCTACAATGACATCTGATGACTCAGCTGCCTGGTGGTGGAAACAAAAAAAAAAACATATATAATTTCGTGTCAGACCATGCCTCTTCATATTTATGTGTGCAAGCCTCTTCGACTCCAAGTAAAAGGGTTTTGCACATGCAGCTCTTAAAGGCACACTATGCAAGATTTGTATATAACAGTGTGGCGAGGGGGGCGTGGTTCCGCGAAGTCTGTAGCGGGAGAGAAGTCAGCGAGCCGCGCGGTGAGTAAGTGGGTCAAGTGCAGATGACGAACACCTGTGTTTGATTGCAGTAATTGGCGTGGAGACTGCATATAAGCTGCCGGCTGAGAGAGAGAAGTGAGAGAGACCTGGGACTCGCACGAGACACAGAGGAAGCCTGCCGAGTATTGTGTGTGTGAAAGTTATATGTGTATTATATTTTGCTGTGGAATACAGCGGCCGCGCCCGAGCGCACCTTTTTGTTTTCAGTTTATTTTTGTGAATAAAGTGCGAGTCCCAGTTTCGCCGACCCCGTCTTCTTCTTCCACCACCCACCCTGAGCTCACGCATTGTTACACTGGTGCCGAAACCCGGGAAGAAGAAGACTGCCGCCGCCATGCAGACCCCGCCGGGAACGCCATTTGCGGATCTCATCCAGACGCTCGCGGGTCTTCACCGGGAGCAACACCACGCCCTGCTGGCCGTAAAAGAGGAGCAGGATCAGCGGTTCCAGTTGCTGCTCCAAGGCCAGCAAGAAGACCGCGAGCTGTTCCGGAGCTGGCTCGACCGGGAGGTTCGGGCCGTCCCCGCTCCAGCTACGGCCTCGGCCCCGCCCCTGCCTCTCAACAAAATGGGACCCCAGGAAGATCCGGAGGCGTTCCTGGACTTATTTGAGAGGTCGGCCGAGGCCCGGGGATGGCCCCAGTCGGACTGGCACATGCGGCTCATCCCTTTACTTTCGGGGGAGTCCCAGATCGCCGCCGACCAGCTGCCAGTCCAGAACCTCCTGGTCTACGAAGATCTGAGGCACGCCATTCTGCAGCGGGTCTTCTCTCTCTCTCTCTACCCCTTCTCTCCCCAAACCTGTGCCCCTTTCCAGGTCTCGCGGGGGGCTGGTGCCCCGGCCGGCGCCAAGGTGGAGGACAGCGACTCCGGCGGAGCCCGTCCCTGTGTCCCGGGCCCCACCCAGGGGGCCCGCCACGTCCGACCACCCCGTCCCGAGTCCGGCAGCCCTGCACTCTCCACGCCAATTCCTTGACCTGCTTCCTGCCACTGGAGCGGCGGGGCGCTGGCGTTGGCGCTGCAGGGACCCGGGACACTTTATAGATCGGTGTCCGGCGATGGAGGTGGGGACGCTGATCCGGGTTCCCGACGCGCCGCAGGCTGCCCCCGATCAAACTGGCCTGTACCAGATACCAGTGAGTATCAAGGGGGGTACTTATCAGGCTTTGGTGGATTCAGGTTGTAACCAAACCTCTATACATCAAAGTCTGATACAACCGGGGGCATTGGATAACAGCCGCATGGTTAAGGTGCGGTGTGTGCACGGGGTGGTGGTGAGGTATCCGATAATGCTGGTAATTCAATTTAGGGGGCAAAAGCATAGTGTGGAGGTGGCCGTTAACCCGCACCTCCGGCATCCGCTCATTTTGGGGACGAATTGGCCTGCCTTTAAGGAATTGTTGGGGTCGTTATCAGCGGGTGCCTCTTGGGGTAAAAAAAACAAGGGAAAGACAGCGGTCGTTCAGCTGGGGGATGCTGAGCCGGGACCACTGGGTCCTGCTGCAGGGGAACAGAGGGCTCTGGCGAGAACGGTTCTCTCAGAGCGCGATGATTTTCCCCTGGAGCAGACCCAGGACGAGTCTCTAAAAAACGCCTTTAATCAGGTCCGCTCTATCGACGGCCAGCTGCTTCACCCAGACCAACCGCTCTCTTATCCCTATTTTGCTGTATTGAAAGATAGGTTGTATCGGGTGACCCAAGACACCCAGACAAAGGAAGATACAACACAGTTGTTGGTTCCTAAAAGCCGCCGGAAAATGCTTTTTCAGGCGGCTCACTGTAACCCAATGGCCGGGCATTTAGGTCAGGCGGCGACACTAAACCGTCTCATGGCCCGGTTCTTCTGGCCGGGCATTCACGAGAACGTGCGCAGGTGGTGCGCGTCTTGTCGTGAATGTCAGTTGGTGAATCCACCGGCCAATCCAAAAGCACCATTGTGCCCCCTCCCGTTAATGCAGGTCCCCTTCGAGCGAATTGGTATGGACCTCATCGGGCCATTAGAGCGGTCAGCACGAGGGCATCGCTTTGCGTTGGTTCTGGTGGACTACGCAACGCGATACCCGGAAGCAGTCCCGCTTCGTAGCATTTCGGCTAAAAGTGTTGCGAGCGCGCTCTTCTAATTAATCTCCCGGGTGGGAATCCCCAAAGAGATTCTCACTGATCAGGGCACGGCGTTTATGTCACAAACTATTCGCGAACTCTACGAATTGTTGGGCATTAAATCGATTCGCACTAGCGTCTACCACCCACAGACGGACGGTTTAGTGGAACGATTTAATCGCACTTTGAAGTCCATGATTCGTAAGTTCGTTCACGAAGACGCCAAAAATTGGGATAAATGGCTAGAACCCCTCTTGTTTGCTGTACGCGAGGTCCCCCAAGCCTCCACGCGGGTTTTCCCCCTTCGAGCTGCTCTACGGACGGCAGCTCTGTGGGGTGCTTGACGTTCTTAGAGAGACTTGGGAGGACGGACCGTCCGCCGCTAAGAACGAAATTCAGTATGTCCTGGACCTGAGAACAAAGCTCCACACTTTGGGGCGGCAATCAATGGAGAATTTGTTACAGGCCCAGGGCAGACAGAGTCAGCTATACAACAGGGGAACTAGACTCCGCCAATTTGCACCGGGAGATAAAGTACTTATATTACTCCCTACTTCCAGTTCTAAATTACTCGCAAAGTGGCAAGGGCCCTTTGAGGTCACACGGCGAGTTAATGATCTCAACTATGAGGTAGCCCGTACAGACAGGGGTGGAGCACATCAAGTTTATCACCTCAACCTCCTCAAAAAGTGGGTTGAGGCAGAGTCAGTGATGCTGGCGACGGTGGTGAGCGGAGAGGAGGATCTCGGGCCTGAGGCGAGTTCAAAATCGCAATCTCTCGCACTGGCTCTTGGTGGAGATCACCTCTCGCCCTCCCAGCTCACTGACGTGAAAAATGTACAAGCTGATTTTGCGGATGTGTTTTCTCCCCTGCCTGGCCGGACGAACCTCATTCAGCACCACGTTGAGACCGAACCCGGGGTAGTGGTACGCTGCCGCCCGTATCGTTTGCCTGAACATAAGAAAAAGGTGGTTCAGAGTGAATTAGAGGCTATGTTGGAAATGGGGGTAATAGAGGAGTCAAGCAGTGACTGGGCGAGCCCGATAGACTTAGTTCCTAAAACTGACGGCTCGGTCCGTTTCTGTGTTGACTATAGGAAGGTGAACGAGGTGTCTAAGTTTGATGCTTATCCAATGCCGAGGGTTGACGAATTGCTTGATCGGCTGGGTACTGCTCGTTTTTATTCGACATTGGACTTAACGAAGGGTTATTGGCAGATCCCCTTGTCTCCAATGTCCAAAGAAAAAACAGCTTTCACAACGCCGTTTGGATTACACCAATTTGTTACTCTTCCTTTCGGGTTGTTCGGGGCTCCAGCGACCTTCCAGCGTCTGATGGACAAGATTCTCCGGCCGCATGCTGCATATGCCGCTGCCTACTTGGATGATATCATCATCTATAGTACCGATTGGCAGCGTCATATGCAGCATTTGCGGGCTGTCCTGAAGACGCTGAGAAGGGCGGGGCTCACGGCCAACCCGAAGAAGTATGCAATTGGGCGTGTGGAAGTGAGGTATCTGGGTTTCCACTTGGGTCACGGACAGGTGCGTCCCCAAATTGATAAGACGGCAGCAGTTGCGACCTGTCCGAGACCCAAGACCAAGAAGGAGGTTAGACAGTTCCTGGGGCTAGCGGGATATTACAGGAGGTTTGTGCCTAATTATTTGGACCTCGCTAGCCCGCTGACTGATTTAACTAAAAAGGAAGCGCCAGATATGGTCCAGTGGTCGGAGCAGTGTCAGCAGGCCTTTACCCAGATAAAGGCTGCTCTGTGTGGCGGCCCGCTTTTGCATGCTCCTGATTTCTCTCTCCCTTTTATCCTACAGACGGATGCATCGGACAGGGGGCTGGGCGCGGTCCTGTCCCAGGAGGTGGAGGGTGTAGAGCGGCCGGTGCTGTACCTCAGTCGTAAGCTCTCTAAGAGAGAGACGATGTACAGCACCATTGAGAAAGAGTGTTTGGCCATCAGGTGGGCTGTTCTCACCCTCCGCTACTACCTCCTGGGGCGGGAGTTCACCCTCTGTTCGGACCATGCTCCCCTGCAGTGGCTCCACCGCATGAAAGATACCAACGCGCGGATCACCCGTTGGTATCTAGCTTTACAGCCTTTTAAGTTCCAGGTGATCCACAGGCCGGGTGCACAGATGGTTGTGGCTGACTTCCTCTCCAGGAGGGGGGGGGGGGGGGAGGCTGCAGGCCGGACGGCTCCCCGGCCTGAGACGGGCGGTGGGGGTATGTGGCGAGGGGGGCGTGGTTCCGCGAAGTCTGTAGCGGGAGAGAAGTCAGCGAGCCGCGCGGTGAGTAAGTGGGTCAAGTGCAGATGACGAACACCTGTGTTTGATTGCAGTAATTGGCGTGGAGACTGCATATAAGCTGCCGGCTGAGAGAGAGAAGTGAGAGAGACCTGGGACTCGCACGAGACACAGAGGAAGCCTTCCGAGTATTGTGTGTGTGAAAGTTATATGTGTATTTTATTTTGCTGTGGAATACAGCGGCCGCGCCCGAGCGCACCTTTTTGTTTTCAGTTTATTTTTGTGAATAAAGTGCGAGTCCCAATTTCGCCGACCCCGTCTTCTTCTTCCACCACCAACCCTGAGCTCACGCATTGTTACAAACAGCTTCAAAGTAATTTCGATGGTAAACAAACTCGTTGTTGGGCGAATCATCCCGATAGCAAAGCAGGGGGGACACCGCTGGTAAAACCAGCAATGCAAGTTAGAGAGGTGGCGCCCCGCCAAATCTCACGAGAATCACGACTTGCTTTACGGCACGAAGTCACATACATCAAAAACATATGAAGGAGCCTCCATGGAAGACAGGAGGCTGGCTGGGGTGTCGTGACTCCTGGGCAGGACCTTGACTGCAGTGGCACATCAACTGCCTTGAGCTGCTGATATATTACTGTCACTGCAGAAACTTTCTGCGGGCCACTCACATCCCAGGTGAATTCAATTGCGATGAGTGAAGCTTCAGGAGGAGTGGAGACTCCATCCCCAGGTGGTCCAGCCGATTTTGGATTCGATTCAGCGAAGTGCAGGTAGATCTGTTCACATCCCAGGAATCCTCCCATTGCCCTCTGTGGTATTCCCTGACCGAGGCCCCCCTCGGCTGGCACACAGCTGGCCCCGGGCATACGCAAATATGTGTTTCCCCCAGTGAATCTGATTGCACAGACGTTGTGCAAAGTCAGAGAGGATGGAGAACAGGTCTTGTTGTGCGCCATACTTGCCTACTCTGCCTGGGTTCTCGGAGCTCATGCTCCTTGCAACAGCACCTCCTTGCCAAAAAGGAGGTCCTTCATCAGGGACGGGGGACAATTTGGTGCCATGCCCAGACCTCTGGAATCTCCACGTCTGGCCCCTGGACGGGACGCAATAGACTTTAGTGGCCTATCACAAGCGGTGATAGACACTATCCCTCAAGCCCCCTTTCCTGGGCCCTAGCAAACGGCGCCTCTCTATCAGACACCTCTAGAGCATCAGGCTGGGCTACACCCAATACCTTTGCGAGATTTTACAATATCCAGGTTATACCAGTTTCATCCTGTGTTCTATTGGGTGCGAACAGGTAAGTAATGGGCAATGGGCGAATTCTACCTCTTGCATATAGCGCCTTTTCCCTCTCTGAGGTGATAACATGCACTTTGTCCACGTGAGTTCTCTGAAATGGTAAACTATGGATGTATCTTACATTTCATCCCCCTGTGGCAGTCAAATTCGCCGATGGAATTTGACACCAGGCCCAGTTCTCGTGATGCATGCCCCTTCGGGTCAGCCTGCGTGCTGGAGCTTAGTGCTTCTTTTTATCCTAGAGAAACACGCGGCACTTCCCCCACACAGCTGCTGTTCGGACGCTCTTGCTTACTGCTCCGCGCTTTGCTCTATCGCTTTTATATTTTTATATTTTATCTCCTTTTATCACCTAATTTTAACTTCAGCAAATCAGCACAATGCTCAAACGCTTGGATTACTACAAAAAAAAGCAGAATTCTTTTATTCGACCAGCCTGCCACTGAAAGCTTACATTCCGGGGAAGAGAAAACACAACTGCCTACATTCATAAGGATAAGAAAATGCCTCCTCTGGAATCTACTTGCTGCTCTAACTGCCACAGACTTCTACAAAGGATTGCAGTTCTTGAAACAAAGTTAATTGCGGGACCACCAAACCAGACGGGACACACAACAGAGCTTCGTCATGGACGCCCTCAGCATACAGCCGGTGAGTCCCATGAATCTCATGCTCCTCGACAGGCTATACTGAGTGTAGAGAAACAAGCCGATCGACTTACAAATCGATGGTACAAACAGGGAGCGAGACCCAAAGGCACTCGAGACATCAGATTGTCACGAGCATCATATATTGCTGCAGTAGCATCCACTACCCCACATACGGCTCTGACAAGGATTGCAAACACTGGTCTTCTACCACCACCTATACATCTTGAGAACAGATTTGAAGTATTAATGAATGAGGAATCCCCAAATTTGATGAATGTGATCGAACACAGACTGAATCAGCCTGTAGCTAACACTGATGCTAACTGGCACTCGAGGTCGAGCAGACAGCGGCACTCAGCTCAGAGCGCAGCCGGACCCAGGACTCTGATAGTGGGCGACTCCATAATCAGAAACATTAGTAGCAAGGATACAACAACATGCTGCCTTCCACACGCAACAACTTCTGATGTAAACAGATAACTTCAGGACATTCTGATGAAACATAAGACTGCAAATAGACTCATCATTCATGTGGGGAAGAATGATATTCATAAAGAGCAGTCGGAACTCCTTAAGAAGGATTTCAATGAACTTTTTGAAACCTTAAAAGACTGAAAGTTCAAACATTCATCAGTGGACCACTCCCAGCAAGAGGAACAAACAGGTTTTCACGGTTGCTTGGGCTTAATACATGGCTGCAAAAAAACTGCAATATAAAAGGAGTGAACTTCATTGACAAATTCAATCTTTTCTTGAGTCAGAGGCAACTGTTTCAACAGGATGGCTACCACCCAAACAAACTTGGTTCAAGAGTGCTAAAGGACAATATCTACTTCTCCCTCCGTCATCCTTCTGCAATGTGTGCCAATCCACTCAACCTGAATGGCACACACACACCTGGATACAGTATGAATGACCACAGGATTTCACTTCAGTACCTGAATGGGCATGCGGTTGACACATCACATAAGCACAATGATAACACCACTCAGCCACAACAACCTCTGCTCACGGACACAATCTCAGCTGAGCCCTGCCCACACAGCTCACCACAGACAGACTGTGACATACTAGCAGTGCTCCAAGATTCAGCACCCAAGGACGACTTTCTGGAAAATAGCGAGGGAAACCAGGACAGCATATTACAGCCTTCAATAACACCAGAGCAACAGCCCCTCTCACCAGACAGTTTCTCCATCTCTCCATCATCTCCACTTCTGTGCTTCTCAGAGAAAATGGAACAACTGTTGTATGCTGGAACTATACTATCCCACTCTTTTGCTGCAAGCCCCCAGATACCAACCAAAAAACGGCAGGCCCCACAACCACCAAAGCCTGCAGGCCCAGCTCGCCCTCCCCCTCCTCCTGTGAGAGCTCTTCGGCCTCTGCCACAGCGCCAGGGCACACACCCTCCTCCATCGGCTCGAGGTGAACCAAAAACAACTGATACCAGCTCTCAGTGATATGTGTCGGGTCCCCGCTATGATAACACATGACTTTCTCAAATGTTTACAGAACAAGCGGGAACCCAGTGTGCCTGTATCTTTATCTTTCTCTATTGCTGTTCGATTACATGATATAAAGTCTAAGGCCTTCAAAAGCCTACTGCAAACCCATCTAATCTGGTGCCTATTACACGCCAAACTAAGATTGCTGTGGGGACAAAAAGTAAGACTGTTAAGTTAGCACTTTTAAACATCCCCTCACTTAAAAATAAATCACTTCTAGTCAACGACTTAATACAACCTGGATTTTATGTTGCTAAATGAAACTTGGCTAGAAGACAGCTGCAGTGCAACAGTCCTCAATGAAACAGCCCCTCCTAACTTTACTTTTATGAGTGTCTGCAGAGCTGTAAGAAGAGGTGGAGGTTTAGCTGCTCTTTTTAAAGCTGGTATATCAATGTAAGCAAATATCATTTGGGAATTACCCGTCTTTCGAATATCTAGGTATTGTGTTAAAAGGTGCTCCACGCATTTTACTTATCATTGTTTACAGGCCTCCAAAATACTCTCCAGCCTTTGCTGAAGACTTTACAGAACTGTTATCAACAATTTCTTCAGAGTTTGACCGTTTTGCTATTGCTGGAGATTTTAACATTCACATAGATAATGCAGAAACCAATATGGCAAAAGAAATCAAAACTGTTTTAAAAACTTTTGATCTGACTCAGCATGTACATGGACCCACCCATAATTGTGGACACACTCTAGATTTACTTATCAGTAAGGGTCTAAACATTTCATCGATTGTTATTAAGGACGTAGCACTGTCTGATCATTTTTGTATTTTCTTTGATATATTGATCTCTCCTGCCATTGAAGCTAGATCTGTGTCTGTCAAGAAGAGATGCTTAAATGAGAACACTAGTGTACTATTTATGAAGTCTATATCTTTAACACCAAGCATATCTGCTGACTCTGTTGATTTTCTCCTTGATTCTTTTAACTCAAAAGTTAAGAGTGTAATTGATGATATTGCTCCTGTGAAAGTCAGGAGAAAGAATGGCAGACAGAAAGCACCTTGGAGAAACTCAACAGCAATGCAAAATATGAAAAGACAATGCAGAAAAGCAGAGCGCATGTGGCGGAAGACAAAACTTGTAGTCCATTATAACATCTACAAAGACAGCATCCATGCTTTCAATAAGGAACTAGGCAAAGCTAGACAGACTTTCTTCTCAAATATTATAAACAGCAATATAAACAACACACGCACTCTTTTTGCTACTGTAGAGAGACTGACAAACCCCCCAAGCCAGATTCCCAGTGAAATGCTCTCAGAGAGCAAGTGCAGTGAGTTTGCTTCTTTCTTCTCTGAGAAAATCAATAATATCAGAAAGGTGATCAGCACATCCTTGAACAGCCTGAGAAAGCAGTCACTATGTCTGATTTCAAAGAAATTGATGGCAAAATTTTGGAAGAAATCGTACAGCACCTTAAAACATCAACCTGCGCCCTTGACGCACTTCCCACATCTTTCTTCAAAGCTTAAAAGCAGATCTCCTAGAAGTGGTAAATGCCTCAATTCTCTCTGGGAGTTTTCCGAACTCCCTGAAAACTGCAGTTGTCAAGCCCCTCCTGAAAAAGAGCAATCTGGATAAGACCATATTAAACAACTATAGACCAATCTCAAATCTTCCTTTCATAGGCAAGATCATTGAAAAAGTTGTCTTCAATAAGCTGAACAAATTCTTAAGCTCAAATGGATACTTTGACTACTTTCAATCTGGTTTCCGACCGCATCACAGCACAGAGACAGCGCTTATAAAGATAATAAACGATATTCGCTTAAATACTGACACAAGCAAATTATCAGTTCTAGTACTACTCGACCTCAGTGCTGCATTTGACACTGTCGATCACAACATACTTCTTGACAGGCTGGAAAACTGGGTCGGGCTTTCTGGGATTGTCCTAAAATGGTTCAGGTCATACTTAGAAGGGAGAGGTTATTATGTGACTATAGGAGAGCATAAGTCTGAGTGGACATCCATGACATGCGGAGTCCCTCAAGGCTCAATTCTTGCGCCACTCCTATTCAACCTGTACATGCTCCCAATGAGACAAAAAATGAGAAAGAACCAAATCTCTTACCACAGCTATGCAGACGACACACAGCTATACTTAGCCCTATCGCCTAACGATTACAGCCCCATTGACTCCCTTTGCCAATGCATTGATGAAGTAAACAATTGGATGTGCCAAAACTTTCTTCAGTTAAACAAAGACAAAACTGAAGTCATTGCGTTTGGAAACAAAGATGAAGTTCTCAAGGTGAACGCTTACCTTCAGTCTAGGGGTCAAACAACTAAAAATCAAGTCAGGAATCTGGGTGTGTCTCTAGAGTCAGACCTTAGTTTCAGTAGTCATGTCAAAGCAATAACTAAATCAGCATACTATCATCTGAAAAATATTGCAAGAATTAGATGCTTTGTCTCCAGTCAAGACTTATAGAAACTTGTGCATGCTTTCATCGCCAGCAGGGTGGATTATTGTCATGGACTCCTCACTGGCCTTCCTAAAAAGACCATCAGACAGTTGCAGCTCATACAGAACGCTGCTGCCAGGATTCTGTGCAGAACCAGAAAATATGAACACATCACACCAGTCCTCAGGTCTTTACACTGGCTGCCAGTTACATATAGAATTGATTTTAAAGTATTATTACTGGTATATGAATCATTCAATGGCCTAGGACCTCAATACATTGCAGATATGCTCACTGAATATAAACCCAACAGAACACTCAGATCACTAGGATCACATCAGCTAGAAATACCAAGGGTTCACTCTAAGCATGGTGAGTGTGCTTTTAGCTACTATGCCAGCCGTAGCTGGAACCAGCTTCCAGAAGAGATCAGATGTGCTCCTACAGTAGTCACATTCAAATCTAGACTCAAAACACATCTGTTTACCTATGCATTTACTGAATGAGCACTGTGCCACTGCTCGTCCGACTGTTTGTACTGTATTTTATTTAATGTTTTAATTATTCAAATTGTATTTGATTATTTCTGTATTTTATCTTTTATTCTAAACTGTTTAAATTTTTCTGATTTCTTTTGTTTTAATTTCTTCTATGTAAAGCACTTTGAATTACCATTGTGTATGAAATGTGCTATATAAATAAACTTGCCTTGCCTTGCCTTGCCTTCTAATGTAGTGATTCCCTGACAGTAATCCCATATGAGGTATCCTCCACGGTACGGTTTCCCTGACGGTCAACCCATGTCTTCCCCTAGGGAGAGCTCTGTCTCTGTCGCCAGTCACTGTGCTTGTAGAAGTTTTTTCATCTTCAGATAGGATCTACCGCAGAGATTTATTTCCATGTGTGGTACTTCCTGGTGGGTAAAACCATGTGATGTATTCTCCACGTTCACCTCCCTTTGAGCAGGATTTGGCCTCTGTAATGTTCCATTTCTGCATGGAAAAAGAAAACACTTCTCCAGCACTTCCTCAAGTCCACACAGCTGTGAAAAAGGAAGAAAAAAGTCAATAGGTCAAAAGACCAGCTGAAGCATCCTATTCCCATGGTAAGTACTGTCCTCTCTGTCCGGTTGATACAAAGGATTACACAGCTTACGTGGGGCTTCGGGTAGGTTACGATGTTGCGATGGGGCTTGCCGACAACTGCAATGCAAAACTTCGTAAGACAGTTCAGCTGTTGTGATGTTTTCCCAACAAATATTTGAGTCTGTAGGTGACTTCATTAATGAATTTGAGAATCTTGTGTAGCACAGATGGGATTTTATTTATATGCATATAGAAATACAGACTGCAAAGGGTTAATATGTTTGGTTTTAAGGTAGTAGAACTTACATGTGCTCATACACCCCAACTTGCTTGCACTAAAATACCTGCTCATCTTTATTTTAGTGGTTTCTGATTGGGTAATTTCCAAAGTTTACTGTTCATGAGGGAGTGGGGCTTAGGAGAGTTTATTTCAATGAACCGATTTGAAAAAACGGTTCACTGATTCATTTACATCCTCCTACGAATTCCTGTATTTTGGTTGGCTTATTAAAATAAACATTTTTGGGATCTTGATTCCTGCTTCCTGCAAGTCTCTGAAGTGTGACAGAGCGTCGGAACCCTTCACTGATACGAAAACCATGGGCATTCTCCTCACTTCTATCTACCCTGTGGATTTGGTTATCTCCCTTGCACAAGATGGCTACCCTTTAGAGGAATATGTGGAAGAATTCCTTTAGCTCGCCCATCTGGTGCCCTGGAACGATGGTGCCCTGAAGTCAATTTTTTGCGCTGGACAGGACAATCATACATTTCGCAAGGTACCTGCAGCTACCACTCCTCCATAGCCCAATTTATTGAGTATATGCCGTGGGGTTCTTCCCTCACTGTTGGCGAGGTGGAGAAGGAGTGGAGGGACATCCCCACTCAGCCACAGTCCACTCCAGTCCTCCTGGCACCAGCGGTCTTCACTGAACCACCATCATCCCTCATGCCAGCCCTAGAGTTTGTTCCAGTGAGTAATGTTCCTGAGCCCATTCCAGTGAGAACAATTCCTGCTCCAAGGATTACAGCATCGACAACTGCAGTGGTCACAATGCTTCCAGTGAGTGATCTTCCCGAGTCCGCTCCCAGTGAGTAATGTTCCTGAGTTAATTCCTGAGAGTTCCATTCCAGAGTCTGTTCCAGTGAGAGAAATTAATTTTCATAAATTTCATATCTCTGTTACTTTGTGGAGAAGAGAAGATGATTATACTTAATTGAACAGAGCTGCTCACACTTTAAACTAAAAACTAAAAAGAGAAAAAGACAAAAGTTTGAAGAAATTATTGTTAGAATTTTTAAAGTTATAATTTATAGACATTTTAAGAAAGAAATCATTTACCTGTTGAGATGTTGACAGCCTGTCTAGTAACTGTAGTTGTATAGCTGAGCTCCAGAAAATCAGTAATGAGGTTGCTTTCACAGTTTTTTTCCCCACAGATTTGAAAAACAAAAAGGCAGGAATACAGAACCCTAAACTCTAACATAAAGAACCATTTCAGCATATAAAGGGTTCTTCAGGATGATACAGTTCTAAATATAACTGTTACTATGTGTAACTAACTTTTAAAGAACCATTTTTTGTGCCTTTCAAATTAAAGCAGTGAGAGGCATTACTAACATCCTATTTTTGATATCAGCAGGATCACCTCAAAGGCCATAGAACAAATATATTTGCACATTCCTGTGTTGATCATGCAGCAATTAGCAAATCCTTCATATGCTAATATTGACTCACTTTCTCTGCAGCAAGTTACTAACAGCAAACACTTTGTTATCCAAACTCTCGACACGTGTGTAAAATGACGAATAGCTAAATTAATTCTAGACCTGCTGATTAAATCAAACAGTGTGTTTGTTTCTTGTCATATTCAATTACCCAGGGTTTAGTTTATTTAGGTTTTCATAATTGAAATCACATTCTTGAACGCTGATGAGCAAAGCAAATTATGCGAATGACTTGACTGCACAGAATGTGGATCATGGCATAGAATTCATTAAGAAGCCATATTGCTTCTCTCTCTCTCTCTCTCTCTCTCTCTCTCTCTCTCTCTCTCTCTCTCTCTCTCTCTCTCTCTCTGTATGTGTGTGTGTACTCTGAAAGGGACCATCTGCTTAGTGTGACACTAATGAAGTGAGGGAAATTGCAGGACAATTGCTCAGTCTCTTTCACTG
Organism: Meda fulgida; assembly: GCA_030578275.1. NCBI lineage: Eukaryota > Metazoa > Chordata > Actinopteri > Cypriniformes > Leuciscidae > Meda > Meda fulgida. The sequence goes on along the minus strand of CM060640.1, from coordinate 8,461,626 downwards.
ACGCAGACAGCTCAGGCATATTTCTCCTGCTCTGCTCAGGATGGCTTCACTCTGTCTCACTGTGGTGGCATGTCTAAAACACATCCAGCCACAGGTGCAATACAATGTACAGCCAGCACACACACAGGCTGTAAGTGCAGCATAGACTTTATTGTTTTATGTAAATTAAGAATTACTTTCAAAATAATATTTACTTCTTAAATTATAAGTTAAATAATTGTGTGTTTATGTATAAGTATGTAATAAAAACTGGAAAATTTGATTTGGTAAAAGGTTTTGGATTTTTTCTTTTATAATTATTATTATGGGATATTTTACTGTAAAGTAATAACATATTCTCCTCTATAAGCCACACGGTTTGCGGTATTATTCCCTGACGGTTCTAAAAGAAAAATCAGGTCACACTGCTGTAACATGTACTGTCAACTGCACATTTGCATTTCTCCTACAGAATTGGTGGGGAGTGAGCAACTGACTCTCCAACGCAAAGTAAACTGAATGCCCAAGATATTAATTCTCAAAAGAGAGGTGGTGAATGACACCTGTGGTGTTACTGTAACAACCTGGCCTGAAGCAAAACAAACAGGTAAAATGTGTATTTAATGTGAATATAATAACATCATATAAGAGTCAAATCAATAGCTTTCTGTGCCAAATCCACAGTGAGCCCCATTTACATGGGGATCTTAACTGCTTTATGTTTAATGTGATACTGTTCACAAAAAGGGGAACAATCACCTTTAACAGTAGTTAAACAGTGTGAGCAGTTTGCATGTCACCCGTTCAGATGAAGACATTTGCAAATTTCATAAAAATGCAAAGTGCTTTTGAGTCAGTTATTTTTATTTTAATAAGTTGTTGAGGGTAAATGTATTTATTTATTTATTTATTTATTTAAAATACTTTTTGTGTATACAATACCGTTCAAATGCTTGTCAGTACGATGTTTTTTAATGAAACTAAGGTATCACTTTATTTTGATGGTCCCTTTTGAACATTCTGGTGACTATAAGTAGCTTTGCAACTACATGTCAACTAACTCTCATTAGAGTATTAGTGTACTGTCTGCTTAATATCTGATAACTCTTTATTGTGATGGTCCTCCAACAGACAGTCTATTGACTAAACTATAGTTATAAGTAACTATGCAACTACATGTCAACTTATTCTAACCCTAACCCTACCAGTCTACTAATACTCTACTAACACTCTAATGAGAGTTAGTAGACATGTAGGTGCAACGTTAGTTATAGTCAACAGAATGTGTTAAAGGGACCATCCAAATGCAGTGAAATCGAAACTAATACTTGGATTCAGCAAGGATGCATTATTTTGATCAAAACATGACCGTAAAGACAGTTGCTACAAAAGATTTTCTTTTGAACTCACTTTCTATTCATCAAAGAATCCTGAAGAAAATATTACTAACAATGATTTATTACATTAATAGTATTAATACTATTGTAATAAATATTTATTTATTTATTTAATTGTTCTTATTTACATATTTTATCAATTTTCCACAAAAATATTAGCAGAGCAATGGTTGTTTAATGTTTACTAAAAGTTAACTTCCTCTTAATCTCCACATCCCATACAAGTATAGGTCAGTCAGGCTACAAGAGACTTGCACTATCAATGCTTAACAATCTCATGCACCAAGATCTTATAGCAGCTGTTGTGTTGTGTCATTTTTTCACCCGTCATGCCTCTATCCTCATGCAGACAGCCACGCTAACCTCCCGAAGAAACCTTGTTTTTATTTTCCCTCTCTGCTTTTAGAGGCACAGAGCTGATTATTAGCTCTCCTCGCTTCCAAAGAGACCTTTTTTTCTCAGAGATTTGAGAAAGCGTCTCTCTCTTATGAGCTGAAGGATAAGGCTACTGTTATGCAAATGATGAGTCCTGCTACTAATAGGGTCTTTATACCAAAGATTTTAATTCCCTTTTTCAGTAAATGGTTGCAAGTAGAAGTTTTCTCTTTTTTTCAATGCCCAAACAGGATAAATACATCAGTCTTTTGCACCGAGGGAGAGACTTCAGGGTGGCGGTGCTTGCGTACTGTAGAGTGCAAATTTGAACCCTTTTTAGTTTGTTTAGGGGACATTTAGGGGGGGCATTGGTGTTGTACGACAAAGACACAATGACCTTATTCATTCAAGGCTGATTTCAACAAGAGAAACAAAATAGAAGCATGTATGTCTTATATGATACAAGAAACATCTTGTTTAGGTATCTTGTCTATTTCAAGTAATATGTGCAGAATGATGTTACGACGATTTTTACAGGATGCTCCAATGCCATTTAACGAATACCATAGTACTACCATGGTACCATGTCCAAAAACTGTGGTAAACCTTGTGAAAGAGAAGTAGACTTTAGCACACGTTAAAGAGCCACTGAAATGCCCTAAAACACGCAGCATTATTTAATGTGTTGACATAATTTCCACTGAAACAGAAAGACAGGGAGGGACATATCGATCAGCTCCTCCCCATTTTAAAATAGCCAGTAGCTTTTGGTTTATATCACAGCTCAGCCAGAGCCTTTGAGCTCGGTAAAGCAGCAGTTTCCAAAATACAGCATTCTGTGCAGAATTCAAATGGATCTGTATACGTTTTCTGGTGTCGACTCGTGCAAATGATCCGCTCTGTGTTATCGTGTCTCGGGACCGGAGCTGCTGCGTTTCGCGTGACACTAACGTAAAACCAGACTACTTCATTCCCCTTACAATAAGAAGTATACTTTAAGTTCATTTTATGAGGTATACTTAAGTGAAGTATATTTTTAAGTATATATGTAGTAAGTATACTAATATCAATGTACTGTAGTAAACTTGTAAGTGTACTATTTCAGTACTGCTTGGGAATAAATTGGCCCACTCTTAGTAAGTATACGTTTAATTGTACTATAAGTGTAACAGTAGTAAACTTTAAGTGCACAACTAGTTCATATGTTCGTAACTATGTTAACTATAGATAACTTGTATTCTACCAGTGGACTAGCCTACACAAAAATTCACATACTCAGAATTAGAAACATCTGTTTGTTTATGAATCAAGATTTTCAAACAATGTAAGTTTATAAGACTGTATGCAAAACTATGTGAAGAAAGTATTAATAGGCTACTCAATCAAAAGATTAAACAACTAAAAGCCAAGAATACTTAATTATACTTTTAGATGTAACTCGATCAAAAGATTGAGTACATGTGTAGTGTTGTACTTCACCTTTAAGAAAAGGGGTTTCCCAGGGTGCCGGTTAAAGCATGTAAGACTAAAAGATAACTGAAAAAGCAATAAGAGATACGTTTTCATTTTGAAAAAAAAAACAACAACAACCCCCCCCCCCCCCCCCCCCCACACACAAAAAAAAAAACCTAAGCATGAAGAAACACTGAGTTAAGTCAAGGCCTGGTTTGTTTTAGGTCCTCCCGTTACAGGCTGTTAACATGTCTATACTATACTAAATTTGTTTTACTTTTTCAGTTATAATTTAAGCTAGCATTATTTAAAGAGAATAAACTTTTGGTTACATTTGTACTTCTCCTCACATGCTTGTGCTTAGGGTAAATCATTTTATTTTAGTTCTATAACAAAGAGAGGGATGTAGTGTTGTACTCCACCTTTAAAGGGATACTCCACCGTTTTTTCATATTAAACTATGTTATTCCCTTAACTAAGACGAGTTGATACATACCTCTCTCATCTCAGTGCGTGCACTAAATCGCTCTGTATTGCGGCGAAACTTTGTTAGCACTTAGCTTAGCCCAGTTCATTAATAGAATCGAAGCAGAGAAGCGACCAAACACCTCCACGTTTTCCCTATTTAAATACAGTTACTTGACCAAGAACGGTGACACAAAATAAAAGTTGCGCTTTTCTAAGCGTGTAAAATGGATAACTATATTGTATGGCGGAATACCATAGCAAGTGCTTGGGAGCACTTCGACTTGGAGCAGTAATATCATCACTCGTGAAAAATCCTCTCCCCAGAAGATCTGCACCACCAATTGCTGTTTGCCCGTGTTCTTTCGTCGGCTCCGGTCTGTTCTGGTTTATATCTTCCTTCCCTCTCACAGTCCATAAGAGCTAGTTCCTCCTCCGTGTACTCGGGTTCAAACAGATATAGCTCTGGGTCTGCTACAAACAAGTCATAATCATCTACAAAGTCCACCATTGCAAATGATCTCTTGCAGTTTGCTAATAGCACAGGTGGTAAAAGTCACATGGGTTCTGTTGACGGAAATGAGAGGGAGCGGGGGGAGAGGATTTTTTACAAGTGATGATATAGTGCTAAGGCACTCGCTATGGTATTCCGCCATACAATATAGTTTTAGTAGTCAATTTTACACGCTTAGAAAAGCGCAACATTTTATTTTGTGTCACCGTTCTTGGTCGGGTTACACTACTCGAGTAACTGTATTTAAATAGGGAAAACGTGGAGGTGTTTGGTTGCTTCTCTGCTTGGATCCTATTGAATGAACTGGGCTAAGCTAAGTGCTAACAAAGTTTTGCCGCAAGACAGAGGATTTAGTGCACGCACTGAGACGAGAGAGGTATGTATCAACTCGTCTTAGTTAAGGCAATAACATGTGAATATGAAACAATATGAAAAAACGGTGGAGTATCCCTTTAAGAAAAGGTATTTCCCAGGTTGCCGTGCTGTCGAGTGCGGTTCAAGCATGCAAGATAAAAGATAACAGAAAAAGCAATAAAGAGAGTTGAAAAACAGTTGTTGGTTTGGAGTACCTACAACATGTAGTCCAAATATACTTAGACCTTTCTGTCAGTAAAAATCAAGCATACTTGTGCAATTTTAAGTGAGAAGTATCCCATTGACTTCAATAGTATTTTTCTCCAACTTTGGAAGTAGTATTTCTAATAGAAAATAGTTTCTGTTTCTTTACACTTAGTGTAAATAGCGTCTATTGCTGCCTATATGCCTAGTACCTTATTATCTTATAAGCACTTGTGAAAAAGAAATAAACTTAAGCAAACTTTTAAAAAAGTAGAAAAAACATAACTTATTTGTGTCCTAATTGTAATATCAAATAACACACTATAGTTTAAATTATAATCACATACTTTATATGTGCTTTAGTTTGTCACGGATTCATGTCCATGAAGAAGATGATGGAATATTTAGTAAGTAAATAATAAAGAAACTTTTTTTTTTTAATTCCAACATGAATAGAATAATCCAAACAATCAAAGGCAACGTAATAGAGTGCAGGCACAAACAACAATTCCAGACAACGAACGGAAGGAAATTAGGAACAGAAATCCACAATGATGATTAACCTAAGGGCCCTATTTTAACGATCTAAGCTAATGGTCTACAGCACACAGTGCAAGTGCACTTTGGGCGTGTCCGAATCCATGTCGGATTCGCTATTTACATGGTGGAATTTGATAGTGGAAAGACTGAAAGCTTCTCCAGAGAGGAAACGGATCTGCTCGTGTATGAGGTTAAAGTGGCCAAGCAGACCATCTACGGGACAAGCCGGATTCCACCATATCTTTATGTACACAATAATTATTTTTAATATTTGACATGTTTGTGTGCTGCTGCTCATCCCTGTGTTTAATAAACAATGTACGCGCGTTGTGGACCCGCCATAGGCACACATTACTAACATGCTCTTTAAATAACACAAAAAAAATTGCACCATTGACTTTAGACCAGGTTTTAGTTGGTCAATGGCACAGTCTATTTCAGTTGCCTCAAAATAGTAACGCGCCAACAATGCGCCTGAACACACCTTGTTCAGACCAGCAGCCCATCGGCCCACACATGGGCACAAATGCATTTGGGATTTAAACAACAGGATGTGAAAATGATAACTCCATCGGGCTGAAACTAGCAAAAAACAGTTGAGTCGCGCTTGGCGCTGCATTGTGCCGGATGTATGATAGGACACAAAGACTAACAGGTGTGATCGTTAAATGAGTGTCCATGGCAACTTATGACTGGCAGGAACAAAGGAAAACAGGTGACTGGAAGTGAAACCAAATGAAACAAAAAAACGCAAAACAGGGCAATGTTAGTCAACACATCAAAATGGTTTATTTAAAGCATAATTTAAACTTATTTAAAGCATGACAAAAGATTATAAAAACAATTAATTAAAAAGTAATTTCAAGTAAAACTTTTAATTTGTACAAAGTGCCGTTTTTAAAAGTGTTAAGAAATAAAGTGTACTCTCTTTAAGTAAACTTACGTGGCCTTTTATTTCATTAATATTAAAATGTCTGCAAGTACCGTTTTTGAAAAATTTACGATTACACTTTATTTTAAAGTGCCTTTGTTACAGTGTAATTAATGCACATTTCTTTGTCATGAGTGCAGTTCCAAAGGACTACATCCTGATAGATAGACAGACAGACAGACAGACAGACAGACAGACAGACACACAGACTGACAGACTGACTGACAGACAGACAGACAGACAGACAGACAGACAGACAGACAGATAGATACTTGCTTTCGCACTCTTATGTAGTTACTTAGTCACTGGAGTCTGGTTGTCGATGTGGCGGGCAGGTTGGCTCATGTCTCATGCAAAGCGTTATGGGGTTTATGGGTGGAGAACGTTCCTTGGGGTCTTGCTTTCGTGATTGCAGGTAACTCTGTTTTGCCTAAATTCCTTTCTGTGGTGTCTCACAGGAGGAAGGAATCTAGTTGGAGAGCAGTACAAAATTCTGATGAAAGCCTAAATAAAAAATATTGTTGATCTTGTAGAATATTATTGATAATGTAGAAAAATATTATTACATTAAATAAGAAATAACAAGCAAAGTATAGCTCATAGATCATACTGTTTTGTTGTTTGTGTGCTATAGTTTGCCTAGAGCTGTGTTTAAGTGTGACTAGTATAAAGAACAGTTCTTTAATTCTGTGCGCCATTCAGTGCCACAATGCTACATGATGTATTCTGACAGCTTTGTCAAGCAAAAGAAAGCTTTCGGCTAGCCCTACTACCTACTTCACTACCATGGTGAAATGGTAAGCAAGGCCTGGAGAGCAGGAAAATGGTTGAAAGGGGTAAAAAAAAATTCAAGGTAAGACATACAGACATATTTTACACATATAATTAATTATTGATTTCATTAATTATTAATTCAAGTTTTGGAAAGTAAAATATTCTAAATAATAATAAAATATTATGCCAAACTACTAAAGAGACGCTTTTTTTATGCATCATGATATTATTACATAATTTTACAGTATAATTTAGTTTATGATGGACAGTACTCTTTTCTTACAGGCTTTCTTACAAGTTCACAGGCTTACAGGCAACCAAAATTGCCAGTAAGTTGGTGTAAATTTTATTATATATATATATATATATATATATATTGTTATGTAGCAGCTGATGCAGAGACAAAAGCAGGATCCACATGCAGCAGTGTTTTAATGAAGACAAGGTAAACAGACTCAGGAACAGGACAGCGTGCATACAGCATTACAACAATACAAGAACTCACACAGACTGGACAGAAACACAGGGCTTAAATACCGGGGCAAACGATCTACACAGGATAACAAGGGGGCGTGGTTAACGGGAAACACCTGGGAAGACTAATGGACAGACAGGGAACCGCTAAACATGACAAGACAAACCCACACCGTGACATATATATATATATATATATATATATATATATATATATTAAATGTTTAACTCATTCTGTGAGTAATTAATAGTAGCTTAATAGTAATAGTAAACCTTTACTCCTAAAAAACCTAAACAAAATTTGAATGTGAACTAATGATTTTCAGTAAAGACTTAGTTTTCAGTAAACTTGATTTGTCTACTGCACCCACACTGTTTTTACAGTAAAATACTGGCAACACTGTAGCCAGTAAGTTACTGTTAATTGTACAGTTCTTTACTGTAATCTACAGTATATTACTGTAAAAATGCACTAAATTAAAACTCAAGTTAACTAATTTCACTTGCCGAAACCGACTGCCTTAAATTGAACAACTCTCACTTAAATGTATTAACTGAAATGTATAATATACTAATAATGTGTAAAAGTATTACTGTGACCTTATTTCATTTAACACCACTTAAAAACTATTGTAAATAAAAAAGATTTCCACTGGATCAGCAACTACACAGTCACTGTCTGTTAAATGAAGCAACGTACAGCATATCGTCAATGTTAATAGATCTTCTCCTGGACTGAAGCACAGGCTCTACTCTTCAGCACAACGGTGGCCCAAAAAACAACATTTTACAGTAAACTACAGGCAACAGTGTTTCCAGTATATATCTGTTTTATAACTTACAGTTTATTACTGTTCAAATACATTCCGTGGGTGTGTCTTTTTATCTTACACTGTTAACCCTTCCAAGGGTTTGGTTTGAAGTTACCATTATGGAGATCAGTGTTTGCTTTAGTTGTACTCCTGACCCTTGACTGTATAGCATTAGTTTTTCTCTTGCTACTTGAAATGAGTTTTTGCAAATCATACTTTTGATTGTGAATGGTAAGGTTATATTGATTATAATGACAAATATAGCTTGATCATTCCCTAATCTCATTCAGAGTTTAACTTTCCGTCGAAAGAGTTACATTACCATCACTGTGAAACTACATTAATGAGATACAATGACTGATTTTTTTTAAGACATATGTACAACCAAAAAAACAGAGCTACGCTGTCTTGTAGAAACACAGTGATGAATGAATCACAACAATGGTGGCAATAATTTTTGTATTTATTTATTCATTCGTGCAGCAGTATATGCTGGGAGTTTTATACTATCCTAGAACCCAGCATGCATTGCGACATGAAACTTTTGATTGTCACCATTGATGAGATTCATGTGCTGATTGTGTGTATCAGTCAAGCAGAAGTTGAAAATGTTTCAATGCACTAAATGATTACATTATTCTTCAGAATAACTGATAACAGAAATATTGTCAAGATTCACAGATATATGATAACTATGTAACACCCATACATTCAAAGCTTATACACAGGATGAGATCAGTGAATCATACATGTCCAGGACGATTATGGCATCATCACAAAAGCCAAAAACACCCGATCATCTTCCTCTATACTTTTACATGCCATAGCAAATTATTTGTATAAACTCACAGTTAAAGCAGCTAGAGAAAAAAATAATGTTATAAAGTCAAGGGTCAAGACACCAACTAAAGCAAATACTAATCTCCATCATGGTGACTACAAACTTTATTATTAACTAAATCTCTGTTAATTCTCAAAAAGAATATCTGTACATGTATGACAGAAATAATGTTAAACTGGTTTGTAAACTGGTTTCACACTCAGTGTTTTTGGAAGTCTGTTGTTGTTCTTGTGTTTCTCTTTTTTCTGATCTTGTTTCTCTGTCTTTCAGGGATTCTGCTTATCAGGTGTTCATCAGTGTCTGAATTCACTCTCTTCTTTTCATTCAAGTGGACTATATTAGTGAACTAATGTAGGGAATAGTGAATGAGGGTATAGGGTGTGATTGGGAACAGAGGCTCTGAGTAACGACTTTGATCGCTATTAATTCACAGTATATTCCTGTAGGCTATTTTCTCGAAAATGCAAATATAACCCAGAATGCATTGTTTTCTATGGTATATTACTGTTTTAATGGAAAATGTCCGAAATACTGTAAGAATTTGGCCTTTTTTTTACAGCAAGGGTTAATGTTAATACAACTTAACCTGTTTAGTTTCACCTTGTGTAAAAACTAAAATGGATTAGTGGAACCAGTTTCCACGCAATTTTCCAGTTGTTTCTAAATAGTTCGGGTTAAGAGTTATACCACCTTGACATGTTTTGCTTTGTCACCTAAAACCTTTGTCACCTAAATCAGAAATTAAATTCATATTCATCATAGATGTGTATTATTACAAATCAAGTGTATGTCTTGCATTTTAATGTATCCAGACAAGAAATGTATGTAATGGCATTGACCCAAAAGTAAAAAGTATATATTGTACACTCATAAACCCTTAATTGAAATATTATATAAACCAAGGCTATTATAGAACCCTTGTGCAAAATAAATGTGCTTAACTGTATTGAATGTAGTTGTAGTGTACTTCAAATCTTATAAGTATATAATATAATATGTATATGTAATTCCCAATATGAGTCTTTTTTTTTAGAAGTATGGTGTACATCTTTTTCACAAGGAAATTCAAGAGTGAGCTAATGTAATCATGGGTTCACAGACTTTCATGACTGACAGCCCGTATATGGAGGACTTCTATGGTTATCAGTTTTCAGAGAAGTATAAGGGCATGACCCATCCTGGAGTCAAGTTCGTTGGAAATAAAACCAGTGCTTCAGGCTCAAACTGTACACATAACCTCCTCTCCTCCTCCCCTTCCAGGCTACAACTGTACTCGGCCCCCAAACCATATACCACTGTCTGTCACGTCATCACACTCCTGAAAGTTATACACAATGGAACGTCAATATTGTGAAACATTTTGGCCAGTAATTAAGTATCTTCTTGATAATATATAACAAATAATTATATGATAATATATACACTTGCATCAAAGTAATTTAGATGAGAAAGGGTCCCATTGTGAAAAAGAAATGTGCTGAATATACAATTATACTGAATATGCACCTGTATTGTCCTTTAAATGACAGAACTCAGGAGACTATAGGGAAATATCAAAACTACACACACCATAACACAAATGAGAACGGACTGAGAATGAGGGAGAACACAGAGTATAAATACACATGGAACTAACAAGATGATTAACAGAACAGGTGAATGAGATGACTCAAAAAAAATTGGAAAAAACTGGGTCAAATGACAGGAAAGGGGAAGATAGAACCAAAACAATGATAACAGGACCATAACTTTGATAATAATATTAACAAAATGAAAGGTGAATTAAGTGTAATTAAAGAGAGTACACTTCAAAGTCTCAACACACTTAAAGGGTTAGTTTGCCAAAATTATGAAAATTATGCTATAATTTACTCACCCTCATTTGTTCCAAACCCATAAGACATTTCATTCATCCTCGGAACACAAATGTCCCTCATTTGTCACAGCCTACACAACTTCCACTTAAAGTACATTCAAACAGGTCATAAAGAGATTGTAAAACTAGTCCATATGTATAACGGCACAAACCTATAATTCAGCCTGCCAAAACGGGCTACCCCTCTATATAAGCGGGCTGAGAGTACTATTTTCTCGGAATCTCAGGCGCCGGCTCAAGTGCAGCACGGTACACGGCCAGCTACTCCATGCTCATTTCCGTTATGTCAGGGTTTACGTAAGTAATGAAACAGAAACTTTAGCCTTATCACACTCATAGCTGATGCTATAGAGCCGCAATCGAACAGCGCCGTGCTACAAGCATAGAAAGAAAGACCGTCCGACACTTGAGGTTAAGGGTCCTGAAAGGCAGTAAGGCTAATTTAGGGCGAGAACATCCACCTGAAAAAACAAGGCTCAGGCCACGAGGACGCACAATGAGGTTGAGGACCGGTTTAGACAGACAGACTGCTAGGAGATCAGGGACGTCCAAGTTATAAAATCTGGCGAAGGTGGGCGGTGAGGACCAGCCGGCCACAACACAGATGTCCTCAATAGATACTCCACTGGACCAGACCCAGGAGGAGGCCATACCCCTGGTGGGGTGGGCTCTCACTCCAATGGGGCACTGAAGGCCCACAGAAGTATAAGATAATGCAAATATCTTATCATCCACTATCCAGTGTGATAACCTTTGCTTCATTACTGGGTTCTCTTTAGTACGGCCTCCGAAGCACACAAAATACTACTCTGATTGACGGGTCTGGCCAGAGCGCTCGACATATTATACAGTACTCTTAGAGTCCGAACCAGGCAGACTAAGTGCAACCCCTGCCCTTCCCAGAAATGGGAAGAGCGGAGAGGATAATGACCTGTGCTATGAACGGAGTAAAGAACAGCTTAGGCACAGAGCTATGTCTCGGTTTGAGAACGACTTTGCAGTCGTTTGGCCCAAACTCAAGGCAGGACGTGTTCACGAGAGCTAAAGCCAGCAGAAGTGCTGTCTTAAGTGAAAGGGGCCACGCCTCGGCCGACTGTAGCGGCTCAAAGGGCGGGCTTCAGAGAGCCCTGAGGAACATGGACAGGTCCCAAGTCGGAATAGTACAGGGATGAGGCGGATTCAGCTTTCTGGCCCCTTCAAGAACCGTATCACTAAGTTGTTCCTGCCAACTGACTGGCCGAAACGAGCCAGTCATCGAGGTAATTCAGGATGCGCACTACTTTCTGTCTCAGAGGGGAGAGGGCTGCATCCACACACTTCGTAAAATGGAAGGACAGAATACTAGTAAACCACCCCTTCAAGTCAAGTCAAGTCAAGTCAAGTGTATTTATATAGCGCTTTTCACAATATAAATTGCATCAAAGCAGCTTCACAATATCAATCAAATAACATAACAATGTTTGTTTCTTAGTGAAAAAACATCCACGTTTGGTAGGGCTGATCAATGGTATTAATGCTTAATGCTAATTATTTTGAATATCCCCAACTGAACAAGCCAAAGGCAACAGTGGCAAGGAACCGAAAAACTCCATCAAGTGACCTACTGGTGTCTTAAAACTCCATCAGGTGACCTAATGGAGAAAAAAAAACCTTGGGAGAACCCAGGCTCAGTCGGGGGCCAGTTCTCCTCTGGCGTTTATGAACTAGAGGCCGGATTTACAGTAACTGTAATTTGATACAGAATTTTGTTTTATTTTATCACTTCGGGGTGGGTACGCGAACCGGAATCACAACATTTTATCTGTAGAGTGGGAAAGGGATCCTCCATAGGGAGAGGCTAGTTGGCACTTCAGCACTGCGTTGTCATCGGGTCCAGGCAAAGCTCCTAGTCAGATCTGGATACGGCCTGGATCCGGTCGGCTGCGGGAAAACCTCGGGATAAACAAAGACACTAAAATTAGCGTAGATGCCATTCTTCTTATGATGATGTAACGAGTACATCAGGATTTAAGGGAAGTGTTCCCAGTTCCGGCTGACCTAATCTATGCAGCCTAACATTGAGTTATAGAAGTCTATAATATATTATGTGTATGCTAGGTCAAAGAGATGTGTTTTTAGTCTAGCTTTGAACTGACAGAGTGTGTCTGCTTCCCGGACAATGGTAGGAAGACTGTTCCAAAGTTTTGGTGCTAAATAGGAAAAGGATCTACCGCCCGCAGTCGATTTTGATATTCTAGGTATTATCAACTGGCCCGAATTTTGAGATCGCAATAGACGTGAAGGACTATAATGCGTTAAGAGCTCGCTCAAGTACTGCGGAGCTAAACCATTTAGTGCTTTGTAAGTAATCAACAATATTTTAAAATTTATACGATGTTTAATAGGCAGCCAATGCAGTGTTGACAGAACCGGGCTAATATGGTCATATTTCCTGGTTCTAGTAAGAACTCGAGCGGCTGCGTTTTGGACCAGCTGTAGTTTATTTATTAAGCGTGCAGGGCAACCACCCAGTAGAGCATTACAATAATCTAGTCTTGTTGTCATGAAAGCATGAACTAATTGTTCCGCATTTGTTAATGAGAGCATATGTCGTAATTTAGATATATTTTTAAGATGAAAAAATGCGGTTTTACAGATACTAGACACATGACTTTCAAATGAAAGATTGCTATCAAAGAGCACACCCAGGTTCCTAACCGACGACGAAGACTTAACAGAGCAGCCATCAAGTGTTAGACAGTATTCTAGGTTATTACGTGTGGAAGTTTTTTGTCCAATAATTAGAATCTCTGTTTTTTCAAAGTTTAGTAGTAGGAAATTACTAGTCATCCAATTTTTTATATCAGCTATGCATTCCGTTAATTTTGTGAATTGGTAAGTTTCGTTAGGTTTTGAAGAAATATACAGCTGAGTATCATCGGCATAACAATGAAAGCTAATTCCATGTTTCCTAATGATATGTCCTAATGGTAGCATGTACAGAGTGAACAGCAGCGGTCCTAGTACTAAGCCTTGTGGTACGCCATACTGAACTTGTGATCGATAAGACATCTCTTCATTTACTGCTACAAACTGATAACGGTCAGATAAGTATGATTTAAACCATGCTAGTGCAATTCCACTAATGCCAACATAGTTTTCCAGTCTATTTAAAAGAATGTTGTGGTCAATTGTGTCAAATGCAGCACTAAGATCAAGTAACACTAATAGAGAGATACAACCACGATCGGATGATAAAAGTAAATCATTTGTAACTCTAATGAGAGCTGTCTCAGTACTATGGTGCGGTCTAAATCCTGACTGAAAATCCTCGCAGATATCATTTCTTTTAAGAAAGGAACACAGTTGTGAGGATACTGCTTTTTCTAATATCTTTGACAGAAAAGGCAGATTTGAGATCGGCCTGTAATTGACTAATTCTGAAGGATCAAGTTGCGGTTTTTTAACAAGCGGTTTTATCATAGCCAGCTTAAAGGTTTTTGGCACATATCCTAGAGACAAAGACGAATTAATGATATTAAGAAGAGGATCTATGATCTCTGGAAGCATCTCTTTCAGTAGCTTAGTCGGTATAGGGTCTAACATACAAGTTGTCGATTTAGATGAATTAACGAGTTTGCAGAATTCTTCCTCTCCTATAGCAACAAATGAAAACAATTTTTCCTCAGGGAGACTACAATGCACTCCCTGATGCGATACTGTAGTAGACGGTTGCATAGTTATAATTTTGTCCCTGATATTATCAATCTTATAAGTGAAGAAGTTCATAAAGTCATTACTGCTGTGTTGCCTGGAAACTTCTGTGCTTAAAGCTTCAAACGAGAATCTTAAGAATGGTCTGTGATGAGGGGCTTTCTGGATATGTAAGTAAGCATCTTCCAGATCCACTGACAAAACCCAATCCCCTGGACAAACCTGCAAGAGGATTTTTTTTTTAATGTCAACATCTTGAATAGCCATTTCATCAAGCTGTGGTTCAGATGTTGCAGATTGAGGATGGAAAAAGCCAGGCTCGCTGTGAGCTGAGCTGCTCAGACCTGAGGAAATGCATATCGCTGCCCCGTACTGAAGTCTGGACCACACCCTTGAATCAGGGAGGTCTGCGAACGAATTGAAGTGAGTAACCTTGTTTGATTGTGTTCAGAACCTAGCTTGACACACACAATGGCTTCCCAAGCCTGAGCCCGGGTGGCAAGGGGCTTAAGCGTTTTGGGAGGCAGTTCTCTGCACTGAGGCAGGGGGCTGACGCTCCCATTGTTGAGAAGGTTTTTTTTTTGAAAGGGCCTGGTTTTTATTTTGTCCACCCATAACACCCTATCAACCACATATTAACAAACTGAATGTCTGAATCTCCATTCATACCTGTATCTCCCTCCGATTCCATCATGAAGTCAATGCTAATTTCTCAAACAAAGCTGAGGGCTGATGGCTGTTTAACACTGACAGAAACTCTGGCATCTTGTATTTATTACTACACACTCCAAACTATGCATCATTGCGTGTCCATGTCTGTGTGTGTTGTTGTTGTAGTTCAGGCCTAGAGCTACAGTTATATATAGACTCAACAGTCGCATTCCAGGTTTCTTTTCACAAGATGACAGTTTTATTCACTAGATTACACAAGTACAACATGAATTAAAACATGATCACTACATTCAAAAATCTAGGCTGTTTTGAAGGGTTCCTTGGTGGTTATTATGCTTGAATATCTAAGATACTCTAGAAAAGGAGTTTTTACACCAGTTTTATTGTGAAAACCATAATTCTGTATGGTGCTGGATGAGTTACACGCCAAAGTTTAATATGTTTAGGGGTTTGTTCAAAACAGTGTTTCCTACTGACTACAGACTTTTGACACCCCTATCTAAAGGCATTCACAGTGAATGCTGATGTCTGTTTGATAAGAAAGCAGATAACTCTACAGTAGCTCATTGCTGTCCAAAGTGACAGGTCAGTGAATGACAAGCAACAGGACAGAGACATAGGTATGTTAATGAATACAATGGGAATAAAAATGGGAAATAAAATAGGCTCAATGAAAAACATGTCTTTACCTATATTTTTGCAAAACTCCATAATACATATACATAATATAATACCTATACCTATACATACTATTCACTTCTGTTTCCAGCTGAAATGAACACTAGTGGCAGTAAAAACCAACACACCAACAAGATCTGTTGCACGGGGAACTCGGACATCTTTAGGTTTCAGTGCCATAGAGAAACATTAGAAGATCAGAAACTCTCATCAGTTTGATGGTGTTTATGCTACAAAAATAGTAAAACAATCTGCCTGGGATGCTTGTAACACTGATTCCAGGTATCCTGAGAGGATGGGCAATGGAATTAATGTTTACAGACTAACGTTAGTGCATGATTGTTCATCTGTTATATGCAGCTGGTTCACATGGTGTATTAATCCAATGATGTGGGCGCAGTAACTGGTTCTCTAAGTATTCAAGACCAATCTCAATGAAGACGAAAAAGTTTATTTTCTGGTTGTCATACTCTCGTTACAATTAAAGTTATGCTAATGTACAAACCTACATAGCAACATTGTGACGGCCCAGATCCGGCCCACATCTGGCACATGTGGAATGATGATCTGGCCCACATGCAGCATGGAATGACGGCCCTTGGATGGCCCACTCCTGTTTTCCAGATCTGGGGCGCAAGCAGGCAATAGCAAGACCACATGTCAGCTAAGAGCAAAGAATTAAACCAGAACTGGACCTTATCTGAGCCACAACATCTGTGTATATTTATATATGGAGTCATCTCAGCCTGTTAACAAGCAGAATTACTGAAGGAAAGAAGAGAACAAAAAAGAGACGAGAAGAAACACAAGAACTACACCTGACTTCAGACACAGCCTTAGATGAAATCAACTGAAGATAAAATAAAACATAAAATCTCTCAAGATCTAAGCAGAGGAACATTAAACAACTCCTCAAACAGCATTACCAGCTTCACTTATTACTAACCAGGCTGACTTTATTTCTGTCAGATGTCTACAGAAGTTCTAATTGAGAATTAACAGAGGTTCATCTGTTTCAGTTGAAGTCACCATAACGGTGATTAGTATTTCCATTTGTTGGGCTCTTAACTATTATTACTCCTATTGTCTATTTGGTAATTCTGACAGTGTGGTCATTAAACACATTTGCAGCAGCAAAAAATGTTAAAGTGATAATAGATCAGATTAGATTGACCTGTTGATGGTTTTAAAATCAGCATGAAATTACCTGATTTACTGATGTTATATGATTCTAAAATTTATGTTCAATTAATACATTCACATTACAAACCCTGTATTACTGCAGCAATCAGATAGACAAGAACCTGACCTTTATTGACACTCACAGACATCAACAATCAGCATATGAATCTCAACAATGGTGACAATCGACAAAATATTCAGATAAACTCTGAACATCAGAGAAAGCTACTAAATGTCACAACAAAAACAACATCAAACAAGAAAAGCAAATATTTTAAATTTAACAAAATAATAGGACAATTCAGCTGCATAATTTATTCATGCTGCAATGCATGTTGGGAGTTTTGTACTATTCTGATACCCAGCATGCATTGCAGCAATGTATTTTTGATTGTCACCATTTTTGAGATGCATGTGCCGATTGTTTGACGGCTGCGTTCGAAATCGCATACTTCCCTACTATATATTAGGGGAAAAAGAATGGATGAGTGAAAAGTAT